>SJYT01046518.1:68040-193497 GCA_006410635.1 Cephalophus harveyi | reverse complement strand
AAAAAATGCATATAAATGCGTACTACCCAAAACAATCAGTTCATGTGTAAACCATAATATAAGTCAAGAGAAACAAAACATAGGGCAGAGGAACTATTTGCAAACAGCCTGGATGGTCTACAAAATCACTCTCCTCAACCATCTTTCTCTCAGCCTACTTGCAGAAGGTCTTAGAACAAGGTCCATGGGTAATTCTGAGTTGATACCACCTATCTCCTCCTTCCTCTCCTGAGAGCAACAAGGTCAGGAATCTTTCTGGCCAGCTGCCTCTTTGGGAGTTTCTGAAGTCAGCATCTCTTTGTCTAAAGTAGTAAAAAGTAGCTCAGTGACAGAACCTAACTTTTCTTCCATCGTGCATTTTGCTGAAGCAAGCTTCTTTCTCGGAATCTCTCTCTGGTAGCAGGCCACTAAAGAAAAATCCCTAAGCAGAACAAAACTTTCCTCTGAGTTTGCTTTTGCCCCAGAATACCAGAGTAGCCATCAAGATCCTCAAGCTGCAAACAAGTTTGCAAGTTACTTTTTGAAATGGTCATCCATTACTCATTAGGGAAACATCTATGAGACCCAGCCAGATACCAGGCATTGAAGAAGAAGAAAAGCAAGTCCTTGTCTTTTTGTAGATTCTAGGCTGTAGACAGAATGTGAGCAAAAGATTAGGCCTGTGACCCTACAATGACAAATGTATTAAGTGCCATGTGAGGTATAGAGAAGCCAGACTCAGGAGAAATTGGCATATAAGCTGAGCCCTAAGGATGAGTAGGTGTTAATTAGACTTAAAGAATGTTCTTGGTGGTGAAAACCATGATCCAGTGGGAGGAGAAGTACTATGATTCCAGGAAGAGAAAGCAAACTAGAAAGGCAGGCAAGGGCAGGACAGAGCATGGTTTGGGGCCGCTTTAAAGATTCTGGACTCTCCCCCAAAACAGTGAAAGATCACTGAAGCATTTTAAACAGAAGGCTGAGATAATATATAAATGGCTTTGTTTTGCTTTCAATTATGGTAGCTGCCTTATGGTTAATAGGTAGGGGGTTGGGAGAGGTACAGTAAGGCTGAGGGTGCAACTTGGAGAACACTGCCATGGTTAAGATGAAAAATGGTGGGGTTTCCATGAGGAAGCGCAGTATCAGAGCTGTCTGCCTTTCTCCTACCAATCTGACCAGAAGGTGAACATTCAGAGTTATGGGGAATGTTCTAAAGGTAGAATCAGTGAAATTAATGATGGCTGGGATGTCAGGATGTAGGTTAGACAGACGTGAGCACAATACCCAATTTTTTTTACTTAAGAGGCTGAGTGAATAGTGATGTCACTTAGAAAACAAGTTCAGTTTTCCACCTTTTAAATCTCTGAGGCAGCAAGAGTATTGAGTTGCTGTTATTGGCCAGACTTATTTTGATTCTAAAATAATAGATGTAACATAGAAGCACATCCATTTACAAATAATAGCATAGTTAGTGCATCCAACTCCACTTTTCTTGGGTTTCCCTTGTGGCTCAGCTGGTAAATAATCCGCCTGCAATGCTAGAGACCTGGGTTTGATCCCTGGGTTGGAAAGATGCCCTGGAGAAGGGAAAGGCCGGACTGTATAATCCACAAGGTCACAAAGAGTCAGACACAACAGCAAATTTCACTTTTCACTTTCACTGTATCCAGAGTTCTCAGCAGTTGATTTTTCTCTTAAAAAAAAAAAAAACTCTCCAGAAATTTTGTTCAACTTATTCTACATGATTGTATAGTTCTGTGAATAACAACTTTATCAGTTTTTGCTCAATACTTAGTTTTACAGACATGATCCCATTGAATCCTTTAACTCTTCTGTTGAGTATATGTTACTTATCCCTATTTTAAATAAATGGAAACTGAGACTTGAGAAGATGAAATTACCTGCACATCTCCAAATAAGTAGGTGGCAGGACTGGGATTGAAACTTGGGTCTACCTGACTCCACATGCCATATTCCCATCACATGATAATGTCTTTGAAGCTAGAAGAGCAAAACAAAGCAAAATGATACTTATTATTCAATTAAAATTTACCCAGGCCATGGAAATGATGAAGTTAATGCATTATAAGTGATGTGAGGCAAGAAATGATCTGAGGGATGAATCCCAGTCTGTGACTGGACATAGAGTTGGTCACTGACAAAATCATAAGCTAGGCAGGATATAAGGGACCCTTGTCTTCAGCTCTGCAAGACTGACAGCCACCTGGAATGGTAAATCTGAAGCCTCAAAGGACCGTGGTGGCAACAGCATGGGATACATGTGAGCTGAGTTCAGAAGTTTAATGCTCTGCCTATCATAAAATGTGAGAGTAAATTGAAGTTGCAGAAATACTTTTTTTTTAGCTCTGTGATTTGCAGGAGGTTTATCTTTCAAACAGGACTTTGCCAGATTGGCAGGAGAAAGCCACACTGCCTTGAGTATGCTGGATGGCCATTTGGTCATCGCTCGTGTAGGGATGCTCAGAAAGTTGTGATAAACACCCAGGAAGTGCTCTGATCAAGAGTGGAGCATGTTGGGCTTGACAAGTGGCACAGGGAATCCCAGGAATCTAATTTGGGTATCAGCATCTCAGAAAACCTACTTTTTATCTTCAAGACCAAGTAATCTTAGCCTCATCTGGAAGCTTTATGGGGAGTGCATATTTGGGAATCAAACCTAATGACCTTTAGTAAATAAGGTTTTCATGGAGAAGCAATGAGATTATGGAAACATCCCCACCATGCTGAACCTGAAGACTTTTCTCCGCTTGTTCTCAGATTGATTTTTATACCTAAGGATTAATTTTCTGACAGAATCCCTGACAAGCTTGATCTTGAGAATATTAAACCAAGGTAACCTGTTTGCTCCAACCGCCCCCACCCCCGCCCGCCGCCCCGCCATTTTTTTTAATGTTTTCGGGTGAGGTGTAAAACTAGAATTCATTCTGGGTGAACCAAATGCACTCTAACACTTTTCAAATCAGTAGGCAGCATGATTTCTCCATATTGCAAAACATTATGCCCCCTCTAAATTCTCATCAGAAGCAACATGGAAATTAATGAGACCTTTAGGTTAGCTTTTCAAACTCAGCCTTAGTTTATAGCTTTACCTTGCCTTTCTGACACCATGATCCCGCCTGGCCACCAGCAGCATTTCACGTTGCAGTGCACTTTAATTTGGTAGTTTTCTTAGTCTTCCTTGGAAACTGGCAGCTTATTAATCTCAATAACTGAACTGCTCAATAGGCACGCGCTCCAATGAGAAAGCAGACTTTTTTTTTTTTTTTTTTTTTTTCTTGGCTGATGGAGACAGGGGTTGGTTGTTGGTTAGAGGCGGGAGGTGGAGTTGAGGGTGTGTGGGTGAGTGATAGAGAAAAACCCAGTAAGGAGGGGTACCCCATACCCCACATCACTTTCTGACAATTGGCAGGAAAATAAAGAGAACCTGGTCTAATCCATTGCTTTGCTATTTATGGCTTGTGGTGTTAAACGCACTCAAACCCATTAATAAGAAAATAAAGTGTTGTGGCTTGTGTGCAAATTACAAGGTGCATTAAGAAAGAAACAAGCATTGTGTCTTATTTAAGACCACTCTAGTCTGCTCTTGGCATGGTTTGCAAACTTGGAAACATACTTGAAGGTAGAGGTCTACAAGGAGGGCTCCACTTTTAAAATGTGTCTCCCGCTATAAAATTAAAGCCTTGTTAAGTTTATTAAAGCTCTGGGGACTTGAACTTCTTACTTATGAGTTACCACGGGAAAGCCTCTGGGTAGAAAGATGTTTTGTGTTTTTTAAAAGCCATCCCTCCGCAGCCTGGACCACGGGGACCCTATTACAGACTGAGGCCACCTTGCGGTCATGCCTTGGAAGTGCAAGCCTCTGCCCTGAGTCTGTGTAAATGTCAAAGACTCTTGGGTTAAGTTCACAGTTGAAAAAAGCCCAGTATTTCCATCTCTGTCTGTGCTCTTTCACCCATTCAGCTAATATCAACTGTCATTCCCTCGGGGCATTTCCTGAAGCCTCCCCAGAGGATATTTTATCTGGCTCAGATGGGAGAAACTTGATGGAGCGCGAGGCTTTTCTAATTCTGGCTCCGCAATGATCTTTTTCTTTTCACAGAAGCCAGATAAGGCACTCATGGTTCTCCCAGGCAGGGGCAGTAGGCTCTGCACCTTTTCTGAAGCTTCCTTTGATTTATTAGTCTTGGTTTGGCCCTGCCTTCGTGATTGGGGATCTTACATCCCGGAATCGCAGTCCATCACGAGGCACTCAGTCAGTGTGCTCAGCTAGGACTGCATCCTTTGGATGATAAGGGAGCTGAAACAACTTGAAGCATTTTTTCTCAGATAGCTTTTTTCCCCCCTCCAAAACCCACGAGTTTCAGACTGTTCCCTAAGTCTTGTATGCAAATAATCCATTTTTATGACAACATTAACCACGGAGAATCAGCCTCAAAATCATGTGTTTTTAATTCCTTACAGAATCATTTCTTGCTCAGAGTAATTGTTTGAGAAATCAGCAACTGCTTCTAATTTCTGTCCTCAGTGTTTTAGCTGCGCATGCCTGCCTTATATTTCAAAAGAGAATGAGTAGAACTTCCTTTTTTTATTTGTGAGATGGTTCTAAAATTCTATTTCAATTTGTTAAAAGCTTCAGCTGGGTTGGAGCATCCCTAAATCCACTGCTCAAAAATAGTCCTCCTGTTAAGACGTTGCACACCAACGATATGACAATTAAAAGCTTGTTATTATTATTTTGCAATTACTTGAAGGACTGGATATAAAATCCAGTTCTGGGAAGAAGGTAGGAAATATTCTTCCTCTTGCATGGATATGTGCTTAGATATGAATTTTAAATGGGGAACTTAGTCTTTGTGCCTTTTTAAATCTATCAACCCAGATCCTCTCCATTACACTTTGGAACAGGGAATAAGAAAGCATAAGGTGATATTAGGCACTTTTAAGCATTTGGTGGGACCCTGGGGAAAGCAAGCTTAGTAAAGTGAGATAATAAATGTAAAAACCCTCTGAAAGTGGAGCCCTGCTGTGTGGGTATCTTGTGTTCAGCTTAGTGCTTTCTTAGTTACCTTAGTGCCACGGTCCCCAACCTTTTTGGCACCAGGGACCAATTTTGTGGAAGACAGTTTTTCCACAGACTGGGGGTAGGGGGATGGTATAAATGTAAAAACCCTCTGAAAGTGGAGCCCTGCTGTGTGGGTATCTTGTGTTCAGCTTAGTGCTTTCTTAGTTACCTTAGTGCCACGGTCCCCAACCTTTTTGGCACCAGGGACCAATTTTGTGGAAGACAGTTTTTCCACAGACTGGGGGTGGGGGGATGGTTCCAGGATGATTCAACTGCATTATATTTATTATGCACTTTATATCTAATGCTGCCAACGATCTGAGAGGAGGTACTCAGTCCATGGCTTGGAGGCTGGTGCAGCTCAGCTTTTGTACTTTTGCTGACCGTGAGTGATCTCTTCTCTCTTTCTCCAAAACCCAATGAGTTAATCTCTCTAGTCTGGTGTTAAGACCTTGGTAGATCTGAGGACTTACTGCATGTGATGTCTTGGAAAGGGAGACCCCGGGGATGGCTTTGAATTTATCTAAATAATTAGAAAAAGGAGGGTATTAGTTACTGGAAGGAGGAACAAAAGTATGAAGGCAGTTTGAAGAGCACAGACATGGGGTTTTGTCAGAGACAAGGTGTCTTGAAGACCTGACAATTTGGCCATGATGTTCTGTGAATGAGTTTGACAAGAGCGCTCCACACAAACCCTGCAGATATTAGCAAGTGACTTGATGTATATTTGGAAATAATGTAATATTTAATCCTTTTTTAAAAATTAAACACATGTTTATTTTCTGTAAAATATTGAATACTTTTGTTTGTCCAAAGGCAGAGAAGGGCAGAGATAGTCTTGTCCAGCTTCTAAACTTCTGAGTCCACGCGAGGAGAGATGGTGGCCATATTGAAAATCTTTGCACTGTGTGGACGGACTGAACACTGTTCCTGGTTTTGTCTTTAGTCATTGTCATCTTTTAAACACCTGCCTTGTGCCAAGCACTGTTTTTGGTGTCTTGAAGACCTGACAATTTGGCCATGATGTTCTGTGAATGAGTTTGACAAGAGCGCTCCACACAAACCCTGCAGATATTAGCAAGTGACTTGATGTATATTTGGAAATAATGTAATATTTAATCCTTTTTTAAAAATTAAACACATGTTTATTTTCTGTAAAATATTGAATACTTTTGTTTGTCCAAAGGCAGAGAAGGGCAGGGATAGTCTTGTCCAGCTTCTAAACTTCTGAGTCCATGCGAGGAGAGATGGTGGCCATATTGAAAATCTTTGCACTGTGTGGACGGACTGAACACTATTCCTGGTTTTGTCTTTAGTCATTGTCATCTTTTAAACACCTGCCTTGTGCCAAGCACTGTTTCAGACACTTTATGTTATCCAGTTGGGAGCCCTGTCAGGAAGATACAACTTGGGGTAATGTAGGGTGTGGGACAGAATCAAAACTCAGGCAGAACTTGATTTGGGGACTTGAACTCAGGTACTAGGCATCTCTCTCTCTCTCTCTCTCAGCTGTTTTTCTGTTTCCTAACATCATTCTTAAGCAGGTGTCCTTTTGTGAGATCTCTGTGGGAACTGCAGGTTCTATTCTCATAGCTTAGAAACTAACAGAAAAAGGATTTCCTCTTCATATTTCAAGGAAACTCCCAGGAACTCAGCTAGAATCCCGTGCCCACAGCAGACCCAGTCTGGAGGTCTGGGGTGTGGACCGTGTTTACTGATGAGGCCTGGATCATATGCCTATGAGGACCAGATACAGAAAGAAGGGTGTGGCCATAACCAAACACTGTGGTGTTAGATGGTAAGATAGAGAGCTGGCAGGCTGAAAAAAGACAAGAAAACCCAGGCCAAGTTCAGTGCTAGCTGTGCCCCAGCCTAGCTGCTTTTGCTTACTGCCTAATTACATTATTTTCTCTTCTGGGCACACAGTCCTGGCCAGGGTTGGGAGTATGGGAGGTTCAAGAGTATCGGTTACCTCACTTGCCTGGACACAGCAGGGGGTTTACAACTGATTCCATTATGAAGCAGAAAGAATAAGTTCCGCTGAGTAATTCCAGTCCCCTTCTGATTCATCACCCTCTCTGGTTCACTTCTCAAACGTCCCCCGACTTTACCTTGGAGTTCACTGTGGCCACTGAATGCATCTTAACTTTTATTAGTCCCCTGATGTCTCTTTCCAGCTATCATCTTCATTCCTGCAAAAGTGCTTGGATTCCACATTTTCTAATTAAAACATGCTCATTTATTGTCTTACTAACCAGTGCTCTTTACGAGGGCTCATGATGAGCAAGTTAACTCAGAACAACTCAGTGCATTTCTCATCTCCTGAAAATGGCCGGAGAAGCAGTTTTACCTTTATCAATTTGAAGTCCTTGGTTTTGCTTTTTAATAAGACAGTGAATGGGAGACCTTTAATTCCATGCTCCAAGGTTCTCTTCTCAGCAATATAAAAATGCATCTTATCCTTTTTGTGCTGAAAATTTTAGATAGGAATCAGTCTGCTCCCTAATGGACCTTTCTTATAGGTACCATCAGAATAGTTCCACATTTAATGAGATAAAAAGTTTTGTCCTAAAAAATCAACTTCTCCTATTGTCAGTAATTATGCCCATTCCTATTTACACTCTTGTGATTTAATCTGATGTTGCATGTTGTGCAGAAGCTCAATAATAGGGGAAAAGCGCACACCTATGTTTAAACTCCCTAGAAATTCAGTAGAATGGTATGTGTGACACTGCGGTGGGTATGAGAACCAGGTAGGAAAGGACACATTCAGTGTGTGTCTGGAGGTATTTTTCTGAGTTTTCACCATCGTGGCCCCTGTCTGGAAATATGAAAGCTGTGTTAGGATGGAAACCTCCTCCTGTCCTACCTATAACATGCATCTTCAAATTCACAATACCTTCAGGTTTTAGAAAAGGGAGAAGTGTAGAATTTTCTGTCGGGCTAGAGTTGAAGGGGCTATTTCAAGGAGAGAGGAAGAGAGAAGGGTAGGAGGTGAGGTAGGAAGGAAGGGGTCTGAGGATGAGAGTATAGAAATACCTGCCATCTTCCAAGAAGCTGGTCCCTTGATTCCTTTTTTTCTTTTTTTTTGGCTGCACTGCAAGGCTTGAGGGATCTTAGTTCCCAGCCTAGGGATTGAACCTGGGCCCCAGCAGGGGATGTGCAGGGTCATAACCACTGCACCACCATGGAGTTACCAGTCCCGTGATTCTGACTATTGCATCAGAAGGCAGACCAGGAGGAGGAATCAAGGTCAACAGGATTTAGGCTGACCTGATCATTTAAGAGGAGAGAAATCATTTAGTAGAACCAAGGCAGAATTTTGAGGCAGGAAGCCATGTTCAGATCACTTGGGCAGGCTGATATCTGTTTTACAGATGAGGGGGGTGAGGCCAGATGACTCATCAGTTTCTCAAGCTAATTGTCCAGGTGGGGCTGCAGGCAGGTCTCTGACTGGAGCTTCCCTCCATTTCCTGCTTGATGATCAGGCAACTTTGTTGCCTGTTCATCCCATGCAGAATCTTTATCCATTTCCTTCTGCAAAGGAACAGTCAAGAATTAGGCAAAGAATTACAGCACGTATGAATTACTGCACATATTACAATAGATTGAAGGAATTAGATCTGACAGAGTGCCTGAAGAACTGTGGATGCAGGTTCCTGACATTGGACAGGAGGCAATGGCCAAGACCATCCCCAAGAAAAAGAAATGCAAAAAGGTAAAATGGTTGTCTAGGAGGCCTTACAAATAGCTGAGAAAAGAGAAGCAAAAGGCAAAGGAGAAAAGGAAAGCTATACCCATCTGAATGCAAAGTTCCAAAGAATAGCAAGGAGAGATAAGAAAGCCTTCCTCAGTGATCAGTGCAAAGAAAGAGGAAAACAGCAGAATGGGAAAGACTAGAGATCTCTTCAAGAAAATTAGAGATACCAAAGGAATATATCATGCAAAGATGGACACAATAAAGGATAAAAATGGTATGGACCTAACAGAAGCAGAAGATATTAAGAAGAGGTGGTAAGAATACACAGAAGAACTATACAAAAAGGATCTTCATGATCCAGATAACCATGATAGTGTGATGACTCACTTAGAGCCAGACATCCTGGAATGTGAAGTCAAGTGGGCCTTAGGAAGCATCACTACAAACAAACCTAGTGGAGGTGATAGAATTCCAACTGAGCTGTTTCAAATCCTAAAAGATGACGCTGTGAAAGTGCTGCACTCAATATGCCGGCAAATTTGGAAAACTCAGCAGTGGCCACAGAACTGGAAAAGGTCCGTTTTCATTCCAATCCCAAAGAAAGGCAATGCCAAAGATTGTTCAAACTACCACACAATTGCACTCATCTCACAGACCTGCAAAGTAATGCTCAAAATTCTCCAAACCAGGCTTCAATAGTACATGAACCAAGATCTTCCAGATGTTCAAGCTGGATTTAGAAAAGGCAGAGGAACCAGAGATCAAATTTCCAATATCCATTGGATTATAGAAAAAGCAAGAGAGTTCCAAAAAAAACATCTACTTCTGCTTTATTGACTACGCCAAAGCCTTTGACTGTGTGGATCACAACACACTGTGGAAAATTCTTCAAGAGGTGGGAATATGAGACCACCTTCCCTGCCTCCTGAGAAATCTGTATGCAGGTCAAGAAGCAGCAGTTAGAACTGGACATGGAACAACAGACCGGTTCCTAATTGGGAAAGGAATACGTCAAGGCTGTGTATTGTTACCTTGCTTATTTAACTTCTATGCAGAGTACATCATGCGAAATGCCAGGCTGGATGAAGCACAAGTTGGAATCAAGATTGCCAGGAGAAATATCAATAACCTCAGATATGCAGTTGACACCACCTTTATGGCAGAAATCAAAGAGGAACTGAAGAGCCTCTTGATGAAAGTGAAAGAGGAGAATGAGAAAGCTGGCTTAAAACTCAACATTCAGAGAACTAAGATCATGGCATCCAGACCCATCGCTTCATGGCAAATAGATGGGGAAACAGTGACAACAGTGGAGATAAAGTGACAGGCTTTGTTTTCTTGGGCTCCAAAATCACTGCAGATGGTGACTGCAGTCATGAATTTAAAAGACACTTGCTCCTTGGAAGAAAAGCTATGACCAACCTAGACAGCATATTAAAAAAACAGAGACATTAATTTGCCTACAAATGTCCATCTAGTCAAAGCTATGGTTTTTCCAGTAGTCATGTATGGATGTGAGAGTTGGACCATAAAGAAAGCTGAGCCCAAAGAATTGATGCTTTGGAACTGTGGTTTTGGAGAAGGCTCTTGAGAGTCCCTTGGACTGCAAGGAGATCAGTCCTAAATATTCATTGGAAGGACTGATGTTTTGCCACGTGCTGTGAAGGACTCTTTAGAAAAGACGCTGATGCTGGGAAAGATTGAAAGCAGGAGGAGAAGGGGATGACAAAGGATGAGATCATTGGATGGCATCACTGACTCAATGGACATGAGTTTAAGCAAGTTCCGGGAGTTGGGAAGCCAGATGTGCTGCAGTCCATGGGGATGCAAAGAGTCAGACACAACTGAGTGACTGAACTGAACTGATTACAATAGATTTAGTATTTCCAGGTGTTTTACTACAAAATGTATTCACTCTCTCGATAAAAATATTCAGTGATTATAAAGGTGAAAAATGCAAAGTATACTCCCTGCCCTTCCATTCCTATCTTCAAGGAAATCTCATTTGAAGGTTTATTATTTTAGGCTTCTAAAAATATTTATGGTGTCTGAGCATATTTCTTTTTAAGTTTAGTATAAATGGGATTGTGTTATACCTACCATTTGGCGACGTCTTTTTTTTAACTTCATAAGAAATTGTAGAAACCATTTCAGGTAATTTCATGTAGACTACCTCATTCTTTTTTAAAGTCTGTGTAATATTCCGTAACGCCATAATTTATTTAACCAATCTCTTTCTGATGGACATTTAGATTGCTTTCAGGTTTTTGCTGTTACAAACAAAACTGTAATGACAAGTATTGTGTGTATATCTTTCTTTGCGTACTTCCATGATTATGTTCCAAAGTTAAATCCCTGGAAGTAAAATTGCTAGATCAAAGGGTATGTATAATGTACATTTTGAATTTTGATAGATTGTGCCAACTTCTGTCTGTCTCAGCTTGAATGTTACAGTCTCTTTTTATTCCTCCTTTCTTGGCCTAAATGTCTTTTATGGGTTTAAAATAAGAGTCCTGAAGTTTACAGTCTTGGATTTTAGACATAGAATTGAATTTTCTTTTTTCAAGGAATAATGTATTATATAATACTCAAATGTTCCAGAAACTCAACTCCCCTTCTTACATGTCAGGTGAAGCAAGAAAGAGGGATGGCTGTGGGGGAACTTGGATTTGCTCACTGCCCTTGGTTCTAGCTGTAGGGCCCTTTCTCTTTATTCCCAGACTTTCTGCAACCTGGCCAATGTGATTCTAGGCTAACCTTTGCTGCCTTTTGTTTTCTCTTTCTAATCTCAGTTCAGTTCAGTTCAGTCTCTCAGTCGTGTCCCAGCACGCCAGGCCTCCCTGTCCATCACCAACTCCCGGAGTTTACCCAAACCCATGTCCATCGAGTCAGTGATGCCATCCAGCCATCTCATCCTCTGTCGTCCCCTTCCCCTCCTGCCCCCAATCCCTCCCAGCATCAGAGTCTTTTCCAACATTTCTAATTTGACAAGGTTTAAATTTGCCTCTTTTCCCCGTCTACCTTGCCTCTCTCTACCTAACCGGGATATTATCAGAACATCTAAGATGATTGAGTCAAGTTTCTGAGTCCCCAGGAGAAATGCTGAGAACAGCAGTAGCATTGTTCTATTACAGGAGAGCGTGATCATCAGGAGCTTGGAAATCCCTCTTGGAAGACTGTCTCTTTTGTGAAATAATGTGAAGGCTCAGTCAATATGAGGGCCTCCGGCCAAACTTATCTAGTTTCTTTAATCTGCAATTCCAGTTTTATGCTAAATAAGGACTTTGTATTTCGCACCTCCCGTTGCTGCTGCTGCTAAGTCACTTCAGTGTGTCCAACTCTGTGTGACCCGATAGACAGCAGCCCACCAGGCTCCCCCATTCCCCCGTCTTGCCTGGATTCTCCAGGCAAGAACACTGGAGTGGGTTGCCATTTCCTTCTCCAATGCGTGAAAGTGAAGTCGCTCAGTCAAGTCCGACCCTTAGCGACCCCATGGACTGCAGCCTATCGGGCTCCTCCGTCCATGGGATTTTCCAGGCAGGAGTACTGGAGTGGGGTGCCATTGCCTTCTCTGGCACCTCCCGTTGGCAATCCCATTACTTACTGTGTTCATCAGTTCCGTTCAGTTCAGTCGTTCAGTCTCTCAGTCGTGTCCAACTTTTTCTACCCCATGGACTGCAGCATGCCAGGCTTCCCTGTCCATCACTAACTCCCGGAATTTG
Organism: Cephalophus harveyi; assembly: GCA_006410635.1. Taxonomy (NCBI): domain Eukaryota; kingdom Metazoa; phylum Chordata; class Mammalia; order Artiodactyla; family Bovidae; genus Cephalophus; species Cephalophus harveyi. The sequence continues at coordinate 181,010 of SJYT01046518.1, read as the reverse complement.
CTCAAACTCATGTCCATGGAGTCGGTGATGCCATCCAACCGTCTCACCCTCTATCGTCCCCTTCTCCTCCTGCCTTCAATCTTTCCCAGCATCAGGGTCTTTTCTAATGAGTCGGTTCTTCACATCATGTGGCCAAAGGATTAGAGTTTCAGCTTCAGTATCAGTCCCTCCAAGGAACGTTCAGGACTGATTTCCTTTAGAAAGGGCTGGTTGGATCTCCTTGCTGTCCAAGGGACTCTCAAGAGCCTTCTCCAACACCACAGTTCAAAAGCATCAATTCTTCGGGGCTCAGTTTTCTTTATGGTCCAACTCTCACAGCCATACATGACATGTTCGTCAGACTACAACTTAACATGTTGAAGTGTTCATCAGACTTCAGCTTAATTCAGCCAACATTTATGCAGGTCCTGTTAGGGGCTGAGCACCAACCAAGAGTCTGAGAGTAAAGGAGGAAGAGGGCGTGGCCTTTGTCCCTGGGAATTACAGTCTGGTAGCAGAAAGCTTTCCATAGCGTAGTGTTGATCACATTTGCCCTCACACGTGAAAGGTTCCTGATTAAAAACTGGGCAGAAACAGATTGTTCTTTGGCTTTCCTGGTGGCTCAGATGGTAAAGAATGTGGCTCAGATAAAAAGAATCTGCCTGCAATGCAGGAGACTGGGATTTGATCCCTGGGTCACAAAGATCCCCAGGAGGAGGGCATAGCAACCCACTCTGGACAGTGGAGCCTGGCAGTCTACAGTCCATGGGGTCTCAAAGAGTAGGACACGACTGAGCAACTAACACTTTAACAGGAGAAAACTAGGGCCTCCCTGGCGGCTCAGCAGTAAAGAATCTGCCTGCAGATGCAGGAGACTCAGGTTCGAGTTAGTGATGAAACAGCAAACAACAGAAAAAGCAAAGTAAGTAATTTACATGAATATAAACAGTTGTAAGAGGGAAGAAAGTTCAGGGCACTGTCTAGGGACATGGAATGATGGGTCAAGGAGTCTGGGCTGTAGGAATGGTGTCCGAGTCCCATTCTGTTGGAAATAGGAGAGTTACTCCAGCAGAAGGGCCTTCTAAGCTGAGACAAGGAATAAAACTAGGCCAGAAATGGAAGAACGCCCGAGTATTCTGGATCCACTGCACTGGGACTCGGTGCAGGAGAGGCCCCAGGGCCCATGGCAGGGGCACCTTCCAGGCCCAGTCAAGCCCCCTGTGGTTTATTCTGAGTGGGATATGGACCCTGCAGAGGGGTTTATCCAAAGGTGTGTTATGACCCCATTTGTGGTGAGAAAGGGGAACGACTTTGATGAACACACCAGAAGTGCAAGAACTAAAAGTTAACGGCACGTTGGTAGTCCAGTGGTTAAGAATCCACCTTGCAATGCAGGGGACTCAGGTTCAATCCCTGGTCAGGGAAGTAAGATCCTGCGTGCCACAAAGCCCCGAAAGCCGCACAGCAGCTGTTAAAGCTGCGCACCGCTGCGAGAGGTCCCACATGACGCAACTGAGACTCAGGGCAGCCAAATAAATGAAATAAATAAAATAGCCTCTCGGCTGTTAACCAAAGGAGCTCATAAGGAAGAAAGGAATGGGGACTAAGAGGCAAGAAACAGTTACTTCAAGGAGGCCATCTACAGGGGCCAGTGGTCATTAGCTGCAGCAGCGATTGAGGGTCTACTCAGCATCAGGTATGTGCTGAGCCCCCACATTTAATCCAGATCATATCCCTATGAGATGTTTTCAGTCATTTTCACCATTTTCCATCTCAAGAAGCTGAGATTCAACATCGGGATTGTTTGCCCCAGGCTGCACCAGGTTCCAGGAGGGGCAGCCAGGTGATGAAACCCACAGGCTGCCCACAGTTCACCCTGTAACCTCAGCCCTGCCCAGTGCCCAAGGATGAGCAGGTGTTGTCCCAGGCTTCACCCTGCCCCGACCTTCCTCCTCCTTCCGGGCCCCTGACCTCTCCAACCACCCCATGTCCTCTCCCAGAAAGACAGACACGGCTTTGTTGTGTCCTGTAACCACTTCACCTCTTATCCGCCAAACCTCAGAGCCAGACGGGACCCCGGTTCAAGTCCAAGCCTCTGCAGCGTCTGCAAGGCACCCTCCCCTCACCAGACTCTCCTTGAGGTTTTGTTTTAATTCTGCCACTCGTAAAGAAAATGCCTGAAGGCGGGCCCCTGCCTTTTCGTCTCACATGCCACCTTCCCATCGGGCAGCTTTCAGTTTCCCGTGCCTCAGCCTGTCCGTCTGCATCTTCATCAAGGCTTCCAAGATGGCAGTGACAAGCTTTTCAGGTACTTAAGGCAAACACACATGACAGTTTGCCTTGACACTTGCATTTTTAAAAAGCCTTGCCTGGGGCCCTGGGAAACCCAGCATTTAAGAAACCAGGAGCCTTTTAAGGAAGCCAGACTTTCAGAGTCTGCTTCCCCAGGACCTGTTTTGTGACAGGGATGCGGCAGGATCTGCCTGAGAGGATAAAAAGTTGCCATGGCGGTATTTACGTGTTGATGCTAAAAGATGGTTGCCTTTTTAAGTGGCTCTTTTTTCTTTTTTGATGACTGACACGTATGGATCTGTTCATGCATTGTCAGTGGGTATGAGGCTGGCCTACAAACACACTTAAATGGCACACTTCCGCACAGCATTAATTTCTGAGTGTCCAACAGATATATGTAGGCAGGCAGACATGTCACAGGGGTTGCTACAAAGCTTAATTAATATCCCTGAAGGGCTCGTGTATCATTTCCTGAGGAGTGCTAAGAAAAAATACCTATGGATATTATACATGTTAAAAAAAAATGTGGGTACATACACTGATAGGTCTTCTTTAGGGCTTATGCCCTAAAGGGTCTGATGTAAATTCAAATGAGAAAACAAATTGTATTCAAGATAGCTGCTTTTTTTACGTGTTGATGCTAAAAGATGGTTGCCTTTTTAAGTGGCTCTTTTTTCTTTTTTGATGACTGACACGTATGGATCTGTTCATGCATTGTCAGTGGGTATGAGGCTGGCCTACAAACACACTTAAATGGCACACTTCCGCACAGCATTAATTTCTGAGTGTCCAACAGATATATGTAGGCAGGCAGACATGTCACAGGGGTTGCTACAAAGCTTAATTAATATCCCTGAAGGGCTCGTGTATCATTTCCTGAGGAGTGCTAAGAAAAAATACCTATGGATATTATACATGTTAAAAAAAAATGTGGGTACATACACTGATAGGTCTTCTTTAGGGCTTATGCCCTAAAGGGTCTGATGTAAATTCAAATGAGAAAACAAATTGTATTCAAGATAACTGCTTTTATTTGAGGGCTGAAAAAAGTGAACAGAGCCCCAAACATAAATGCCAGAAATCTCCACATACAGTAGATATATGGAAAAAGCAAATGTATAAGACACAAGAATGGATAGCAGTTTTTTTTTTCCTCTGGCTGTCTGTACAGCTGAGTTACCAACAACTAAGAACGCAATCTCAGCTGTACACACTGCAAAAACTTAGATAATTCAGTGTTTCTCTTCTAGGCCTTGAAGGAATCCTGTAACATACTTAATCTGTCCCTTTTAATTTTTATGACATAAGGATAGTCCTGCCTTCTTCTCTTCTTTCTTTCTTTCCTTCCTCCTTTTACCCCTCCCTCTTTCCCTCTACCCCAAGACTAGGTCTTAAGAATCTACAAAAATCTAGGAAATAACCATTTTTGTTTGTTTGCTTATTTCTCATTTCTTTCTGGGCGTTAGTGTACTCATTCAGAAATAGAAATGAATTAAAGCTTTATTTCTCAAAGATGTATCCAGTGGGATACCAGTTTTAAGACTGGGAAGGTGTGTGGGTTAAAATTTATGTGATCAAATCAGTAAATAAAATGATAAATATTTTGCAGAAGGTACCGAGATCTTTAAGATGTGAAAGGCTTATGAAAATATGTAGTAATCTCCTTAATTTTATTTACTCCAATATTTCCCAAACATCATGGAATTCTTTCTTTAGCTGAAGTTAGTAATACGCATATCCAGTTGGTGGTCCCAAGAACACAGTTTGAGTCTTAATATTTCAGTCTGTCTCTGATGGCATGACTGAAGTAGGAAGCCTACATGTCTTCACATCCTTGCTAGAGAAGGACTTTGTAATTTTGCTCTCTAAAATAAAACATAATATCTCTTTCGGCCAAAACTTTTGAAATTCACTCATTTATTAGGTTCCACAGTACTTGGACCCTGTAAGTACTGTTAATAATATGGTACTCAAAATATGTGCCAACAATGAAACTTTTTAAAAACTAAACTATCGGGATACGATAGCTTTCCTAGAATATAAACTTTACCAGGCTTTCGCTAAAACCTCTTTCCTGAAATGAAAGCCATTGACTTGGGCATATGAAAGCCCATATCTTTTGTAAGATATGAAGTTGTATTATGCTTTCTGCACATATAGCTCCCTGGCCCTTTGATGATGCTTCTTGTTTTTATAATTTAGTCCAAAGTTTCAAAAACGAGTTCACAACATGGATTAGATGCAAGAAGCCTAACACAAGGTTTAGAGCCAGCCAGAATGTAAACTTGCAGAGAAGTTCGATATAGACCATCATTCTCTGCATTTAAAGAAGCTAGCTAAAGGTTTATCAAAAAGTTAAACATAATGACCACTGTGCTTAATCGCTCAGTCATGTCTGACTGTTTGCAACCCCATGGACTATAGCCCACCAGGCTCCTCTGTCCATGAGCATTCTCCAGGCAGGAATACTGGAGTGGATTGCCATGCACTCCTCCAGGGGTTTTTCCCTACCCAGGGATCAAACCCAGGTCTCCCACGCTGCAGGTGGATTCATAGTTATAGGTCATGGGTCATAGTAACCATATGACCCAACAATTGCACTCCTGGGTATAGCCTCCAAAAAACAAAAAATGAAAACAAGTGTTTGTTGCAAATATCCAGATCAGCCCTGTGCCCAGTGGCCAGGAGGTGGAGACAACCCAAATGTCCATCAATGGATGACTGACTGAACAGCATGTGTCACATATAGTCAGCCCTCCACAGCCACGGGTTCTGCATCTGTGGAGTCAATGAACCAGGGATCAGAAATATTTGGGGGGAAAATTCCAAAAAGCAAAATTTGAATTTACCATGCACTGGCAACTATTTATATAGCATTTATATTGTATTTACAATGATTTACATAGTATTTACTTTGTTCGAGAGACAATTTAAAGGGGCATGTGTGTAGTTATATGCAAATACTCTGCCATTTCATTTAAGGGACTTAAACATCCATGGATTTGGGTATCCAAGTGGGGTCCTGAAACCAGTCCCCAGTGGATACCCAGGAATGACCATAATATATTAATACAATGGAATAGTTTTTCAGCCACAGAAAAAGAAAGATGTACTGATAAATATTATGACAGAGATGACTTTGAGAACATTATGCCAGGTGAGAAAAGCCAGGCACAAAAGGCCACATATTGTATGATATTATGTAGTATGTGAAATATCTGGAATAGGGAAATCCATAGAGATAGAAATCAGATCAGTGGTTACCCAGAGCTGAGGGTGGGAGAAGGGAGAATGAGAGTTACTGTTTAATGGGGACCGTTTTCTTTGGGAGTGATGAAAATTTTTGGAACAAAATAGAGGTGGTGGTTTATGCCATTGTGAATGTACCAAGTACCACAGAATTGTACAGCTTAAAACGATTAATTTTATGTTATGTGAATTTCACCTCAATAGAAAAAAATTTAATTAATGAAGAGCAGCTAGAGGATTGATGTGTCTCCCTCAGTCTGAAAGATCTACTCAAGGGAGAGGCACAGTAGTCTGGAGAACATGATTCTTGCTCCAGAATTTTCCAAGGATGCTAGGGAATAAATGTCTTCTTCCAAAACATACTTTGAAATGGTGAACTTTGAAGGCAGTGGACAAAATATCAGCACAAGTGATTTGATTAATACTGGTAAATGGATCCATGTGTGTAACATGTTAATATCTGGAAGACGGCCCACATGATCCCTGGGCTGCATCCTGGTAAATGCAACTCTTCAGGTTTTCCTGAGATCACTGAAGCACCAAAGATAAGGAAAGGAAAAAAGTGTGTGAGGCAGGGCTCCTTTATTCCAGAGGTGGGGGGAAAGAAGAGAAAGATAAATGGATTCTTCTCTGGGTGGTAGAGGGTAAACATTGGATTTTTCAGAGATGAAATCCGTTCTCATCGTATTCTTTTCAAAGTGATTTGGAAGAGAAAATGCACCATGAAATCTCCATGTTTGCAGAGATACGAAACCTGTGAAGATAAACTGCTCTGTATATAGGTGGGCAGAGAAGTGACAGATAAGTAGCAAGTACATTTACCAAAAATTCTTCCAGACTTTAAGGAGTGTTATCTCTGAGCTCTTGGTGACAAACCAGTAACTGGCCCTGAGATTACTGTAAACTAATGCCTGAATATATACATCCTTTGGGTTTGATGTGCAAAGGGAGGAAGGGAGGGCTGCAAAGTGCACAGAATCACTAAGCAGGATCCTAGAAATTAGCCTTAAAAATGCATTATCCCATTATTTTTCAAAACCATTGTGTTTCCTCAATGGAAATAATTGATGTAATTGTGGCTAGCATACCTCAAGGATGACAGGAAAGTTGAGGAGGACTCCAACTTGAAGAAAACAAGAAGACTCTCACAAGACCTGCTAGATGCCTCCTCAGAATAAAAACGAAAAAGTTTACCTCTGCTTGGGACACTTCTCACCATTTGCTTACCCACTTCTTTTCCTCAGATCCCCTCTTTTTCATCGTCTCCTCAGAGGAGAGTGGCCACACTAATGGAGTCCCACGTTTTCTATCTTAGTGGTTTTCACAGTTTGTAATTATATCATATATTTATTGGTTTACAAAGGTCCATCTAGTCAAAGCTATGGTTTTTCCAGTAGTCATGTACAGATGTGAGAATTGGGCCATAAAGAAGGCTGAGCGCTGCAGAATTGATGCCTTTGAACTTTGGTGTTGGAGAAGACTCTGGAGAGTCCCTTGGACTGCAAGGAGATCCAACCAGTCAATCCTAAAGGAGATCAACCCTGAATATTCATTGGAAGAAGTGATGCTGAAGCTCCAATCCTTTGGTCGCCTGATGCGAAGAGCCGACTCATTGGCAAAGACCCTGATGCTGGGAAAGTTTGAGGACAGGAGAAGGGGACGACAGAGGATGAGATGGCTGAATGGCAGCATCAACTCCGTGGACATGAGTTTGAGCAAATTCTGGAGGATGGTGACAGACAGGGAAGCCTGGTAGGCTGCAGTCCTTGGGTTCATGACTTAGCGACTGAAAAACAACAACAAATTGATTTACCTGCACTTGAGTTTTATTTGGCCTGCCTCTCCAATTAGAAATTCCACATGAGGGTTAGGACTTAATTTACCATTGTATCCCTGTAAATACAGAGATTTATCAGACCGAGGGACTGAACTGAACTGATGCCTGTAAATATTGGTTGAGTCAGGACAACCAACATTTAATGAAGACTCAGGACATGTTTAATGTATTAAACAGTAATGTATTAATGTATTTAATGTATTAATACAGTAAACATGTTTAATGTTTACTGTATTTCCCAAATATACAGTACATCCATGTATTAAACACCTCCTATAGGCCAGCTTCTGTGCTCACAAATGATCTCTTTCAGCCCTTCCAACAGTTCTGTAATGTAGATGTTATTATTTACCCATCTTTTAGAGGAGGCATCCAAGGCTTGGAGAAATTAATTGGCTTTCCCAATATCACACAGTTCCCAAAGGATTTGAGATTTGAATGCAGTTGTGCCTCATTCCAAAGCCTGTACATTTTCCATTAAACCATACTTTGTATGTTCCTTCAGCAGACATTTGTGAACACCAACTGTGAACAGAGAAAAGTACTAGGAAGCAAAAGATAGAGAGCCTGCCTTGGAGAAGCTTGTCATTTGACAGAAGGGACAAGGCAAACACACAGGAGAAAGGCAGTAGCATGAAGCAGAATATGATAAAGGGACAGATCCTAAGGCTCCTTCCTGCTTGAAAATTCTTTGACTCTCTGAATGGGGCAGGCAATAAACACAATGGGAGACGTCCCTGTGCTCCTTGATTATATCCGATGGCGTGCATTCTCCCTTTCTCCACCTCTGGCTGCCGGTGAACACAGATGCAAGTCTGTTTCAAATGGCTGTCTCTACACTCCCGTATTATGGTGTAAGGTGGTTTCAAGGTCAAGTATAAGTCAAAGTCAGAAGTCTTTGTTTTTTTCCCTCAACTATATCATGACTCTGACCAATTAACTTTAAAAAAGTCAAGTTAACAACTCGGAGGAGGGGGAGCAGGGCACGAAAAAAGACTGGTCGTCATCTCATGCCAAAGATTCTGAAATGGATTTGCTCACAAAACACCAGGTTTCTTTAGTGACCTCCTAAGACGTTGCCTGTCACACTAAACACTGTATCATTTCATGGGGGGAAAAGAAAAACAAAGTTTTTCTATGAAAAAATGCTATGTTATATCACAGTGTGATGCTATTTAAATATCAAGCTTCTATTTAGAAAACGGAAGGCAATAAATTGAGTTGCTAATTATTCCAGCTGTGAGTATTTTTGGTATGACTGCAAATTTTGAAGAGGGCAAAATAGAGGATTTTCTTGTTGTTCGTGGCATATGCAAATGTAATGACGGTCCCCTCTGATCTGAAAGGTTCAGAGATCAGAAACCTTGAAAGCCTGTTTCTCATTGAATCAAAACTGGTTTGAGTTTAAAGCTTAAGGAATCATGATATGAAATGGGCTTTTCATTATACTAATTGGGTTATTGGCTGCTTTTTCAAACTTGGGAAGTAGTAGTTTTTTAAAACATTTTTCAAGTTTTATTTTTAAAGCAACAGTTCACTTCTCAACCCAAGCATAAATTCCCAACTGGAAGAAGAGATGTGTATTAGTAACATCCTCCATCCTTTCCCTTCCTAATAAAATTATTTTTGAGGGGTAGGGTTGCTGACAATCCTCTAGTCGCTGTGCTAATTAGGACAATGCATTAGTTCTAGAGATATTTTAAATGAGCTGGGCACTGTGTGGGTCAAGCAGATATAGTAAAAAGTAAGATATACTTGATTCCTGCCTTCAAGCAATTAATAGCTACATTTACTGATCACTCCTTGGAAGGAAAGTCATAGCCAACCTAGACAGCATATTAAAAAGCAGAGACATTACTTTGTCAACAAAGGTCCATCTAGTCAAGGCTATGGTTTTTCCAGTGGTCATGTATGGATGTGAGAGTTGGACTATAAAGAAAGCTGAGTGCGGAAGGATTGATGCTTTTGAACTGTGTTTCAAAAGCAGCGACATTACTTTGCCGACTAAGGTCCGTCTAGTCAAGGCTATGTTTTTTCCTGTGATCATGTATGGATGTGAGATTTGGACTGTGAAGAAGGCTGAGCGCTAAAGAATTGATGCTTTTGAACTGTGGTGTTGGAGAAGACTCTTGAGAGTTCCTTGGACTGCAAGGAGATCCAACCACTCCATCCTAAAGGAGATCAGTCCTGGGTGTTCATTGGAAGGACTGATGTTGAAGCTGAAACTCCAATACTTTGGCCACCTGATGCAAAGAGCTGACTCATTTGAAAAGACCCTGATGCTGGGAAAGATTGAGGGCAGGAGGAGAAGGGGACGACAGAGGATTAGATGGTTGGATGGCATCACTGACTCAATGGACATGGGTTTGGGTGGGCTCCGGGAGTTGGTGATGGACAGGGAGGCCTGGCATGCTGCGGTTCATGGGGTTGCAAAGAGTTGGACACAACTGAGCGACTGAACTGAACTGATTGATCACTCACTGAACATCAGGCTCAGTGTTAAGGCTTTCACGTGAGTGTTGTTGTGTTGTGCTGAGTTGGCCAGTCCTGTCTGACTCTTTGCAATCCCATGGACTGGCCTGCCAGGCTCCTCTGTCCATGGGGATTTTCCCAGCAAGAGTACTGGAGTAGGTTGCCATTTCCTCCTCCAGGGGATCTACCCTCCCCAGGGATCAAACCCATGGCTCCTGCATTGGCAGGAGGGTTCTTTACCACCGAGCCACCTGGGAAGCCTTTGCAGGGAAGCCTAAATTTACCCAATCCTTCTAACAAGCCTATGCAGTAGGTATATATAGATATATACCAGCCATCTCTCACTTTACAGGTGAGACCGCAGGAACTTAGAGAAGGTAATTTGCCTAGTGCTGGGATCCAAACACTGCTTGTCCAAGTTCAGAATCTGTAGATTCAGTACCACCTCCTTGGCATGATCTTATTGATTTCAAAAAGAATTAATAATAATAATAAAAGAATTTTTATCTGTAGGGAAAATGTCAGACTCTAAGCATCAAATGTTTATCAGTCTCTCCCTCATGACTCAGCGGTAAAGAATCCACCTGCAATGCAGCAGACACAGGGGACGTGGTTTCGATCCCTGGGCTGGGAAGATCCCCTAGAGGAGGGCCCAGTCCAGTATTCTTGCCTGGAAAATCCCATGGACAAAGGGGCCTGGTGGGCTACAGTCAAGGGTCACAAGGAGTTGGACATGACTGAGCGCACACACACTCTCAGTGTAAGAGAGACTTGCTGTAACTTACATACTTGGTTTTTCTTTTATAATGTGTGCCTCTTACATTTGCAAACAGGACAATAAATGCAGGAAATTTAAAAGATGGTTTAGTTTTGCTATTTAAAAAGTGACTGAATGGGAATTCTGTGGCGATTCAATGGTTAAGACATGGGCTTTCACTGCTGTGCCCAGGTTTGATCTCTGGTTGGGGAGCTAAGATCCTATAAGGCACGTGGTGCAACCCCCCAAAAGTGGGGGAGCTGAATAGTACAGTGTCCAGCATCATTTTTCTCTGTCTCATCCTGGAAGCTTCTCTTTTTTTCCTGTTTTCTTTCTCTGCATGCCCTACATCTCTCTCTCTCTTCTCCCCCCTACTCACTCTCCTTTTTCTCCTCCTTTTTCTTATTTATCTCTGCCCTTTTCTCTCTTCTTTTTACCTCTTTGTTCCCCCCCTCTCCTCCTCTTCCTTCTTCTTCTCTCTCTCGTCTACCTTTTGAGTTGCCCCTCTCCATCACCATTCCTTCTCAGATTGGAGAGCAGATTAGCAATGGCAGAAAGTGTGCGGCTTGTTTAACCTCTCTCCAGCTAGCTGTTTTATGATATCTCCTGAAAACCTAATTACAGTAACTTTACATGCTACAGTACCCTTTATGGGCTGCCTCTTTATTAAACGTACTCCTTTTCAGACAGTGAACCTGGTGCTTCAAAGGGCACGGCCAGCGCCAGTGAGATGGGAGGGGATCTCGAGTTTTCCAGGCACACCTGGTCTCCCTTACTGATCACCACGCCCCCACGCCTGCTGGACTTCTGCCTCTCTCCTTTCTCTGGCATTTTATCTCATTTCAGCAACTGTCTGTATGATATTCAAAATCTTTTAGGGATTAATGGACTGTGTATCACTATTCCCATCCGCTACTCTGAATACTTGTGAGTTTATTTTCTGGAGAGGTCAATTTTCTCGGTAGAACAACAGTCAACACCTGGCTGCCCTGATAAACAGAGCTTTTTTTTTTTTTTTTTTTTGCACACCATGCTACCTGGAGAGCATTCAAGACATTCACTCAGTTTCAAGGAGAATGGTGGCTATGCTGACTTCATGAGCAAAGACCACAGCTGCACTGTTAGTTGTGAGTCATCCTGGTTAGTTCCCTGGTGCTCTGAGATGGAAGAGCTGGATCCAGACTGAAAGCGAGCAAGCAAGAAGCAAGACACAAAAACTTGACCTCTACGCAATTGTTTCTCTAGTACATTTCTTTTTTGAAACCCTACTGGGATTTCCCCTGGGAATAAAGTTAAAGCAACAGAAAAGATGGAGACCGCCTCTAAGGATCCCACTGGTTGCAAGCTGGGGGAAAAAAAAAATGATACTTGGCATTATTCTCCTTCTCTCTCACATGCGTGCTTGTGTGCTGGGTCGCTTCAGTTGTGCTCGAATCCTTGTGACCCCATGGATTGTAGCCCACCAGGCTCCTCTGTCCATGGAATTCTTCAGACAAGAATACTGGAGTGGGTTGCATGCCCTCCTCCAGGGGATCTTGCCCACTCAGGAATCGAACCCACGCCTCCTGTGACTTCTGCATTATAGACAGATTCTTTACCGCTGAGCCACCAGGGAACCCCTTTCTCTCTCACACAGTTTTTATTAAATGATTTTGTTTTCACAAGAGGGGAAGTGATCACTTGTACTAAAAAGATTGAGAGTTTAGAGTGAAGTGATGATCACTTTATTCTGAGAATTCACAGGGATGGAGGCTATAGCGAGAAGAAAGAGGGACCCCCATTCCTTAGTCTCACTACTCAATTTGACAGCCAGTCTTTGAGCCTCTAACCTGTGCCAGGCATGATGCTGGGTATTGGGGGTGAACTTTGATAACCCACATGGCTTCCAAGTGTGCACAACAAAAGAAGTATTCGTTTTTGTACAATATCAAGGACTGATTTTCTCTCTCCCATCGAGTGTTAGCAAACCCCAAAGACAGCACTTTGGGGGCCCCTCATTTGCCTTCCTTCCTGAGGCACAAGTGGCCAATTCTGAGAGCAGTTGAGTTGTGCTTGAAAAATGTCAAGTGCATTTGGAAACTACACATTTTTGCTGACGCCCGGAGTCCCGAGCTGCGCTATTTCCATGGCCAACCACTGGGAAGACCTTCGGTTAGGGCATCACAAATGACTCCTTGGAGCACACTAAGCAGGCCCCCGAGGTGAATAAGCTGTCTTAAGAGCTAGTTTAGGAAAAATCCAAAGTGCCCTAACCCTTCTTAGCCCTCCCATTGACCATCTGGCCAGACCATCACCTTGTGGGTCTTTTTGCTTCCTTTTATTTACCTTTATTCTTGCTTCATTTGACTGTGATCTTTGAGTGAATCAGAGTCTGCATTTTCTTCAACCTGTTATTTTGAAAACTTTCAAGCATTCAGAAAAGTTGGAAGAATAATACAGGTGAAAAAAACCACCTGTATTACAGTAGTAGTTAATTGTAGTTTAAACAATTGCTATCATTTTTGTTACATGTCGCTTTTAGATCTATAGAGAGAGAGATCTTTGTACTGAGTCATTTGAAAATAAGTTGTAGACTTCATGACGTTTCACATCTAAAGACATCAAGCATTCAAAACTTGCATTTTAAGGCATATATCTAGTAACCATTTAGTGTGTTCTGGGTGAGGCAGATGTAGTTGAAAATTGCATCAAGGGTTAGGGTAGAATTTCTTAAGCTTTATGATACATTAGAAGCACCTAGGAATCCTCTTCACCAATGCATTCCCAGACCCCAAGCCTAGGTCTGAATGCAGCCCAGGAATTCGCACTTTTCTGACAGAGCCTTCAGATAATTCTAAAGCAGGTATTTATGGGATATAATCAAAAGATTGCTTCTTTTAATTAATTTAAAAAAAGGTTTTTTTATTTGCTGAATTTAATCTTCTAAAGATACAAAACACCAGGGTGTAATTGTATTGTGTGAGGAGTCTACCTATCTCTGACACCTGGTTTAATAATTTTAAAGACCAGCAACCAGAAAGAAAAGATGTGATAATTAAATGAGTTTCATCTAGCAGTGATCACTGCAGACACTGCAATACCCGTGAGAGGCCTGAGAGTTGTACCCTGAAAAAGTTCATGCAGTGCCCAAAAGTGTAGAGGTGGTTTCTCGTCCGTAGCAGGATCTGGCCTTGTCTGTATAAATACAGACTCTCTTGCCTGTATGAACTTTGCATACTTATCAATCTGTTTGGAAAATAAGAGTTGACATGGCAGAAGAAATGTTCGTTTCAAAATTCACCATGTTCACAGTATTGTCCCTTTAGCGTTCATGATTTTGGCCTTGAGAAGGTTGCGGGACTTTCACCCAACAGAGATTCGTTGGCTTCCCTCTCTGTGCCAGGCTCTGCTCTAGATGTTAGGATACAGTGATGAACACATCAGACAAAATACCCGATGGTTTTGAACTTCATAGAATTCAGTTCTCATGATGGAGACAGACAATAAATAATGCACACATGCATGTACCCTGGAGGAAAAAAAAAAAAGCAGTTTTAATAGGAGAGAGTGACGGAGAAAGAAGTGAGTGGAATAGAATGTTGACCAACATGAAGAAACAAACTGTGCAGGTATTTCCAGGCAGTGAAAGGGAAAGTGTTATTTGCTTCAGTCATTAGCCACTCTTTGCGACTCTGTGGACTGTAGCCCACCAGGCTCATTTGTCCGTGGATTTCTCCAGGCACGAATACTGGAATGGGGAGCCATTCCCTTCTCCAGGGGATCCTTCTGACCCAGGGGTCAAACCTGGGTTTCCCACCTTCCAGGCAGATTCTTCTTCATCTGAGCCATTTCCAGGCATAGGGAATAGCAAGTTCAAAAATCCTGAGGCAGGAATATGCTGGACATGATATGATGAGTGTAACTCTTGGAGGGGAGGGGACAAAGTGGTGGAAGATACAGTCAGAGGCCAGATCGTCTGGGGAGTTGTAGGCCATGGGAAAGATTTCCAATTTTTCTCGAAGTATTATTGGAAGCCTTGTCTTTTTATCTAATTACTTTTCATGTTTTAATTTTTACAATGTTTTCCTTTTTCTTTCTTTCCTTCCCTCTTTCTTTCTTTCTGAGAAAAGAGGACAGTGATGATGTAACATAATCTGACTTCCTTTTTAGAAGGAAGTGTGAAAAATCAGCCTGGATTGTCAAGGGGACAGTTAGAGGATCTCATGAAGCAATCCCATATGTAAGAAATAATCATATTCTTCTAGTATTTCTTATAAATGAGTGCATTAAAGACAACTAAAATCAATTCAAAAGTCTTAATCTTCATCTTGTGATTTCTCTCATACTTCTAAAACCATCCTTGTTTCCAATTTATGGATTCTGTCCACAAATATGACTGGTGTTGAGGCACTGATGTTTAGATTCTAGAAATGCCAAGAGTAATGTTTAACAGTATCAAGTGGAAAGGATTTTGCGATTGGATTTGTGACAGTCACATTAAACATATTTACATAATATAACAATATATAATATGTATTTTATAAGCATACACATATATACATATAAACAAGTGTATAAATAGCTTCTTGAGTGGACAAAGTGATGGGGTGGTGGAGGTGGGGAGAATGTTGGAATAGGTTTCCCAGGCAGGTGGTTGGAAGGTGAGTTGGAGTTGCCAGGGATGGGGAGGAGGGAAGGAACAGGAAGACGTTTTGGAGAGCATTACACACCATCCACAAAGGCACAGTGTCATAAACAGGTTGGTTAAGGAGCACTGTGTCTTTTTGGTGTGGCTGAAGTGTAGAGTTCATGGGAGCTGAAAGCCCAAGGTTGGAGATGAAGATAGAAAGGTTGGGTAGTGGTTGCAAGAGTCTGGTCCCATATTGATATCTGGGTTTCCTCTTCTAAGGAATGGAGAATCCACAGGGCTTTTTAAGTGGGGTATGATGAAATCTGTGATTTGGAAAGAAAAGTAGGAGAGGGATGAAGGAGAAGTTTGGTGGGAGACCTTTTCAGAAATAAAATGGATGGGATCTTTAAGCCTTTGTGTAGAAGATGAGAGAAGGAAGGAGGTAGGGATGACAATGATGTCCTGGACAACTGGGGATAACAGAAGTCAGGAGGAGTGTGATTGGGGAGGGGAAGGAAAAGAGTCGGTGTTTGGTTATAACTTGCTCAAGAGAGTTAAGGAATGTGGAGGATAAGATATCCAATACACAATTGGAATGTGGGTCTCAGGGAAGAACCTGAGCTAGAAATGGAGATCTGGGGACTCCAGGCCCATCAGTGATGGCTGAAGTCATGGGAGTGGGTGAGGTCCCTGGTGGACTGAAAACTGGTTGTCCGTATGTTTGTAAATACTCATTAATGATGGCTTACAATGTCTGTATATGCCCCTAAGTTTGATTCCCTATTTACCAGAACTGAAGAATTGTTCAAGAAGTAAACTTGAAGTCATTCTAAATCAAACCCTGGAGTTTTCCCTGGCTTTCTGGTGTGCATATGTTCTAGCTTAATTATAGGCCAGTGGACTATTATTTAGTGATTTGGAGAGCTCTTCAGGTGTTTGCTCAACATTTGTCAAGCTTTAAATTAAAACTCATGTTTCAGGCTCCTTATGTTCTCTGCGGAATTAAGAATAAGTGCTATTTGTTGGGCACTGAGCACTTGCCTTGGGACACACCCTTGATTAAGTGCTCATCCTACATGACTGTGTGTAATTCCCACAACAACCTGTGTTGTTATTGCTCCCATTTTACTGATGAGGAGCTGGAGCTGTCAAGAACAGCATAAGGTAACCTACATGAGCTTCTGTATCCAGGAATGGCATAACCAGGACTCCAATACAGATGAATTTTGCTCCAAAAGGCTGCCTTTAAACACAATGCCCACTGCCTCCTCTTCGAAAAGCCTCTTTTTATCTGGAGCTTTCAAAGAGAGCTCTTGGACAAGGAATGCAAACCTCATTTATAGAATCAAACCTCTTGGCTATATTCAGATCATCAAATGTTCTTACAGTACAAATAAAGTTTAAGTATCGGTTGTTTATTTTGATGTTAGCCATGCTAAATAATTCACTAATCAGATAGTCATTTTCTGACATGATTGTCAGTCATCTCAGCCTCCTTTGGTTTTTGCCAAGGATTAAAATACTTGCAGAGTTTTATCTGGAAGAGGCCATGATATAAATAATTGTAAGGACCACGATCTTGCCTTAGAATCCCACTGGAAAAGCCAGCTAACCACCATATGCAGGGAACACGTGGTGTCATAGGTTCAGTTAGAGCTTCCAGAATCTGGCAGACTGGAGTTTAAGCCCCAGTGATTCCACATTCTAACTCTTGGCTTCAGTTTTCTCATTCGTAAAAGTAAGGTAATAATAGTATTCACTTTATGGGGTTGTTGTAAGATTTGGTTACAAGTGAAATATTTAGCATTATAACTGACACCTAGTGTGTATTCCATAAATATAGCTGCACCTACTGAAAACTTGAAGAGGCAGAAATACCTGTGTAACATTTTAAAATCAGAATTGAAGCTGAGTAAATTCACAAAACAATGAGGAAACTCCATTCATTATTCAAGTCACCCCTACCTGCTGAACTTGAATTGGGTCCTGGGAACATAAAGATGAGCAAATAACGTAAAAATGAACAAAATAAGCCACAGTCCCCAATCTCCAGCTGCTCAGACTCTAGGCTACTAAACCCGTGCTTTGATATCCACTAGATGTTTTCCAGAAGATAAGTCGTCGTTTTGAACAAGAAAGATATGGCCTGGCACCTTTGAAGTCTCACAGAAGTCTCATAAATGGCACACACAAGAGGGAGAAAATCTATAGTGGGAGAATTGATGGCCCCTGAAGTATCTTTAGAGTGATAGGCTTCTGACCCCTGAGGAAGGGTTCTGTTAGGGATCAACAGTACATTACCCTGTTGTCATGCCATAATTCTAGACTAAGGGCACCTTATTCACTTAGCAGGCAAAAACATTTCCAAAGAAAGAACCATGATCTAGAAAAAAAGCTTATGGTTACCAATTGACCAATTGTCAAAGAGGGGTTGAGGTATGGAGGGGGAGTAAGTAAGGAGTTTGGGATTAAAAGGTACACACTACTGTATATAAGATAGATAAGCAACAGGGACCTACTGTATTGCACAGGGAACTATATTCAATATCTTATAATAACCTAAAATGGAAAATAATCTGAAAAAGAATATATGTTTATGTATATGTGTGTGTTTATGTATAGTCACTTTGCTGTATACTTGAAACTAATGCAGCATTGTATATCAACTATACATCAATTTTTAAAAATGAAAAAAAGAAAGAATCAGGATCACATGATCTAAAGAGGCAGTCTCAGAAGAGAAAACAAAATGAAGAGAGGAAAACAGCCCGTAAGGAAGACTCAAGAGAGACAGTTTAGGGTAAAACTTCAGAGCACAGACTTTAGTATAAGACACAGCTCACAGTTTAAATCCTTGAACAGTTGCTTGACTTTGTTAAGCCTAATTTCTCAAATCTAAAATGGAAATATTATGATATTTAGTTTGTAAATAGTTGTGACAATATATTTCAAGTCCTTTTATTTTGTTAATTGACATATAATTGATTAATAATGTTGTGTTAGTTGCTATACACCAAAGGGAATCAGTTATATATACATAATTTTTCATATTCTCCATCCTGGTTTATCATAGGATACTGAATATGGTTCCCTGTGCTGTACAGTAGGACCTTGTTGTTTATCCATCCTGTATGTAATAGTCTGTACCTGCTAAGCCCTAACTCCAACTCCATCCTTCCCCCACCCCCCTGGCAACCACAAGATTTTAAGATTGTATTTCCAATTTTACATTCGTGATATGGGAAAAGGTCTTGGTTTCCACTCATCATGAATATCTTCTCAGCATTTATTTATTAAGTTTCAAACTTTATTTCCTCAAATTTTATGGCCCTTTTTCTAGTTTTAGCACTTCATTTTGAAGGCAATTAGTTACTCTTTCTCAAACCAAGGGCTTCATTTTTTAAAATTATTAGTAACTATAATTATAGTCATTTGATAATCATTTCTTTCTGCCCTCTCAGAGTTTCCTGATCTGAAGCTGATAGCCTCTCTTGGGCTTTGGGTTGCTGGAAGGAAATCTGTAAAACGTGTGAATAACTTTATCCTTGATGTTAGTCTGTGTAGTAACAATTCTGTTTTCCACTTGGTTATAAATTTTGATTTTTCAGAACAT
The DNA here is from genome assembly GCA_006410635.1 of Cephalophus harveyi. NCBI lineage: Eukaryota > Metazoa > Chordata > Mammalia > Artiodactyla > Bovidae > Cephalophus > Cephalophus harveyi. The sequence continues at coordinate 162,202 of SJYT01046518.1, read as the reverse complement.
TTCTGTTCATATTGATATGTGGCAGAAACCATCATAATATTGTAAACTAATTATCCTCTAATTTAAATTTTTTTTTTTTTAATTTTTTGTATCTTATACTCAGAAACTACATGTTTTAGCCTTTAAATGGTGGTGGGGGTGGGGAGGCGGGAACTATTTGTCACCCTTGAATCAGTGTCGATCAATCAGTAGGAGGTCTTTTACCATTCTGGACATGAGCACATAGGTACAGAAAGCCTTTCCTTTATCAGAGGATATGGTTTGTGATACTAATTGCTGTTTTAATTGCGGTTACCTTTCTATAATACTCATGAAAAGATTGTAGAATATATTTTTAAAAAGTCATGACCATCAGATGTCATGTTCACCCCTCTGCCCATGACTGGGTAGGGGAGAAAATTAGGACTGTGTGTTGTGCTCAGTTGTGTCCAAGTCTTTGTGACCCCATGGACTGCAGCCCGCCAGGCTCCCCTGTCCGTGGAGAGTCTCCGGGCAAGAATACTGGAGTGGGTTGCCATGCCCTCCTCCAGGGAATCTTCCCGACCCCAGGGATCGAACCTAGGTCTCCTGCCCTGTGGGTAGATTCCTGACACGGTGCCACTTAGGAAGCCCCGATTAGGGCTATATTCGTGTTATGTAAAGCAGAGTTGGCGGTCGGGGGAAGCAGCTGACTGGTCCTCAACAGCCAGGATGTAGGTTCTGACTCTTTCCTCTTCCCTGGCAGGCATTTCCTCTTTAAGACGTCCTCGGGAAGCACGCCCCTGTTTAGCAGCTCCTCCCCGGGATACCCTTTGACCTCAGGAACGGTTTACACACCACCACCCCGCCTGCTGCCCCGCAATACGTTCTCCAGGAAGGCCTTCAAGCTGAAGAAGCCCTCCAAGTACTGCAGCTGGAAATGCGCCGCCCTATCGGCCATCGCGGCCGCCCTCCTCCTCGCCATCCTGCTGGCGTATTTCATAGGTGAGTCCGGGCCGCTGTGACCAGGCGGGGGCACGGTCACCCACTGGTGAACGGAGGGGGCCTCTGTGGTCTGTTCCGTCGGCTTCTTGGCTCCTGCAGGATGTAAAAATGAGTGATGGATGGGAGTGCTTTTTCCCCTCCTGAAATCCATTTCACTTTGATGAGTTTCTCCTTCATGATGCTAAATGACATTTATCAGAAGTGAAATTAAATATCCTCACTGTATACTTTCTTGGAGATAAGCTGAAAGTTGTCATTGCTGTCAATCCCTCCCTGATTCCTCAGGTAACCTTCTGGTCTCCTCCATCTTGGATTTTTAACCCAGGTCTGGGCTCGGCAATTCACGCAAGGTTGGTTAAACTTCAGCCAGCCAAAAACTGGATAGAAGAGTAGCCATCAGCAGGCCTGGAACATTGTGATTGCAAGGAAAGTCAGAGTGGCTAGCTGATCTTTAGAGCTGGGGAACAGAAATAGGATTGAGGGACTGAAGCATCCAGCCAGGTCTTCGTAGGGAATCAAGTCTCCCAGACCCAGTGGATCTTGCCCACCTCTTCTCCTTCACCTCTGTTGCTTCAACTCTCATCTCACGCGCTGCTGAATCTGAATCAGATTCATCTCCCACACCAGCTGTGATTCTGGGTTGAGCTCAGGGTATGAGCTAGGATAGCAGATTGATGAAGTTGCTGGAGTATATTTCTTCACCCATGGGGATGTTGGTGTGTATCCGTGGGGTATGGCCTTCTAACTGTGGGAAGCAGCAGATGCCAGGGGTTCAGGGACAGGGTGCCCCCTGCATCAGAGCATCCTGAGCTGGGCACAAAGCCTGCTCATAGCTCCTGGCCCCAGCTAGGAGCCCCTAGAACTGCTGCTTTGTCAACTGAGCTTACCAGCGGCAGATCTCCTGGCCCAGGCAGAGGCCACGGTGACATTTGTTTAAATTTATTTGAAACACAGGATGGTTCTGGCATGGTTTCAGGGCTGCTCTGTCAGGCCTCCCCAGTTTAGCTGTGCTGTGTTGCAAAGCAAACCTATAAAACACCAGCAAAAAAGAGACCCGTTCTAAATGAGTTCTCAGCACGTTTGCTGAACTCCTTCACATTTACAAGAGGGAAAATAAAAAACAACCCTGATCATTCTCGTTTTGCCCTTTCTCCCAGTATAAACCCTTCTCTCACACACACACTTCCTTCATCCTCAGGCAGCCAGCAAGGTGCCTGCCAGAGGATAAGCTGGTCCGGAGCTTCCCAGACCATTGTGCCCGAGCTTGCCTGAAGGCAAAGGAGGGCACCTGTGTGTCCCCAGAGATCTAGGGCCTTGCACAGAGCAGAGCACAACAGACCGAAAGCTGATGGAAGGGTTTCACCCTCTTTCACTAAATATTGTCACTGTGCTCATTTTAATATGGAAAATTAAGTTTGTGCAGCCCTTGTTATTTGCATCTCTCAGGAGTGAGTGCCCTCTAGAAGTAAGCACATTGACACTCTGGGGAAAGGCACCCTCTTTATTTGGGGCTTTGCAAAATCCTTTGTACTTCAAACCCCAGCTCTACATGTGGGCTGAGGTCAGACACCCGGGCACCCCTAATTTAAAGTCATGTCTGCTTCTCACTTCCCCCTTGATGAAGGATGGAGTCAGGGATGGAGTGGAGGAGTGGGGAGGGCTATCCGTGGGGTATGGCCTTCTAACTGTGGGAAGCAGCAGATGCCAGGGGTTCAGGGACAGGGTGCCCCCTGCATCAGAGCATCCTGAGCTGGGCACAAAGCCTGCTCATAGCTCCTGGCCCCAGCTAGGAGCCCCTAGAACTGCTGCTTTGTCAACTGAGCTTACCAGCGGCAGATCTCCTGGCCCAGGCAGAGGCCACGGTGACATTTGTTTAAATTTATTTGAAACACAGGATGGTTCTGGCATGGTTTCAGGGCTGCTCTGTCAGGCCTCCCCAGTTTAGCTGTGCTGTGTTGCAAAGCAAACCTATAAAACACCAGCAAAAAAGAGACCGGTTCTGAATGAGTTCTCAGCACGTTTGCTGAACTCCTTCACATTTACAAGAGGGAAAATAAAAAACAACCCTGATCATTCTCGTTTTGCCCTTTCTCCCAGTATAAACCCTTCTCTCACACACACACTTCCTTCATCCTCAGGCAGCCAGCAAGGTGCCTGCCAGAGGATAAGCTGGTCCGGAGCTTCCCAGACCATTGTGCCCGAGCTTGCCTGAAGGCAAAGGAGGGCACCTGTGTGTCCCCAGAGATCTAGGGCCTTGCACAGAGCAGAGCACAACAGACCGAAAGCTGATGGAAGGGTTTCACCCTCTTTCACTAAATATTGTCACTGTGCTCATTTTAATATGGAAAATTAAGTTTGTGCAGCCCTTGTTATTTGCATCTCTCAGGAGTGAGTGCCCTCTAGAAGTAAGCACATTGACACTCTGGGGAAAGGCACCCTCTTTATTTGGGGCTTTGCAAAATCCTTTGTACTTCAAACCCCAGCTCTACATGTGGGCTGAGGTCAGACACCCGGGCACCCCTAATTTAAAGTCATGTCTGCTTCTCACTTCCCCCTTGATGAAGGATGGAGTCAGGGATGGAGTGGAGGAGTGGGGAGGGCATCTGTTGTCCCCGCAGTCACTTGGGTGGAATCTTCTCTGTCCTTAAACGTAGTTTTGTGGGCTTCTGCAGGTAGCTGTTCAGGGGTAGGGCTTGGTGGAAGCAAATTCAAAATGCCTTCAGGGTCCTTGCTTGATTTGTCTATGTGTCAGAAATTTCAGAAAGGGTCCATGAGCTCACTTCTTGGGCTTCAATGTTCTGCTGGGCTGGTGGGCACCATGGGGAGCTCAGATATAGAAACTGCTTCTGCCAATAAGGTCCCTGGTGTACCTCCTTCTCTACTCGCAGGAGAGAAATAGATGGCTACTGTCGGATTTATTGAGCTTAATAGTTAAAATATAATGCTTTCTGTAAGGCGATCATATAAATGTGAAACAGTGTAGCGAGAGTTTAATGTTTTAATCGGGTGTGTAACTTGTAAGTGATGGATTAGGAAACATATTTATCCTCGGTCTAGAGGCTACTGGAAGCTGGACCCAAGCATGTTAGGATGGTTTATTAGTTTATAATCCATCATTTCCTATTATGTATGCTTTAGATAAGATTATGCTTTGACCCTGGAGTACTGAAAAATAGTTTATGACCCAAAATGAGTGATGGAAGGGGCTGATTCACCCAGCAGTCTTGGTAGTCCCAAGGCTACTCTTGGCTACTCTCCAAAGGTGAGGGCAGGTCTACAAGCATGATGAGGTGTCTGCATCTGGAGGGCGCCTGATTTAGGAACTCAGGGATCCAAAGGGATTTCTGACTCTGACCCCAGTGACCCCTTTTCCTGTGGCCTTGACTACGTTGTTTTCCTTCTGGGTCATGGTTTCCTAAGTAAAACCTGGGAGTGATGGTTATTGACATTCAGAAACTCTAAAGTATGATGAGGATTAATTAATGTGTATAAATCACTTTGAAGATGAAAAGCAGTATATTATTAATTACAGAACCGCAGGGGCATAAACAGTGCATTGAAAACACAGAGCAGAGTGCTGTCAGGAGCAACACATGACTGTGCCTACCTAGAAAACAAGGCATCAGGCAGGGCAGAAGGACAGCATAAAAAGCAAAGCCCTTCTGTTAAGGACGGCGACGACTTTAAGACCTGGGCCCGCTCTGGCTCATAGATGACTCTGTGTTCCGCTGGAACATGACAGGTCCTGAAATTGACACATCCGCCCCAGGACAGTTATGGACAGGCGCTGGATTCAGGCCTGCCAGGAACTCTGACAAATAGGCTAAATTATCTTCCTTGCGTGTTGAAACTTGCATTAAGTCTTTCCAGAAATGAGCAATTTGGAAACGTTCAGCTCCGTGACAGTTTTTCCATAGCCTCAGCCTGTGGGCAAGTGTAGATCAGAGTAACACCAGCCCTCGGGCAAAATGGAAGACGCGAGCCTTTACCAACTGTGGTGCGATCCCCCGGTTCCTGCTCACGCAGCTGGGGTCTTTTCTGTGATACTCTTCCACCAGATCCTTCCAGTGCCAAAGTCTCCCAGGGTACAAAACATTCTCAAATAAATTACTCTGAAAAGCTACATGAACCACTCGGAGACCATCTTCTGCATCACTCAGCCCTTCGCCCAAATGGTTCCTTGGGAAAACTGGTTTCGGAGAATTTGGCAGGGAAACGCACGAGAGCTTCCTGCTCAGGAAGTCGTCTGTTATCCTTGGGCTGCTCAAGTATACTTTCACTGCCGGCAACACCAGAAATCCCTCTGGATCCCTGAGTTCCTAAAGCATGTAACCAGCATACTGTTTCTCACCTGTTTTATGCCAAGTCTACTGAGTTTATCTCCTTACAGGGAGCATACCATAACTGGTTAGTACCTTCTGTTTGATTAGAACTGTTTTTCTATTTAAAGCACTTGTATATAATTAATGGGCTTCCCTGGTGGCTCAGTCAGTAAAGAGTCTGCCTGCAATGCGGGAGACCTGGGTTCAATCCCTGGGTCAGGAGGATCCACTGGAGAAGGAAATGGCAACCCACTTCAATGTTCTTACCTGGAGAATCCCATGGACAGAGGAGCCTGGCAGGCTACAGTCCATGGGGTCACAAGAATCGGACATGACTTATAATTAGTAAATTTGAACTGTACCCCAGCTCCCTAATATACACTCTGGCAGAAAATGAAATTGGCATATTGCAATCCTTTGACACTTGTTGTGGCTGAAGCCCAGAGGGTCTCAAGTCACACGGCTAGTTAGCTGCGGGACCGGGAGTAAGCACTCGCTCTCCTGATGCCTTCTCTGGCATCTCTCCCTTGACTGCTCTCTCCTCAACATCGCGGTTAGCCACGTTTCCCAAATACTGCAGGAAGCCTCAGTCATCCTTTTCGTAGCATCAATTCACCTTACCTAATTCTGTCCTTATTAGCAAGGGAGAATAATTGGTTCCCATCCTCCCCGAATCATCTTCTAAAAAAATGGGGGAAAGCCACATCTCCTGCTTGGCCTCATATTTCTGCTTTCCCAAATATCTTCTGTCACAGAGACCACCAAACTTTTTTGGTCAAAAGCTAGATAGTAAATATTTTTCATTTTGCGGGTCCTGCAGTCTGTTACAACTCCGCAACTTTGCCGTTGAGATTCAAAAACAGCCATAGATAGTGTTTCAACAAATGGCCATAGCTTTTTTCTGGGCATCTTTAATTGTAGACACTGAAATTTTAATTTTACGTACTTTTCATGTGTCATGAAACACTGTTCTTTTGATTTCTTTCAACCATTTAAAATGCAAAACTGTCCCCTAGGTCCGTGTATTGTTGCCATAGTCTGCCAACCCCTGTCTGATTGCATGACTATTCTTTTCCTAAAAATATCTTTTCAGAGTATCTCCACCTTTACAAAAAAAAACAAAACAAAACAGGCAAACAAGAAACACTACTGTGCTCTCAAACTGGCAAGAGTCCACTGTAAATGGTGATTGCCTATAATTCCACTTCCTAATGAACGCTTCCATCTTATTTTCTGACCCAAACTAAAAGTGGAAAAAGTAATTCACTTTTCTCCTTAAGTTAAAAACTTTCTATAAGATAAATATTTCCTTCCCAGTAGACTGCTTGAAACATCCAGCTCGTGGATGGAGTATAATTGCCTAGAAACTTTGCCACGTACTCACTTGCCCTCAATCTTTAGATTCTTCTGCAAAACTATTGCCTGTTTTTAAAGATGACTCAGCGCCTGATGCCTTCTTTGGTGCGATTTTCCAACAGGTCGTAACAATGCTGGGTCGCTGAATGACATCATTGCTTTCTTGTCCTGGGTTAACATTGGCAAGATCGCATTTCCTTAAAAGGCAACAATATTCTTGCAGGGCTACCCCCCATTAAGGAAGAAGGATGCTTGTAATGTATGACTTTGCTGTCTAAATCCAGATAATCCTCGAAATTCTAAGATGAGAGTCAAACACAACGGTTCAGCATGACGCGGGGCTCACACCATCGCCCCTTAGTTAAAAACAAGAGTCTTCTGTCAAAAACTCTTCACGTGGCTGGGAGAGGAAGGGGAGTAGAGAGAGAGATAAGAGCATTTATGTCATCCTAAATTAGTTTTCAGCTCTTCAGATCCCTGCCAAACTAAAACACATATATATGTATTAGAAAGTCACCTTGTCTCTTTTCACTGCGGTAATTCCTGCCAAATATGAAATACTGTGTTTTAAGTAAGCTGTTCACTGCTCTGTCTTCTGCCACTCTCACTTTGATCTGGGAAGAACGCGGGCCATCAACATGTCAGGATGTTAAAAGTCTGGTAATTTGGGGTGCTTTCAGTTTCTTTTGAAAACAATGAGAGATTATTTTCTATGGAAACTAAAAGCCTTCAGTGTGTTTAAAGTTGCTACACTTGGAAATTGATGTGTTGAGACTCACGCTGATGAATCCTGCGTTCTTGGCTGCTATTTTGTGTATTCCCATCTCACCGAATAGAGCGGGTTTGGGGGAAAACATAAAGAAAATGACAGAAGATGATGAGAACAGTTAGTTGAACCTGGCATTCTTCCTGAGGACACAGCCTAGGAGAAATGTCAGCCCTCCCTTTCAAACTCACCACTCTTTGACTATCCAGAGAAATACTACACCTTCCCCTCCTATGTGAATTCCAAATTATGTGTTTATCTCCCGTTATCTGAAGGGCAAAATGCTAATGATGATGTTTGAACAATCCAGCAAATAACATTTCCGCCCAACTCCCTGGCCCTAGATCGTCAAACCTCACAGTCAACCACACAGAGATAAAGAGAACCGCCCACAAATAAGTCAGGGGACCCAGTTATGTTATGCATTCGATGTTAGTAGACTTTTTATCTAATAGATATGCTAATGTGCTCTTAACTGGATAATAAAGTCCTTTCAGTGCTTCCACACTGGTGTGTGTCTGGCAGTGGAGCTGCCATTTCCTAATTGTATGCCTGATTTCAAGAGGATCTGTGGACTTACAAAGTAAATTAAGTCATTAGCTAGGTCCCCATCACCTAGCTGCTGTGTGGCAACATTTGTATCTCATGTTTGACATTCAGAAAAGATGAGTTCCTCTGCTGAGCGGAAGGAGGTGTTTTTGCTCTCTTCTCCAAGGTGCCTGTCAGAAATCAAGATAGTTGGGGGTGGAGGGGAGGGATAAACTAGGAGTTTGGGATTAATAGATACACACTACTATAAAACAGGTAAATGACGAAGACTTACTGAAGAGTGCAAAGAACTATAGTCAATATCTTGTAATAACCTAAATGGAGAAGAATCTTAAAAATAGTATATGTTCCCGTGTATATGTATATGTATATGTAGGGGCTTCCCTGATGGCTCAGCAGATAAGAATCTACCTGCAGTGCAAGGAGAGGCAGGAGATCCGGGTTCAGTTCCTGTATCAGGAAGATCCCCTGGAAGAGGGCATGGCAACCAATTCCAGTATTCTTGCCTGGAAAATCCCATGGACAGAGGAGCCTAGTGGGCTACTTATCCACGGGGTCACAAAGAGTTAGACGTGACTGAAGTGACTGAGTACATGCACGCGCATGTACACACACACACACATATAGTATTTACATATATAAATTGAATTACTTTGCACCTGAAGCAAACACAGCATTGTAAATATACTACACTTCAATAGAAAAAAAAAAATCAAGACAATCAGGCAATACAGGGCTTTCCACCATCGTAGACTTGATTGGTGAGAATGAGGAAGAAATTTTGGGTCCTAATTCAATACAGCATCTTAATGCAAAATGAGGAAGTAGGTGACACAGCCCTGTGGACCCCTTGGTCCATGTTCTTACGGAGCACGGTAAGGACAGGGTGCTGTTATCGTCTGCCATCCCAGGGCTCTGTGCCTCCACAAGAGGTAGAGTGTTAGGAGGACAAGGATGGAGTGTCCACCACCTCTCTGTCCCTTGAGTCACCATTCAGCTCTGTCCTGCACTCTCTGTGTGACAGGTGTTTCTCTAGCTGTCGTCAGTCCAGAAGCAGTTCTGTTCAGTCACTCAGTCATGTCCAACTCTTTGCGACCCAGGACTGCAGCAGGCCAGGCCTCCCTGTCCATCACCAACTCCCAGAGTTCACTCAAACTCACGTCCATCAAGTCGGTGATGCCATCCAATTATCTCATCCTCTGTCATCCCCTTCTCCTCCCACCTTTAATCTTTCCCAGTATCAGGGTCTTTTCCAATGAGTCAGTTCTTCTCATCAGGTGGCCAAAGGATTGGAGTTTCAGCTTCAGCATCAGTCCTTCCAATGAACACCGGGGACTGGTCTCCTTTAGGATGGACTGGTTGGATCTCCTTGCAGTCCAAGGGACTCTCAAGAGTCTTCTCCAACACCACAGTTCAAAAGCATCAATTCTTCAATGCTCAGCTTTCTTTATAGTTCAACTTCCACATCCATACGTGACCACTGGAAAAAACCATAGCTTTGATTAGACAGACCTTTGTTGGCAAAGTAATGTCTCTGCTTTTAATATGCTGTCTAGGTTGCTGTCTAGCTTTCCTTCCAAGGAGCAAGTGTCTTTTAATTTCATGGCTGCAGTCACCATCTGCAGTGATTTTGGAGCCCAAAAAGATACATTCTGTCACTGTTTTCCCATCTATTTGCCATGAAGTGATGGGACCAGATGCCATGATCTTAGTTTTCTGAATGTTGAGTTTTAAGCCAACTTTTTTACTCTCCACTTTCACTTTCATCAAGAAGCCCTTTAGTTCCTCTTCACTTTCTGCCATAAGGGTGGTGTCATCTGATTATCTGAGGTTGTTGATATTTCTCCCAGCTATCTTGATTCCAGCTTGTGCTTCATCCAGGCCAGCGTTTCTCATGATGTACTCTACATATAAGTTAAATAATCAGGGTGACAGTATACAGCCTTGACGTACTCCTTTTCCTATTTGGAACCAGTCTGTTGTTCCATGTCCAGTTCTAACTGTTGCTTCCTGACCTGCATATAGGTTTCTCAAGAGGCAGGTCAGGTGGTCTGGTATTCCCATCTCTTTCAGAATTTTCCACAGTTTATTGTGATCCACACAGTCCAAGGCTTTGGCATAGTCGATAAAGCAGAAGTAGATGTTTTTCTGGAACTCTGTTGCTTTTTGAATGATCCAGTGGATGTTGGCAATTCGATCTCTAGTTCTTCTGCCTTTTCTAAAACCAGCTTGAACATCTGGAAGTTCACAGGTCACGTACTGTTGAAGCCTGGCTTGGAGGATTTTGAGCATTACTTTACTAGCATGTGAAATGATTGCAATTGTGTGGTAGTTTGAGCAGTCCTTGGCATTGCCTTTCTTTGAGATTGGAATGAAAACAGACCTTTTCCAGTCCTGTGGCCACTGCTGAGTTTTCCCAATTTGCTGGCATATTGAGTGCAGCACTTTCACAGCATCATCTTTTAGGATTTGAAATAGCTCAGCTGGAATTCCATCACCTCCACTAGCTTTGTTCATAGTGATGCTTTCTAAGGCCCACTTGACTTCACATTCTAGGATGTCTGGCTCTACGTGAATGATCACACCATCATGGTTATCTGGGTCATGAAGATCTTTTTTTTTTATAGTTATTTTGTGTATTCTTGCCACCTCTTCTAATATCTTCTGCTTCTGTTAGCTCTATACCATTTCTGTTCTTTATTGTGCCCATCTTTGCATGAAATGTTCCTTTGATATCTCTAATTTTCTTGAAGAGATCTCTAGTCTTTCCTGTTCTATTGTTTTCCTCTATTTCTTTGCATTTATCACTGAGGAAGGCTTTCTTATCTCACCTTGCTATTCTTTGGAACTCTGCATTCAAATGGGTATAGCGTTCCTTTTCTCCTTTGCCTTTCGCTTCTCTTCTTTTCTCAGCTATTTGTAAGGCCTCCTCAGACAACCATTTTGCCTTTTTGCATTTCTTTTTCTTGGGGATGATCTTGATCCCTGCCTCCTGTACAGTATCACAAACCTCCATCCATAGTTCATCAGGCACTCTGTCTGTCAGATCTAATCCCTTGAATCTATTTCTCATTTCCACTGTATAATCGTAAGGGATTTGATTTAGGTCATACCTGAATGATCTAGTGGTTTTCCCTACTTTCTTCAGTTTTAGTCTGAATTTGGCAAGAAGGAGTTCACGATCTGAGCCATAGTCAGTTCCCAGTCTTGTTTTTGCTGACTATATAGAGCTTCTCCATCTTTGGCTGCAAAGAATATAATCAATCTGATTTTGATATTGACCATCTGGTGACATCCATGTGTAGAGTCATCTCTTCTATTGTTGGAAGAGATTTGCTATGACCAGTGTGTTCTCTTGGCAAAACTCTATTAGCTTTTGCCCTGCTTCATTCTGTACTCCATGGCCAAATTTGCCTGTTACTCCAGGTATTTCTTGACTTCCTACTTCTGCATTCCAGTCCCCTATAATGAAAAGGGCATCTTTGGGGGGTGTTATTTCTAGAAGGTCTTATAGGTCTTTATAGAACCGTTCAACTTCAGCTTCTTCAGCATTACTGTTTGGGGCATAGTCTTGGATTACTGTGATATTGAATAATTTGCCTTGGAAACGAACAGAGATCATTCTGACTCTCTCTGTGACAGTTGTCTCTCTAGCCGTCATCAGTCCAGAAGCAGTAGTCAAGCATTATTATCTCTCTCTCTCTCCACACTTGGTTTATTTGTCTGGATCACTTAGGATGGGCACCAATCCCACAGATCCCCATTTTTCAGTCTTTCATTTGTTCATTTATTTGTTTCATGATTTTAAATTCTGTGCGACTGAGCAACTTCACTTTCGCTTTTCACTTTCATGCGTTGGAGAAGGAAATGGCAACCCACTCCAGTATTCTTGCCTGGAGAATCCCAGGGACGGGAGCCTGGTGGGCTACTGTCTATGGGGTCGCGAAGAGTCGGACACGACTGAAGCAACTTAGCAGCAGCAGCACCACCACTACCACCACCACTTTGAATTATTTCATTCTACTCTGTACCTATAACATGGTTGCAAAAGAAACAGCTTGATGTGATGGAAAGCACATATGTGTGTATTGATGTCAGAGACTAGGGTTCGATTTCTAATGTATATATTTAAAAGCCATATGACTATGGACTATCTTTAATCTCACTGCACCCAAGTTTCCCACCCAAAACGATAGGAATAACTCCTGCCTTGTAAAGATGCTTCGAGTATTCATTGAATTGATACATGCATACAACTTTCATTTAAATCCAATGCATGTCTGCATGAATACGTGCTCAGTCATGCCCAATTCTTTGCAACCCCTTGGACTGCTGCCCATCAGGCTCCTCTGTCCATGGGATTTCCCAGGCAAGAATACTGGTGTGGGTTGCCATTTCCTCCTCCAGATGATCTTCCTGATCCAGGGATCAAACCCACATTTCCAGCGTCTCCTGCATTACAGGTGGATTCTTTACCACTGAGCTCACCAGGGAATCCCCTCAAATCCAATATGTGGTTGTGTGTGAGGTGATGTTACTGTTTGTATCCTCAAGGGGAGAGAAGGTTATCAGTTAAATATGGCATGATTACTTAGCATTTGTAATTTTTATTTTTAGGAGATGGTAGACACAGACCACCTGGATTGATACACGACCGTGTGTATAAAGAGATCCAAAGTCAGACCAGCAGACCAGTGTGCTGCCTGGTCGGCCTCAGTTGTAAGAAAATACCAGTTTTGAAGGAGCGTCCTGACTCCAGAAATGTGAAAACATTAAAAAAAATAAATCAAATTTTAGAACAGGTGAAATATGGTGGTGGTACCTGGTGCACATCTAGAAGCTCAACTAAATGGAGTTATTGTGATTATTGTATTCGCTGCCACACTCCTCGGTAGGTACAGTGAGAGGCCTAAAGCAAGTCCCAGAGTTGTTGTATCTTCAAAACAGTGCCTAATACCTCATAAGCGATCTGTACACATTTGTTGAGTTGATGAATGCTAATCAGGGTTAGGGCTGAGTTGAACCACCTGTGGAGGGCATTTCTCAGGTACCCAGAATCCCTGATTTCTAGCTTTACTTGTTCCCCATGTCAAGAGAAGTTGCGGATTCCCTGATATAACTGTAATTGCCTCTGTTCCCAAATTGCGTTCCCAAGTTAGAAAGTAAGTGAGGTGGGCTGTGTGTGTAGGCACCATGCTGAAACCCTCTAGCAGGAACCCGTGATTCCCTGAAATCAAGAGAGTCAGCTGAGCGAAACTGGGAAGTGTTTGTGTCTGGCGCACGGCCAGCATTTGGCACTCACATTACAAAAGTGCAGCAGGATTCAGTTGGAGTTCAAGGTGAAGAAGCAAATAATGGCATAAATCTGAAAGTCTGCTGGCTGCATCTCTGTAAATGAGGATGTGCTAAGAAATGAAAACAATTGCTACAAGGCACCAAATAGTGAAAGGAACTATTATATGGTGAATTAGGTCTGTGTACACAAGCCATACAGAATCTTTCATGCCCTGCAACACCCTGCATAGCTGTATAGCTTCGTAAGACAGAAACTTGACCCCAAGTGAACTTTTAAAGCATTTGTATTTCCCTTGAGGTCACCTTAAACCAGATTTCTTGTGTCCTTCATGGAAAATGCCTTTAGAGAAAATTCTACCTTGATGGTAAAGAATAGGCCCTCAGAATTTTTAACTGAGCCCTTTTGTCATCAGATAAATCTTTTATTAAATTGATGTCTCATAATAAGATCCTCTGCATTAGGAGAGCAAATGGTCCATCAACTATATTAACATATTTAATATTACCATTAAAAAAGAGGATAATGCATTGCACGTTCCACTAATTTCTTTATCTTACCGACTTCTCACCTTAAATAAATATATAAATATCAGAGTGTTTCAGAAAATAGTCCTCAGCTACATGTTGATAAGAAAAGAGCTTTGCAAAAGAAAAGCTCTCCATTGTTGGAGAGAGAGAGGAATTTATAAGATATATAGTATATATCATCTTTCAAAGGCTTTTTCTTTTTTCTCCTAAAAGTCAGACCTATGGGTGGAAAGGGAGGATGAGCTTTGCTTCCAGTCTTTACATTTCTTTCCTCATGACTGTCTGCACAGCGGCTAGGGAAGGCCCTTCCCTGGGGATGGGTTTTCAGTGGAGTTAGGTCATTTATGGGAAGATTTGTGCGAACATGTTCCGTACTCCCCTTAGGGACTCTGATCTTTGGAAGAAAAAGGCAGATTGCCTTGCTTTGGACTTTGCAGTCATGATGCAGTTCTATCAGTCTGCTTACTTATGTTAACACCACAAGCATTTTAGGCATGACGTTAATGAAGGTTAGATTAGGCTCCATCATATTCCACAGGGAAAGGTTAAGGGGCACTGTGTCAGATGCTTTCTCTTCTCCAGGCCATGATAAACAAGGGGACATCTTTCAAGGAAGTCCAGTGTGCCTTTGAATTAGACGCATTTTGGAAATGGACTGTAAGGCTCTCTTATGACCTCAGTTGTACAAACACAGATTTCTGGGGTATTAGAGTACACGTGTTTCATAAGATCATTTGTAGACTTCCTGAATCTCAAGAGAATTGTGGATAGACATTTTTGCCATGAAAAAAGTTATTGTAACTTTATATATTAATTTTATATATTATTAATTTAATTAATTTAAAATGCATTAAATATATTACACTAATTTTATGTGTTTCTGTTGGGGAAGAAATTTTATTGAGGTGAGCTACTGTCCAGTCACATTGTATGCTAGAATCTGCTGACCAGGACATTTTTACCTGAAATGTTTTCCTAGACCTAGAGTCTAATGAACAACCCTGTAAAACAGTACATTTAGTAGAAAGCTTAGCACCTGGGTAAGTTATATTTTGCACAAACGACTTATGCATGATGTTAATCAGACACATACAATAGTGATAGAGGCATCTCACTTTCATTTTTCCCAGTTCCAACAGAGAACCAAAGCTTTTATCCTGAAAAACTTTGTTTAATGCATTGACATGAATCTGTGATCAGCCATGCATTTTTTTCTGCTAGAAATGTGAAGTGGCCTAACCATTTTACAACAAGAAATTGAGGAGATTTGTGTCTGTTTTTACCCAATTTGGTTTTGTCCAATGTAGGCATTATCTCCTTCTGAATTTACTTGAACAACTATCAGGCTTCCAAATAAAAAGACTTACACTTCATAAGACCATACCAGTGACGAGTGAAGAGCCAAAGAAGGAAGCATAAATACTAAAAAGAACGAGATGAAATTAAGACGAGAAATAAGAACAAGGCATAAGTAGCTGTGAATAGAATAATTAAAAATGTTACCTAGCAATGCAAACTACAAAATGCCATGTATCAAGCCAGATAAAACATGGCACAATTAGAAGACACAGGTATGGTGGGGGAAAAAAAAATGACACCCAGCCTACCAAATTACATGTAATCTTTCGCGCAATTTCTGGAACCAATACATCCAGGCAAGGTAATGAGATGAAGAGCTATCCTGGAGAATTGCTTGGAGGTGCTGTTTCACCACCTCATCTTACATCGTTAAACTTTTGGTTCCCTCATGAGCTACTTAGATAAATAACAGTAGACAGCTCGACATTTATCCAAATAAACTAGAAAGCTACCATGATAAAGGAAATTGAATTTATAGACACGGCAGGCTCTTGCCTAATAGATGAGAGTAATGTGCTCAATGATGAATATCAATCTATATTCCAGATACAGTGTACAGAGTTGTCAGGGGGGCGGTGCTCTCAAAATAGCTCCTCCTCCAAAATCATTTCTCACTAAGGGTAGTTTATTTTCCGTTGTGTCTAATTGATATCCATGTAATTCTACTACCATCTCTGCTACTGCAAGTGATGTGAGAGATGGAAAGAATGACCACGGGTGTTGGTTCCCAGGAGAGCACTGAAAGCTGGGGGTCGGGAATCACTTTCGTCTTCTGCGTTGTCTTTGCAATGACCCTTGCAGCCAGAGGGTGAGGATATTTGTTTTTAATTAGGGGACATTCTCCAAGTCTTCAATCTTGATCAAAAATCGACGAGCAGAGTTGTTTTATATCATATCTTTTCTCTGACTTATTTTGTATCATGATGTAAAAAAAAAAAAAAAAAAGTCCAGTAAAGACTATTTGAGTTAACCCTACAATTTTAGCAACCAATCCAATTGAGTGGATTTATAAACTTCTAGCATTTAAATGCCTTAGTTGGTTGAGAATCCGCCTGCAATGCAGGAGACCCAGATTTGATCCCTGGTTTGGGAAGATCCCCTGGAGGAGGGAATGGTTACCCACTCCAGTGTTCTTGCCTGGGAAATCCCTGAACAGAGGAGCCTGGTGGGCTACAGTCCATAGGGTCACAAAAGTTGAACACGTCTGAGCAACTAAACCACCAGCATTTTGTAAAGTTCCCTAATTCCTCATCAGATAGGTCTTGGTCTAGGATAGGACATGGCTATGCCCAGGCCAGTAGCCACTTATTACTTACCCAAGTCCTGTTTGTTTGTGTAGGGGCAGGGCGTAGGGCAGTGAAGGAGAAGGGAGAGGAGGTGAGCTCTTGAGTTGGCATGAGTGTAAATGGTGTCACACACCACCACTCCTGCAGACCCTGTCCCGAATATTCTGGTCAGAAACACTTTTTATCATGTGCTTATTTTAATGAAATATTTTGGCATGTAAATTCAGTCTGACTTTAAGGAAACCAGCTTCCAATCGTGCTTCTAAAGATTTGCTCTTTCATAATGTCTGCTTTTATTTGCACAGATATGGATGTCTCTGTTTCTCTCTCTTCCTCTCCTCTATACATTTCAACTTTAAGTATCCTTGGGGCACATCCAGATTTAGCTTGCTCTGTCAAGTTTAATTTTTTTTTTAAGGAATATGCATGCATTGCTGTTAATTTTTTAAAAAGCTACTAGCCTGCCAATCTGTGGCTTCTCCTCAGCTCTCGTCTCCTCCACCCCTGCCCCAACCCCCACGTTGGTTCTTTAGGTGTAGGTCATGGGGGTGAAAGTGCTCCCTAGAGGCTCATGGCTCTGACTCCTTCTGGGAGCACATATCTCTATTTCTTTTGTAGAGATGTGGATGCTAATTGCATGGTATTTTATTCTTCTCGTCAAAACTGACAGGAGTAAAGCCTTCTGGAAAGGTCAGCTGACCCAGCAGTGCTATCCTATCCTTATCGCAGAAAAATACCGATGGATTATTTTAATGTCAGGGGCAGATTGGAGAGCAGACCTGAAATACCCATGACTAAATTTATCTCGAAGAAAGAGAATTGTCTGTCATGTTTGTATGACTAAGGAGTTTATTAAACAGGCTATGTACCCCACCCAAGAAGAGTGCTGTCAAAACATGAAGAAGAAAGCAGAGATCACAGAAAAGCCAAGCCTGAACTCTACTCCTAATTGCATGTCTGAACACCCTTGCCCACTCCCTTTGTGATTCTTCACCACACACTACTCCTGCCTCACCCCTAACTAAAAGCTTTACTGTGCTTATGTTTCCCACCACATCAAATTTGGAGTCAACATGTACACACTGCTTTATTTAAAATGGATAACCAACAAGGTCTTGCTGTATAGCACAGGGAACTCAGCTCAGTGTTACGTGGCAGCTTGATAGGAGGGGAGTTTGGGGGAGAAGGGATACATGTATATGTATGACTGAGTCTCATCACTGTTCACCTGAAATTATCACAGCCTTGTTAATCAGCTATGAAAAGTGAAAGTGTTAGCCGCTTAGTCGTGTCTGACTCTTTGCAACCCCATGGAATGTAGCTCTCCAGGCTCCTCTGTCCATGGGATTATCCAGGTAAGAATACCTGAGTGGGTTGTCATTCCTTCTCCAGGGGATCTTCCTAACTCAGAAATCGAACTGGGGTCTCCTGCATTGCAGGTGGATTCTTTACTGTCTGCGCCACCAGGGAACACTCCAATATAAAGTTTGAAACAAACAAAAAACTGAAATAGGAAAACAAAAACCTAGCTAATTGAGAAGATATCCAGAGTGGACTCTTGGCTTATTGTCACATCCTTCAAAACTCATTTACCAGATTAGATATAGCACAGGGACTTTCCTCCAAGGGCAAGCTGATCTGGACTCTCTCTCAGTGGAAATGTAAAGAAAGACTCCAGATCGGGAAAGTAACTAGGTGTAAATTGCAGAGAAATATGTTGTGCAAACACTGTCCAATTGTGGCTGATTTTCTTTCACATGCTAAAGTGGGGTGCAGACTCTAATGGCAAAGCATAAAAAAAAAAAAAAAAGACCGAGGAAGAAAAATGCATAAATACCGCAAGAAAAAGCAAGTATGCACCAGAGAGAAAATATTCAGGGAGGCATCCCTTTGAGTGACTGTAGTGTATATGGTGTATGTATTTTTCTTGGGACGATAAAGACGGCAGGAGGCCAGATGAATAGCTAGAGAGAATTATCGTTTCCTCTGGCTTCTGTTGAACAAGAAAGAACCACATTTTCACTACTAGCCTGGTGAATAAGCTCAAGCCTCATGGTCAGTTCAGAAAATCCTCTGCCTTACATTAAGGTGGTCTTTATTTTTCTACTGGATGATGAGACTGCAGTTTTAGCCCATCTGTTCCCACCTCCGTCCCCAGCATCCTCAGAGACTGCATCCATTTGTCTTTGAAAGCCAAAGAAAAGAGCATAATATGAGAGGGAGAAGTAAAGCCAGTGGCCCGGGGAAGATTACTCTAATGCTGAATGAGGAGACTGGAAATCTCTCCCCTAGAACCGTGATCTGGTGGAGTCCTGAGGTCCCAGAGCACAGGGGTGACCCCTGTGTCTTGGCTGAAGATGTTCCACGTTTGCGTAAAGATTCTCTGCGTAGAAAAGAATTTCAGGGGGAGGGGATGGGCTTTAAGATGTTTGAAAACACATGAAGAATAACTCTGACATGCTTTCACTATAGCCTTGGAATCCCAAAATAAATAAGAGAAAAATTGTGATTTAAAATATAATTCCAAATACTAACTGGGCCCCGCTGTCTCGATGAGTAATAAGCTTCAATAAATGTGTGACAGGCACAAGGCTCTTCGGTATGAAGAGTAGTGAGGCCTCAGAAATAGAAATAGGTTTTTCATTACCTGAGGGATTAGGTTCAGCCTGGCTCTGGAGGCTGTTCCCGGGGCCACAGCTGCATCTTCGGCCCACGGTCGTATTAACTGGTAATAGTAAAACAGGCACGCCTGGCCCAAAACAGCGATTTGTTTTCGGGAGGGGAGAAAGGTCGCTTTCTCCCGCTTAAGCCAGGATTACCATTGTTTATGACACATTTTTCCTTAAACTTCTCTCCCTTGGTGCTAATGAGCTACAATTTGAGTCAGGTCCCACTTCGGGGGGAGGGGGGGGCTGGTGCTGCTGAAATCGACAAGGAAGCCAGTGATGGAGACATCAGCGTGGTTGGGTGTGGTAGATTGCTCCCATCTTATTTTTTACTCATAGCAGGTTCACCAACACACACACAAGAGTATTTCTTTTTTTTAAATTAATTTTATTGGAGTATAGTTGCTTTACAGTGCTGTGTTAGTTTCTGCTGTAGAGCAAAATGAATCAGCCATACATGTACATATATGTATCCCTTTTGGACTTCCTTCCCATTCAGGTCACCACAGACCATTAAAAAGAGTTTCCTGTTCCATATTGTAGGTTCTCACTAGTTATCTCTGTTATACATAGTATCAGTAGTGTGTATGTGTCCATCCCAGTCTCCCACTTCCTCCCCCTACTCCCCTTTTCCCTTGTTAGGTGTACATCCTTTTGAAGGTCATTATTGAGTCGCTCAGTTGCGTCCGACTCTTTGCAACCCCATAGACTGCAGGACTCCAGGCTTCCCTGTCCTTCACCACCTCCCAGAGCTTGTTCAGACTCATGTCTCGAGTTGATGATGCCATCCCAACAATTTGAAGGTCGTATAAAGTTTTACTGTTTCATGGCAAACTCAGTTCTTCATTTAAGTTTTCCTGGTACGGGAACTGAGAAATTCATCAGGCTCACTCCAGGCCTCTCTTCTTCTCAGGACTGAGATGTGTGGTCAAGAAACTGATTTGAGCACATCCTGTCTCATGGAGCGGCAGAGGGGGAGAATCTTCAATGATGAGTTTCGAGAAAGGTTTGGGGACTAGCTGGTAGAAGGGTGTCCATGATGAGAAGAGCAGATTATCATTTGGGGATAGGTTTTCTTTTTCCTCCATGATCAACACAGAATTTCCTGCCTCTGTTCCTTCTTGACCCAAATAAAAACTCATTGACAGTTTATACATCCAAGTCATTGTTCACCTGGATTAGGAAACCTGATTGGTAGTTACAATAATGCCTCGTTTCAGGGTCAGCTGACATTAGAGCACGCCAGTGCAAAAAACTTTGAATTTGCTTTAGGCAACTGGGTTTCAATCTGAACCCTTGCTAACAGTGCTTTGGGGAAGGTGAATTCCCCAAAGAATTCAAGAAGGTGAGTCTCCTTGATTTCAGCTATGAGGAGTGTTTGATAATAGTTATAGTGATGGTTTCACCTTTTAAATGGTCTGTGGGAAATTTAAAGTAGATTTTATTATTATTATTGCTCTCTGTGAATTCTTTCAAGAGAAAACACATAGAGATGCTGAATTGCATTTTAGGAATTAGGCTATTGTGATTTAGAGAAGAGGGGGAAACACCCCAAGGACTGGAGAAGTTGAAGGTGACTGAGTGGAGAAAGTTCCAGGCTGACCCAGTCCTGGGAGGATGGAGAGAAAATGATCCAGAAGCAATTGTGAAGTGTTCAAGGCAGAGAAACTCACATCAGGGAAGGCAAGGGGCAGGAATGCAGAGGGTGAATGAGGGTAGTGAGCAGCTCGGCCAGTGAATGGAAGGATGTGATGGAAGAGCCGTGGAAAATAGTAGGTGAGGTGCAGCAGGAACAATTGATGGATGGCCTAGAAGTCTGGCAGGAGGTTTAATTTGATTAATTTGGCAACAGGGAGGTGCTTTAAGTTCATAAGCGGGAGTATAATACAATAAAATTGCGACATGATAGCGTGTCAGTTTCCTAGTAGATGCCCCATAAATATTTATTCGCTAATTGATTGAAGATTCAGATAGATTGGGAAGTAAGACAGGAGACAGGGAGGCTGATCCAGAGGCTTAGGCAATAACGAGGGAGGGCATGAGTTGGTTAAAGACCAGATCAGAAGGGGAGCCATGGAAATAGAAAAAACGGGAGGGATCTGTGAGCGATGCCTTCCAGAGAAGAGAAGGCAGATTGGTGATAGAAGTCGTAGTGTGTTGACTGTGGAGGTGAAGACAGAAATATCTAGTATGCGCCTCAGGTTTCTGACTTGGAGTCCTGGAGGGATGTCAAGAATGGGGGAGCTGAAAAACTTGAAAAGGAATCCACCATTTTTGAAATCACCAATCACTTTTCTAAAAGAGTGGCTGGCCAAAATATATATTTTTTAAGGGTGTGTAATTTTACCAGGGTTGGCGCAAAGCCATTCTTTTTTAATGCACTCAGTAAATCTCTGTGCGGTTTCTTTATTATCAGAGGGCCCTTTGATCCAATAAAACCCATCAAGACCCCTTCGGAGGCATTCACTTTGGATTTCGTGTGAAAGTCTGGGTGGGGGCCGGGGGAAAGAGCAGAATCGTGTTAAAAGTAAACTCAGAAAGGCTAAAAAACTTCCTCCAAAACATAGTCCTCCTAGGTCGTGCAAATCTTGTGGACCAAAAAAAGAGGCATCAGGAATTAGTTTGACACACAGCACACCCACTTATAAATAGAAAACATGCTCCAGGACTTGAAGGCACTTGCCTTAGAAATGCAGAGCGTAGTCCTGGGAGTCTGTACCACTGCCCTTTTTGATTTGGGGCAGTGAAGCTTACAAAAGAAAATCTTCAAAGAAGAAACTTGCCTTTTGATCAGCCAGTTCAAGGCAGGTTTGAAATGATGATAAATCTGCTACATATTCACTGTATGAGCAGGTTTAAAGTCTAACGTGTCTGTGCAATGAGGCTGACCGACTGGACCCAGGCTGATGGGTGAGATGGATGAAGTGGGTTATGGGTCTGCGGATCTGGGCAGAGAGGGCCAGACATCAGGGAATGAGCCTTTGCCCTCCCCCTGCCAGCCCTCGCTCTGCACCATGCTCAAGTCTCCATTTATTTTCTGTGCTTTTAACATTTGACGGAAGTGCACAAAATACCCTCGCAGTTGCTAGGGGCCCAGAGTAAAGCATAAAACTTAAAACTGCTTCATCACCTGGGGAATTTTAGAATGAGCTTCCAAACTAACCAAGATAATTTAGACCCTAAAGGCAGTTTAGTTTCTCTTATCTGGATTGAGTGCGTGGATGATCCTAAATTTAGTTGATAATTATATCTCTGTACTTTTTTTTTTTTTTCCTTCTTCTCCCTGCTTCTAGTCTCTCTTCTGCGAGAGGGGAGTGGGAGATAAGGCTTGGCTAGGAAGCCAGACATCCCATTTCTGTCCCGGTTTTGACCCTGCACTGGTCTTCAGGGAGGGTCACATCAGTAACCATTTCCAAGCTCGATTAGGTAAAGATGGACGTCAGTGCTGGGGCTTCTCCACTTCGTCCCACAAGAAAGGCAGCACCGTGATGCCAGGTCAGCCTGCTCCTGAATGCTCTGCAGTCTTCCTATGTCCTCCCCAAGCTGCTGGAAGAGAAGTTCCTGGGATTGAATGTCGTGTCTCATGGGGTGATTAACTGTGTGTATTCCCAGCAAGCCCATGGCTCTGTCATAAATGTGGAGGGTTATTATAAACGGCACTTAAATTTAGTCAACTTCTCAACCACGTTAGAATCATCACAGAACAATATGTTATTGTCTAGGAGCAGTACTATCGCCGACAACACTCTGAAAACCTCTTCAAGTTACAAAGGAACGTGCTCTGGGAACTCCAAGATAGGATGAAGTTTTAAAGTGGAGTTTGAAAGAAAGCAAATAGGCCCTTAACCATGGATGAAATTGTGAGAGAATTTCTTAACACTCTTCTTGCAAACCAGCTTGTCATTCTCGAGTGTATAATGAAATAATGTGGATGAATATTTTCATGCAGAGCAGCCTTTCCCTCAAGTTTTACACTCTTCAGCACTCCATGGTGTATACAACAGAGTCTTTTAGAACAGTGTTGTACAATCTCAAGACCACGGGTTTCCACACAGATCCTGAGAGAAGTGTAAAAGAGGAGCAGCTCAGAGACTGCATTTTTGTTAAGTAAAAGATGATGAATGATGAGGAGGGATCCTCGTGGGGAAGAGCCCCTTAAAATTATCAGGATTAGCAGAGAATGAAGGTAAAATGCAAACACCCATATTCCGCACCCACACGGATGAGCATATCTCTGATAGTTTTCATGTGTTTGATGAGCCAAGGGCTTGGCTAACTGCACCCTTCCACTTCAAGCTGAGGGTATAACTAGAGAACAGAGCCAAGACTCCTTGCAGGCTCCACTACCTTTCTGTAACTGCTCTTCTGTGATTCTTTTGGCTAGAATAGCGCCTTGTGAGTAAAGGATGAAGTGGAACCCAGTAGGTCTCTGGTGGTTCAGACAGTAAAGAATCTGCCTTCAGTGCAGGAGACCTGGGTTCAATCCCTGGATTGGGAAGATCCCCTGAAGAAGGGAATGGCAGCCCACTGCAGTATTCTTGCCTGGAGAATTCCATGGGCTGAGGAGCCTGGCGGGCTACAGTGCATAGCGTTGCAAAGAGTCAGACACCACAGAGCGAGTAACACTATCACGTTTTCTTTATAGAGCACCAAATACTTTAGCCATTAAGCTGACTTGATTTGAAGAAGCCCTTGCATGGACTGATGAAATAATCCACATATGATCACTCCTTGTTCGGCGGTCTGGATAGAGTCATAACCAGTCACCTTAAGCTTTGCTTGTCAAAAAGGTGGTCGGGCCTCAAAGATGTGTAGAAGGATTTCCTTGCCCCTCTTGCTGTTTCATGCGCGATGCAGGATTATAGTGCCTGGGGGACTACTTGTGGATGTGGCCCAGTAAGAGTCACCCAGTGAGACTCTCTTGTGCATCAAGACCCCACTGCTTTTCACTCTTAGCACACCCCACCCCGTCCCTGGAAACATCTGGCACCATCTGCAGACGCCTTTGGTTGTCACAGTTAGGCGATGCGGACTGTGAAGAAAGCTGAGCACCGAAGAATTGATGCTTTTGAACTGTGGCATTGGAGAAGACTCTTGAGAGTCCCTTGGACTGCAAGGAGATCCAACCAGTCCATTCTAAAGGAGATCAGTCCTGGGTGTTCTTTGGAAGGACTGATGTTGAAGCTGAAACTTCAATCCTTTGGCCACCTCATGCGAAGAGTTGACCCATTGGAAAAGACTCTGATGCTGGGAGGGATTGGGGGCAGGAGGAGAAGGGGATGACAGAGGATGAGATGGCTGGATGGCATCACCGAGTCAATGGACATGAGTTTGGGTGAACTCTGGGAGTTGGTGATGGACAGGGAGGCCTGGTGTGCTGCAGTTCATGGGGTCGCAAACAGTTGGACATGACTGAGCGACTGAACTGAACTGAACTGGACTGGCATCTAGTGGGAAGAGGCCAGAGACACTCCTCAACATCCCACAACGCATGGAATAACCCCATATAGTGAAGAATCATCTCACCCAAATGTCCGTAGCGCTGTGATCAAGAAATTCTGTTTTCTCACTGACTTGTCATCATGCCTTTAGGTGTCTTTTTTTCTCCTTTACCATCAGAACCAAAATAAGAGCTCAGACCCGTGTCAGCCTTGTGTGGGTCATCTTTAGCTCTGTGCTGCTATTCTGCTTAATGCTGTTTTTCACACTCAGTCCTCAATTTCCTTCATGAAAGCAAGCTATGGTGCTAAGTTCTGAGAAGTTCTTCGACTGAACTGGTCAACTTTGTGTTATGAAAAGAGGGCTCAACTGCAGAGGTGTAAGAACAAATACCTCTCAATGTACATCTTTCCCAAAATATCATTGCCGATGCTTTTTTCTCTGTTAAAAAGGACAGTGATGTCAGTCCTATGTGCAGTAACTTCACATGTGGTATCTTACATAATCTTCCCATTGACTCTGTTTTCCTGTTTCTAGTTAAGGAAAGAGATTCAGAAAGGTTGAGTGACTTGCCCACAGCCACACACTAGTCGGTGGTTGGGATCTGGAATTAAAACAAAGGTCTCTTTAATTCCAAGTCCATGTTCTCACCAATATGTGAACTGCCATCAACTTGGTGCCTTTGACATTATGTGTCTCCATCCCCCAAGAAATTCTTGCACCCACCGTTAATCACACCACTCCCAAGAAAGAAGATATTACAGCCCCTCTGGTCACGCACATACCAGTCAGCTGCACCTTAACCTTGCCCTGCAAGTTGAAGGATGACACATTGCTTAGCCAATTCTCCATGGCCGGACACGTGGGAAGACTGGAGACAGGCAAGAGGAATTGGGAAATATATATGTCTCGAGACTGAAAGTGAGGAAGGGACCTGAAAGTCCTGGTCAGGGAAGTCAGACAAGGCAGTGTTTCAGTTAGGGAGGCATTCAGCCTCCATTTATCAAAAACAGCAACTCTCATGGTGACCTAAACAAATGTAAGACTCAGTTTATCTCACAGAGCCAGCTAGATAGCCATGGTTGGCAGGAAACTGGCATTGTTTGTCCTGCTCAATGATACCATCTACAATGCCGCCCCCTCCTCATTGCCACCCCTCTCCACATTGCCATTCCCAGAACTTTCATGTTTTCCCCTTGGATTTGCTGCCTCATTGTCACAAA
The DNA here is from genome assembly GCA_006410635.1 of Cephalophus harveyi. Classification (NCBI taxonomy): domain Eukaryota; kingdom Metazoa; phylum Chordata; class Mammalia; order Artiodactyla; family Bovidae; genus Cephalophus; species Cephalophus harveyi. The sequence continues at coordinate 136,450 of SJYT01046518.1, read as the reverse complement.
ATGGCTGATGTAGCTCCAGATATCATATCCACCTTCACAAGGGGGAACAAAGAGGAAGGGAAGAAGACAAGTCTCTGAGTCATTTATCAGAATAAAGCATAAACACACTCCCCAACACACAGACACTTAGCAAAATTTTACTTATATCTTATTAGTGAGAATTGTCAGATGGTTGTCCCATGCTTCAAGAGAGGCTAGGAAAGCTTTTCTAGACTCTTATTCAAGACAGCAAGGGAAAAGAAGGTTGGAATTGCCTGATAAACCCAAGATACAGCAGTGTCTTTTAAGAGTGATTTTTATACTCTAAAGCTAAGCTAGTTTTGCCTTTCTAAAAGTATTAATAGATGCAATAGCTACTTTTAAGAAATCTCTTTTGCGTTCGTGCTCTGTGTGGCACTTTGAAAGAGGGTGTGTTAGTTTGCCAGGGCAAATACCAAATACCGTGAAATGAGAGTTTACAACAAAAGTTTATTGTCTCACAGTTCTAGAGGCTAGAGGTCAAGGATCAAAGGGTCAGCTGAGCCCTGCTCCCTCTGAAGGTTCTAGGAAAGGATCAGTTCCAGGCCTCCTCTTAGCTTCTGATGGTTTCCTGGCTTGCGGCAGCACAGCTCCAATCTTCACATGGCATTCTTCCTGTGTGCATATCTGTCTCTGTAGCCAAAGCCTCCTTTTTTTTTTTTTTAAGGACATTAGTCATAATGGATTAGGGCTCACTCATAATGAGCTCATCTTAACTTGATCATCTGCGAAGAAACTTAATTCCAAATAAGATCACATTCACAGACACTGGAGCTTGGGACTGCAACATATTTTGGTGGGGGTTGGGGAGAGGAATACAACTTAACCTATACATAGGATTTTTCTGAATCATTCATACTATCTTATGATGACTGTTAATACTTTTGAACGTTTACTATATGCCAGAAAGCTCATAGGAATTTTCATTTAATGTATATTACTACCACACTAAATGATCAGTGTATCATCATTTCTGTCTTACAGAAAAGGAAACTGAGGCAAAAAAACAATATTGGATAATTCCCCCCAAATCACATAATTAGTGTGTAATACTAATTTAGTGTGACCACTAGGCCCTTGCACTTAACTGTCAATTAGACTGTCTTCACCACAGCCATCTTCATCTCTGCTATTACAAGTATCCTGTTCATAACTGCCAAATAAGGGTAGACAAGTTGATTGCCATCTAAAGGTAGACAAATCAGTTTCCTTAAAGCTTAAATTTTTTTTTTCTCAAACATTTCTTTGCTGCCTGAGAAACACAAATAAAACACTTTATTCTGTACTGGGTATAATGGTTTCCTCTTACTCAAATGCAGAGCCATCTGCAAAGTATTTTATTTCATCATTTGGTGAAGTTCAATTAAAAGATGAAATCACCCTTAATGGAATGATGAAATGGAAGGATTCCTAAGTCAAAGGCAAATTCTTCATGCAGAAGCCCAAATGTGCCACCTTTGAGGCAAAATCCAAGGTGATGGGTCCTGCCCGTCACTTCTGCCCAGTCTCAGGGTGACTGTGGTCTGCTCTGACAACCCCCTGGAGGAATAGAGGCTCTGGGAAGCTGGATGAAGTGGTGCTGTGGGTGGCCAGGCAATCCACGAGGCAGAAGTGACGCTTCCATGCTGGTCCTCTGGCTCTCCTCAGTCACGGGGAGCCTGGCATTGATCTGCAGGCTGGAATAGGGAAAGGACTATCATCGTTGCTTTGGCCATGCATCCCTGTAACTGATCCCTCTTGCCATAAACTGCCTTATGGCCACTTAGAGTCATCCAGTGCTTTGCTATCATCCTTCTGCACCAGAACTGTGAATGGAAAAGAAGGCTGCCCCACCTTATCATAAAGGACTGAAGACAGAGAGGGAAGTGAGGCTTTTTAAAGGTGATCACATAGGTTGCTCATTTCTTCCTGGTTGGCATCAATCAGGGAAGGATGTGAGAGCCAAGAGAAAGGATACTTTATGTCTGTGTGGTCAGCACCAGGCATGATGGTCCTCATTTAACAGCTGCAGACACGGACTCAGGTAGGGAAAGAATTTGTCCAAGGCACACAGCTAGTCCATAGCAGGTCAGGGGCTGGTACCCAGGTCGTTGGACTCCAAATACTGTGCTTCTTCCACAAGAAAATTGAGCAATGCTGCAGAGAACAGTAATGAAGGGCTTCTGATTTGGGCTCACAGAAGCTTCTAGATTCAGAAAGGGCAAGATTTCCTCCTAGAGGACCAAGGTGCTGCTTCCAGGTGTCATGCCTCGAGGAGAAGTCTGTTGAGTTGGAGAGATGAAAGGAATTGAAGGGACATCTCTTGGCAGCTTTTCCTCAGTTTGGGACTTGTCCACATCCCTCATTCTTTGAGTTAGCCAACAGCCATGTAGAACAGTTTCTTCCCACTTTTATGATCCTCATTCCTGAGAATAAAAGCTGTGCTCTTCCAAAATCTCTTGGCTACCTTTCCTCAGTTTGGGATTTGTCCATATCATTCATTCTTTGAGTTAGCCAACAGCCATGAGGAACAGTTTCTTCCCACTTTTATGATCCTCATTCCTGAGAATAAAGCTATGCTCTTCCAGATCAGAAGGAAAAGAAATATTATAGCAGTTGATATTTAGTGAGCCCTAGAGATGCTTCAGGTTGAAGGCTTTGCTTAAATCACTCATTGACTTCCACTCCACAGCCTTATTAGTAGAGGGAAGAAAACTTATCCCCATTCAGCAGATGGGGAGACTAAGTTTTAGAAAGTTTAAGTAACTTGTCTAGGTTTGCACAGCTGGAGGGAGAAACAGAGGTCTATATTCCATTACTTCCTCTATTATTAATTCTTAGTGTAACTACAGATAAATGTTTACTCTCTGAGGACCTCAGCTTTCCCATCATAAGAGTCTTAGCATTTATGCAGCACTTTCTCTGTGCCAGTCAGTGGGCTTTGCCTGCATCCTCTCATTTCTTCCTCCCAACAAGCCTATCAGGTTTTACTATTAATGTTTTTACCTCCATTTCTGAGACCGAGGGATGTTAAATAACTTGTCTAGGATTACATAGCCAGGAGCTGCATAAGTGAAGCATCCTGACCCTTAACCATAATGCTGTATGCCCACAGGTCATCCCCAAGATCCTTCAACTCTAAATTTCTATCAATCCACTATTTTATCAAATTTGTTAAACTTAGTATAAATTTTTCTTCCCAAGTGTTGTGTTTCTGTAGTGAGTTCTGCACCATTGTCTTCATTTTATTCCCATTTGTCAGCTGCAGAAACTGACATGCAAACCAAATAACTCACTTAAAGTAATACAATTGGGGAAAGAGGAAGTGTCTTCAAGGTCAGGCCCCCTGTACTCCAGTGCCCACGATCATGTAGGCTCTGGGGAGCTGACACTCAGAAACTAGACTTACTGCCTCTTGACCTTGACCTCATAGAACAATGACATCTTGATCCCTGAGCATCCTCTTCATGAGAGTTGAAGAAAGTAGTTTGCCTGGTGGCTAACGGCCAACCCCTTAGAATCAGAGCAGGGCTGGAATCCCACTCTTCTACTTACCAGCTGTGAGATTGTGAGCAAGTTACTTAACCTCTCTGAGATAGCTTTGTATCATCCATAAAATGATGATAATAAATGCTCCCACCTCCAAAAGCTGCTGCACAGATTAAATTAGAGGCTATGTGCACAGCTTTTTGCACCATGCTTGATATAATTAAGTGCCCAATAATTGCTCAGTGACTTTGGAGTGGACCTCATAGGGTTACCAGCCTGAGCCAGCCCAAGGCAGGACCCAACTTTGCACAGGGCTTCTCCCAGCAGGCACCCTGCTTAGGCTCCTTACTGCATGTATTAATCATTCAGCATCCTCTTCTCCTGCCCCTCCATATTTCTTTATCCCTTTGTTCTGACCCATCTAGGAGGCCCTCTCATCGTTTCATGAAAGGAATAGGAAGCAGAGACGATTTATGGTCAGTTTTAGAAATGGGACTGAGGTGGAAAGAATGTGTGTTTGGATCTGCTCAGAACAGGGTTCAAATTGGGATGTCATTTAAATCTCCCTGAGCTTCAGACTGAGACCTTAAAATGAGGATAATAATGCCCACCTTTGCAGCATTGTCACTAAACAAGAGGATCCTTGTGGAGTGCCCTGGCATGTGATAGAAAAATGGTTGTCATTTTTAAACTGGCCAACGGGTTTACTCTTGGCAATTTGTGGTGGTCCATAGAGAAGAAATGATCTGAATTCTACAAGTGCTCTTTGCTCATTTTGTTTGACATTGTTTGTATTCTGAATTTTCCCCCACTCCAGCTGTTGCTGGTGGGAAGGAGTTTAAGAGAATACCATGTGACAAGCAAATTACTTTTGAAGAGTATGTGTAACTGTTTAATTTTCATTGAGTGGAGCAAGGCATATTACAAGGAAAGCAATCTGCACGTTAGGATGTTCAGAAGCATTCAGCCGGGCATTGAAGTCTGTGAACCATCAGTGGGATCAACCTCCTGAAACTCAAGGGGACTTGAGGGCTGGCTATTCATAATTATCTGATTCTTTTTCCAGTTGTGGCTATTTGAGAAAGGGGTTTCATGTGTCAGGACCTCAGAGCAGAGGATGGCTTCAAAGTTCTTCATACCATTTTTGCCGTTCATTGCTGATGTTGGGCGAATCTTTGGGGACCCTCCTGTCACTCTGTTCTTGACATATTAGCCTTAATCTCTTCTTCCTCCATCTTCCCAGCTTGTTCTTTCTTATCTTTTTTTCTTCTTTCATACCTCTTACTTGCTAGCTCCAACTCGCCCACTGTTGGATGATGGAAGACCTGTCTTTCTTTAGCCTAAACTTTCTCTTCTGCCAGATGGTGAAATTAACTGCCCACCAGCATCTTGGAATTGGTTGAAGCATTCATGAAGGGGTAGTACATGTTTAATGTTTTTAAAATTCTACTTACTCTAGAAATGCAAGAATTGCTAGTCTTTCTCTCTGTTCCTTTCTCCCTATTCTTCTTCTGCTCCCAGCATTACATCTGATTTCTTCTCTCTCTCAATTTATCCAGCTTACATAATTTGCCTTTTCATTTTATGAATAGAGATAATTTGTGAATAGAAATTACTTCCAAATGTTTCAAAAATATTTTCCAAGCCTTTGCTTTAATGTGGTCTTGTGAGCTTTTTTTTTTTTCCTTTCTTTCTTTTTTTTTTTTTTGTGTTTGTGTGTGTGTGTGTGTGTGAGGAAGTAAGTGTTTCTAGGGAAATAGAGCCTGGAGTTAAAAAAGGATTGGATTGCCCTCTGTTCTTGGGTCTCTTTTGTTGATGACAACTTTGGATCCCTGATCGCTGGAGAAACTGCAGATATGGACTTGCTGACCCCAAGGTTGCAGGGAGGAAGGAAGACAGTTCAGTTCAGACCCCTGCCCTAGGCGTCCTAGGAAGGAATAGAATAAGAGGGAGGAGAGAAAAGGAAGCAACTGAGTTCAGAAAACAGAGCTAGTCTGGCAGCTAGCTCTGAGAGAGAATCCGCACATTGGTATTTTAATTTTACAACTCATTCTCAATTTTGAATCTGTCCTAGGGTACCTCCCGAGGACTGGCTTTGTCCTTTATCCATTCATTCAGCAAGCATTTACAGAATCCTTTCTAAGTTCTGAGACCTTGGTCACGCAAAAATGTACCCAGGGTCCCTGCCCCCCACCTCCAGCAGATAGCTGTCACACACAGAAGGCAAACAGATGTGCAGACAGTCCCTTACAACACAAGGCTGAGGAGACCACAACTGTGCTTCATAGCAAGTGAATGGGGAGAGGACAAGGAGGAGTTTAGCTGAAGGTATCTGGGAGTACTTCAGAGAGGAGGTGACATTTGATTTCTAGCTGGAAAGGTGCATAGGAGTTTGGCAGACGACAGGGTGGGAAAAGTATATTTCGGGAATTAAGAACACCAAGGGTGGTGATGCAAGCCTGGGAAAGCATGGAGTTGTAGGCAGCTGCATGGTTCACGCTGAAGCACAGCATATGACAAAGACCCTTTCATGGCATCCAAAGGGGTGTGTGTGTTTGATTCGTAAGTGATGTAAACACTGATGAGAATTATGCATAGAGGAGAGCGTGGAACAGTCTGGCAGCCCTGTGCGGAATGAAATGAGTGGCTCAACACTGGAGGCAATAAGATCTAAGGGGACTGTTTCCAAAACCCAGCGAGCAGAGAAGGTGGATAGACCAAAGGCAGGAGTAGGGCAGGCCAGGATCTGGGAGGCATTTTGGAGGTTGGAGGTCCAGGTTTGGTCATTGTGAATCTGACAGGAAGAGGAGAGGGATACCAGGTATGACTTCACCAGCTGATCGAGATTTTGCTCTCTCCTGGGCAGAGAAAACTGCGGCCCGTCTCTTAACATGGGCAAGTGAAGAGAAGTGCTCTCGTTCTTATAGTTACAATGGAAGCCCGATCAGTTCCTTGGGTTACATCAGTACATGTCCACTGGGCCGGACAGTGCTGGGGCTTCTGGGACAAAGAATGTGCTTCCTCACTTATTTTCACACATGCAACACAGAAGTGAGGACACTGGAACTGGATTTAGTACGCTTTCTGATTTTGTTGGTGAATGATGTCTTTATTAATCTTTATTGGAGTGTAGATGCTTTACGGCGTTGTGTTAGTTTCTGCTGTAAAACAAGGCGAATCGGATATATGCATACATATATCCCATCTTAGTCACCTGAGGACATTGACGAGAGTTCTTGGTGCTGTTCAGTGGGTGCTCATTAGTTATCTATTATATACGTTGTTTATGCATAGTAATGTTTATGTGAATGATGTTTTAAGGAGAGTCGGTGTTAGAGAAAATTAAGGCTTAAGAAGTACCTGCTTCTTTTTACTTAAAATGACTTGTCTCACCTGCCTCGTGATTTAATTGCCTGAAAGTGAGGAGTGATTGGGCTGCAGATAACCTGAGGTGGGCTTCAGAGAGACACATGGATTTCTCCTCCTGCGACAGTTATTCACGAGGTTCTCAGAGGGTTAGGATCAGTTTGGGGCTTCAGGGCTGGATTTAGGAAGGATTCAGGGATTAGATTGTTAGGATTAACTGTCAGCTTCAGATTTGGAGGATAATGTTGAGGATATAAGTAGGCTTACCTGTCAAGTTCAGTTACACCTTGCTCCACCCAAATACACACTATCACTTAGCTATAACAGACAGACTAGGGGTTCCAAGGTGATCCCCACTGACATCTTTAGCGGGTGCTCTGGGTCTCCACTCTCCAGAGATAAATGAGAAGGATACTCAAGCCCTCTCTTTACAGGGCAAAGGCACAAAGACACACCCAGTGTTGTTTTTTTTTTTAAAGGATTTTTTTTGACATGGACCATTTTTAAAGTCTTTATTGAATTTGTTGCATTATTGCTTCTGTTTTATGTTTTGACTTTTTGGTCATGAGGCATGTGGGATCCTAGATCCCTGACCAGGGATCAAACCTGCATGCCCTGCACTAGAAGGCGAGATCTCAACTACTGGACCTCCTGGGATGTCCCGGCACACCCAGATTCTTAACAAGAAGGTCTTGGAATACCTATTGCCTGATTCCTGTTCCCCTCTTCCAATGAATGGGGTGTGTATGTGTGTGTGTCTGTGTGTGCCTGTGTGTGCCTGTGTTGGTCCAACATGTTCCAAAAGACATTTTCAACCATTCAATCATGATATATTTGCCCCTACCTGGTTATCACTGTTCTACATGTCTGTGGGGTTTGGGGCATCATCGTCTTATTCTATTTTCTTGGGAAGAGAGCCACCTGCCCTCTGCCAGCCACTTGATTTTTGCCAGCTTGGGTAGCAGATCCTGAAAATGATTACCACTTCCACCTTGGGCTGTGGCTTTCAGCAGTTCATGGTTGGGTAGGATGGAGCTTCCACCAGCCGGCTTCCCAAACTGAAATGTTGGCTTTTGTGAACTTCAAAAGTTGCTAAGATACTGTGTGTGTTTGGACACCATCCAGCCTGTTTCCCTCCAGGCTCACAGCTTTGACGGAATATTTCCTCTCCCTGATATCGTTAGATAGGTGACATGCCAAACCAAAGTTAGCACCGTTAGAAGACATTTCTTTGAGTGCAGTTTCCTTGGTTCTCCCATTCATCTGCCGTGCTGGAAGAAAAAAAAGTAAAAAAAAAAAAAAACTATTAAAAAGAAGTGCCAAGTAACAAGGGAAAAAAAGAAAAGTTTCTTCCAACTTTCATTTGCTCAGAATTGTCTCACAAGCATATTTTTGTTCCTTCCCTCTATTTAAAAATTGATAACCTAGAAATAAAGTCAGAAAAGTGTTAGAAATGGTTTGTGGCACAAAAGTGGCACCTACTGGTAAGCCTTGGCTGAAATTCAAAGTTTAGATTTGTGCATGACCTTGACCAAAGTTACATCCTCCTGAGAAGGCTTCCTAATGATTTTCTATGTCTGCAAGGGCAAACCCTCTTTAGATGTATAAATATTAAAAAGCACTTCTTAGGCATGAGGGCACTGGTTTCAGGGCTCCAGAATGACTTTTTCAGCTTGTAATTAAAAAACATCTACTGGATAACTAACCAGCAGCACTGTTTGCTCAGAGGAGCAAATGATTTAAAACTGACTGCATCACACGCAAAAGGGGAGTGACCTGTGGGTGGCTGTTCTTACCTCTGGTTTCCAGAAACATCTACGCAGGTCCCGCACCCTCTTCCGGCCACTGGGTTCTTGTCTTTCCTTTACTTCTGTCTTTGGGGTTTCTGCTTTATCCTGCTGCTATTTATTTCACTTTGGGCTTTCTGTGTCTTTACTCTGTATCTAAATCTAAAGTGCTTGTCTTTAAAGGAAAATCATGGCTCCCTCATTTATGGTGAGGTTTAGCAAGAGGTACCCAAACAGTAATTGCCTTGAGCTGGCAAAGGTTGAAGGTCTATAAATTTTTTTCAAAAACACAAAGGCTCTCCAACATATTTGATTTTTCCCCCCTTTTAAAGGCAGACGCTATAGAATGATGCAAAAGAAACACAAGTGATCAGATACAAGAGTGGTGATTTATCCAGTTGAATCAATGGGAAAGCGTCCCCTTCTAAATGGTCCCAGGCCCTTTATGTTCATTTTCTTCTCTTATCTACAGTACAGTCTCATGCAGTTAGTATTTCTATCAGACCCATTTTATAGATGGGAAAACTGAGGGCTAGAGATTATTTATCCAGTGCTGCCTAACAATTAAATGGCCATATTAGGAGTCTTTCTGACTCTAAAAGCCATTTTACACCCCTGGATAAAAAGACAACCTTTGTTCATTTGTTCATTCACTCATTCCACAAATATTCCTTATGTCTTGCTAATATCTCAGCTAGCCCTGTGCTGGGCTGGGGATGTGGTAATCAGGGAGAGGAAGCGGGTACCCTGCTCTTCTGAAGCTGACTGTCTCCTGTTAAAACCAGAGTCACCAAATCGTGGTTTGCTCTGTGTTTTGAAGTTATTTTTTAACCCCTGCAGGGCAGAGTTGACAGATTTGGAACATTGATAAGTGACTGAGTTGGTTTTTTTCCCCAGGCTTCTTAAAAACAGTTTACAGTGAGTGCCATGGCACTACTTGGGATGTCTCCCAAGTCCTACTGGAAGAAATCAGAGCGGGTCATATTGTGATTATCTAACCATCCTCAGCCTTAGGTTGTTCTGCGGGCTTTTCCTCAGGAGGCCCATTTTTCTCAATTCTTCAGCCTTCTACCTCTTGGGTTCAGTTTTGCTTTGTGCATTTAAAACAAATGCCTTCCAGGCATGAGTGTAGCAGGATTAGAATAAAATGACAGGGGTGAGGAAAGACAGATACTTGGGGATTTTTTTTGGAGCTGGTGGAAAGACTCCATGAGATGGAAGATTCCAATCATCAAGTCAGTCTTACCAAAACAGGTATATTGTTTCTTTGGTTGTACTCTTTGTCTTAATGGGGTGGGGGGAACAATTGTTACAGAACAAGTTTGGAGTTGATCCTGACTTCTAGAAAGGTTGTTTTCTTCCCCTGGGGTCAAGGCTATGGGGTCACCCCCGTGCATGCAGCGCCTCACTTTTGTGCATCTTTGTCTATCTAGTCTGCACCTTGTAAGCAACATTCTATGTGCTGACCTCCATGACCTGCATCCTTTGAAACCTCCCCCTGACTCCACTCCCCTGTCTCTCTCTCATCGGTGGAAGAAGTTTGCTTGACCAGTGTGGCCTGAATAGCGAGGGGCCCGTATGAGCTTCCGCCGCTGTCAGCATGTGACCTAATAGAGTCGGTGGAGAGGGTTCTTTAGAGGCGCTGGTCCTGACAAGGAAAGCTTCTGTAATCTTGCCCTTGTTTAGAAATATGAACTTCGAAACCCTGCTGCAGAGAGTGTCGGCAGCCACGCTGATCTGAAGCCTTGGGCAAATTCATTTGAATTGCTTTGAAATTGGATATTCAAAATTCAATAAAAATAAGCCAGCCCGATGGTACAGCTGCGGCATTTCCACCCATCCAGCTGGGTAAGCCGCACTGATTTCCAGGCCTCGGACTAGCAAAGCCTGAGTGTGATGGGAAGATGCGCGCCAGGGCTGCCAGAGAACTCTTTCTGGCAACTCAGCCCACCGCCGGCACCTTGCCAGCTGACTCATGGAGCAGGGCCGGCTTTGGCAAGACGCAGCGCCTCTCGCTGGCCTGCCCAGGCAGGGATGCGGTGCCTGCCTCCGTCGTGGCCAGGATCCAGGAAGAGGGAATGCCTCAAGGGCACATGGGCAGGGTATCAGAAAAACAATAAAAATCCCAGCACTCCAGTGGTTTGCAGAGTGGCTGGACTTCCCAAACACTCCACCGCAGATCCTGAGCCATCAGACACGTAGGCGGGTTTAATTAAATTGTATGCAGATGTAGACAAACACCATAATTTGCCCTTGAGCAAACGCTACTGTTTTTGCCTGCGACGGAGGACGTGGCATTGTGGATCATGTTCTGCTGCCATCTTCGCTGGAAGATCCCGCTTCATCCTAGTCCATTTGGAAAGGCTCTTTCTTCTACGAGGGATTTTTAAGAGAAGGCATTCTCTCTCCCCAAGTAAGACTCAAGCTGTTTGATCTCCCTGCTTCATGATGGGAGATCACAATGATGAGTATCACAATGATGAATAAAAACTGAGAAATGCCTGTAAAACATATACATACATGCAGGGAGAGATGTAGATGTGTACACACAGATAAACACACACATATACACATATGTTCATATGCATTTCTGTACAGACGTGTACAGAGATACACAGTCTGATCTGTAAAGAGAATACGTGTGAAAAGGGTGTCTTGTAACCCCTGAGCAGTCTCCTCAGTTTTCATAATAGGAGCCGATACCCCATGCATGAGTCCAGGCTCTTTGTCCGAACTGGTGTATATGTGAAGTGCCTCGAGACAGGTTCCAGGAGAAATACATCCATTAACCTTCTGATCGTCGCCCCTCTGCCCCCAACAGGACCATACCTAAAGAGGGGATAATTGCAGCGCCTACTTGCAGGAACATTGTGAACAGCCCACTCCACTGGCCTGCCTCATATATCGCCAGCCACTCAAGGGCCAGCCGTGAAATTTAATTTGGAGTTTTACAGACCCATTCTGAATCCAAAATCTCAATAATAACTTTCCCTTTGCTCAGCCTTTTAACTGTGAAATTCAGTTGGGGAGTTTCGGAGCAGCAGGTAATGTCACAGCACTCCAGAGGGATTTTGCCAGAATTCTACTAAAGTGCTTGCAAGTGTCATTTCCATATTTAACTAATTTCAGTTTTTAATTAGCTCCATGTGAAAAATGAGAGTTCACGCTGAGCTCCTCTGTCAGCACAGACGCTTGTTTCCTTTCTAGGATCTCAGGACAATTAAGAAAAAAATAGTTGATGCTACAGTAAATGTGATCATGCATTGCTCTCTCAAGCCCTAACATTGCTCACCTACAAGGAGGAAGGGGCACTGCCAGGCCTGCTCGCCAGACTGGGAAAGAGCAGTCGGAAAAGGGGTTAGGCTGCCGTTCTGTGGAGCCAAGGATCCGAGTGGTTTCTTCAGCCGCACGAAGTGTCATCTTGTTTCTGAGTTCTCCAAGATGACTTGAAATCAGTTTTTTAAAAACCACTGTATGAAGTCGGTAACTACAAAAATGATGTTCCTCTGGGAAAACAGATTTTCTCGGTGCCGTCTCCGAGCTAAACTCTTGCATCCAGGTACCTCCAAGTTCATTCAATTTCAGATTCTTAAGGCCCTTGGCGTATGAAAGTAACTTCTTTATGATTAAGTTTCAAAATGCAGTACAGACATGGAAATTTGTTAATCCTACATTCAGAGTGTAAATTTACCACTTGGGACTAACATGCAAATGAAAAACTACGTACTCTTCAAAAAAATGTACTGAGAGGTCTTGCTTTGCATAAACTGAAAAATATTTGATGTGATCAGGTTTCTGAAACAATTTTGAGGAAACCAAACAAATGCAGGTCCTGCATCTCATTTGCATAGCATCCATGTTAATGGCATTATTTGTTTAAAAGAGAAGATTCATTAAAAGTTTTGAAAATGATTGAAGTGGAAAAGGGTTCAACACTTCTCTTTAGCAGCAATTCTTGGAAACTGGTTTTGTTGGAAAATGGAATCTTTTTTTGTTTGTTTGTTTTTCCCATGTTTTTTTTACTGTTAAGCGGTGGTTCCCCATGGACCATGGGCATTAACAGATGATGCCGCAGTGAGAATATGAGACTCTTCCAGGGGAAATTGAAAATTGGAATCCAGGTGGCAAAAGTATCCAGACTCAAGTATTGGGACTGTGTGTCTTGATTGGTATGCACAGTGGAATGCGGGTAGTGTTTTCTTCTGTGTAATTTGTCTACTGACTATGTAAGAGTTTTAAAGAGCAAACACAAGTTTGGGGATCAAGTAGGGCTGCCATTTTGGTATAGAATTCGAGAAGCCTCTTGTGGGGTTGACAGAAATTCTACCACTCGAGATTTATTTGTGTAAATCATACGTGAGAGAATAGAGAGGTTTTTGAACATGAAGAGACTGTCTGCTGCTGCTGCTAAGTCTCTTCAGTCGTGTCGGACTCTGTGCGACCCCATAGATGGCAGCCCACCGGGCTCCCCCGTCCCTGGGATTCTCCAGGCAAGAACACTGGAGTGGTTTGCCATTTCCTTCTCCAACGCATGAAAGTGAAAAGTGAAAGTGAAGTCACTCAGTCGTGTCCGACTCTTCGTGACCCTATGGACTGTAGCCTACCGGCTCCTCCATCCATGGGATTTTCCAGGCAAGAGTACTGGAGTGGGTTGCCATTGCCTTCTCCAGAAGAGACTGTCTAGAGTTGTTTAAAATAACTGCCACAGTGAGTAGCATTGACCGGCCGTGGAGTCTTAATTAGCCCGTGAGACTCGAGGGTAGGATTCGATCACCCATCTGAGCTCAGAGAATATGGTACTCCTCTCCCAGGGCCATGATGGGGGCCCAGCTGTGATGGGGAGTGAATGGTGAATGGAGAGAAGGACAGCTTCCTAATTCAGAGTGGTCTGCTCAGTTGTCCAGAGATGAACATGGTTTGGATCTTGTGTATTTCTTTGCTTTTCTCAGGGTGTTACATCAGGTGGGCTCACCTGGATTTTCAGGGTGCATAACTGCCTGTAGCTCATCACGAGAAACCTGTCCTTGATGAGGAGGTATGGCTCACAGCTTCTTTGAATGTTGAAGACCTTTCTAGAAAGAGGAGGCAGAAGCGGTGTCCACCTAAACATTTATCCACCAATGTGGAGATTAGCAATTAGCAATCCCATAACAGGGAGTTTGTGTCATAGAACTGTGAGAATAACGCAGACTCTGGAAGTCAGAATGAGTTGTAGAGGGTGTGGAAAACCACATACTTGAGTCAGAGGGAGAAAGGCTGGAGTGGGTGGCACTTTTAGAGAATTTTATGTGATTTCTGCGCCTAATAACTAAGGGTGAAGACATGCTTTTGTCATATAGTGCTTTAATCTTACTAGCCATCCATTTATTTATTAATTTATAAAACAAGTATTTTCCAGTATAAGGCGAGAAAGCAGGCTCCAGAATCCAGACTGCTTGGGATCAAATCCCAGGGTGTTTTTTTTTTTTTTTTTTTAATTATTTACTAGCTACATGAGCACAGGCAGGATCCTAAGCCTCCCTGTGACTCAGTTTCTTCCCTATATAATAGGCATAATAATAATACTTGTCTCATAGGATTTGGGGGGAATTAAATGAGAGAGTTTGTGACTCACCCTTAGCACAGTGCTTGGCAAAGGAAAGAGCTGTATAGAGACCATTTTTACTCTGCTGGGTTCCAGGGGTACAGTAGTGAGCCAGATATACCTAGTCACTGGCCTCTAGAATACACAGCAACAAAGCAAGATAGAATCAATGAAGACAAATCACTCATAAGAAATATACATACATGTGGGGAGATATATATGTGTCTGTGTGTGCACACATACATATGTATATACAGACATATATGCATTTATGTTTATGTACATTTATGTACACACATGGGCTTCCCAGGGGGCACTAGTGGTAAAGAATCCCCCTGCCAATGCAGGAGACACAGAGATGAGGGTTCAATCCCTGGGTTGGGAAGATCCCCTGGAGTGGGAAATGGCAACCCACTCCAGTATTCTTGCCGGGAGAATCCCATGGACAGAGGAGCCTGGAGGGCTACAGTCCGTAGCCACAAAGAGTCAGACACAACTGAGCAAGTGAGCACATGTACGTACATACACATGGATACACAGAGACAGTCGGCCTGTAAAGAGGGTCCATGTGAGAAATGTATCTCTTCACCCCCAGTCTACCCAGTTTCCATAATAGAGCCCACCATACCCTGTGCATGAATCCTTAGGAGGGTCGGTCAGTCAGCCTTCCAAGTTTTATGTAAAATAAGGATATCGAATTAAGAGTGTGGAATGGGAAAAAAAAAAAAAAACTCAGCAAAAAAAAAAAAACTAATTGGCTAAAGCCACTTATTAAAATGATAATCCCCTCTCTGGACAGAGTGGTCCCACATGCACTGAAACATATTTCTCAGAAAGACTGTTTGGAGCCAAGTACCCTCACCCAGTGAGAGCTGGCTCCTGACCACTGTATGAACTACAAGACCTCATGAAAAGAACATTGAAGGTCAAGTCTGAGATCATTGGCACTTGATGAAGGAATCTGTTCTAAATGTATAGAGCCTTCCCAGAAAAGGAAATACTGTCTTGCCCTTAAACCAGACATGCTTCCCATGGGCCCCTAGACTAGCTTTTTGCTTCACTAACTATCAGTTCATTCACCCAGAGCTTTTCAGGCACCATTGCTCCTGAGAACAGATGGGAGAACACGTAGAAAAAAAGTTATTCAGCTCAAAATCTCACCTATGCTGACCTTGCCCTGGACTGGCTTTGTGTATCCTAAATCTGAGCCCAGTACTTCACCCCAAAGCTCAGGGTTCTCTGGGGGATACTTGGTGCTGAAAAGTCATCCCGTATCAGCAGAATAAGACAGTGTTGTCTGAAGAAAAAATCAAGTTGAACTGTTTGACGTTCCTGCTTTAGAAAATATAATTGAACTTTAGCTTTAGGCTGCTCTGTCTTGTGTTCGATAGTCTAACAGAGAATAAATCTCTGTAAAAGTTTTGTTTGTTATTTCGCTTTTGTTTCTGGTTTTACTGTTTTCCTCTGTGTGGAAGGTTTCAGTAACAACTGTTTGTTCTTGCTGTCAAGGAAGTTCAGCACACAGGTACTATAGCAGATTGATGTGGTAGTAAGAAGACATCACCTATTACTTTGTGTAATAAACCTCCTTCCAGAAGGAAAAGAAAAAATGGCTGTGCCTTGACTGCAGAACACGTTTGGTAAATATTTACAGGATTCAACAGTGTTGGCAGAAATGGAACTTGCAGAAGATCTTTGCTTGCATGCGTGCTAAATCGCTTCAGTTGTGTCTGGCTCTTTGCAATGCCGTGGACTGTAGCCCGCCAGGCTCCTCTGTCCATGGGATTCTCCAGGCAAGAATAGTGGCGTGGGTTGCCGTGCCCTGCTCCAGGGCATCTTCCCGACCCAGAGATTGATCCCAGGTCTCCTGCATTGCAGGCAGATTCTTTACCACTGAACCACTGGGCAGAGATCTTTAGGTTTCAAATTTTCAGCTGAGAGGAGAGAAGAGAAGACTTTATGAATGGGTTGTAGTGAGCCTTCTGGAAAGAGGGCACTGACATGCAGCCTGAGAGATGGACTTGGACCAGTTAGGTAGTATCATGCTGGCTATCAGATGTCTCTAGGGGGGCTTTGGCAAGAGTGGAATATCAATTTGATGCTAGCTGCATTCTGTTTTTCTTTTCCATTAAATTTTATTATATGATATTGAATGTGGTTCCCTGTGCTCTACAGTAGGACCTTGTTGTTTATCCATACTGTATATAATAGCTTGTATCTGCTCATCCAAAGCTCCCAATCCATCCCTCCCTGGCTCTCCCCGCCACTTGGCAACCACAAATCCTGTTCTCTGTAAGTCTGTTTCACAGATAAGTTCTTTGGTGCCATATTTTGGGTTCCACATGTAAGTGATATCACACGGCATTTGTCTTTCTCTTTCTGGCTTACTTCATTTAGTATAATCATCTCTAGGCCCATCCATGTCATCACAGATGGCATTATTTTGTTCTTTTTTATGGCCGAGTAGTATTCCGTGGTGCATGTGTATCACATCTTCTTTGTCCATTCCTGTGTCGATGAGCATTTAGGTTGTTTCCATGTCTTGGCTAGTGACGAATAGTGCTGCTATGAACATAGAGTTCCCTGTATCTTTTCAAATTAAAGTTTTCCCCAGATAAACGCCAGTGAGTGGGATTGCTGGGTCACATGGTGACTCCTTTCAGCTTTCTGAGGAACCTCCATGCTGCTTTCCATAGTGGCTGCACCAATCCCCATTCCCACCAACAGTGTAGAAGGGTTCCCTTTTCTGCTCACTGCCTCCAGACTTTATCTGTAGACTTTTTAATGATGACTATTTTGACCTGTGTGAGATGAATAGCTAATTGTAGGTGTAATTTGCATCCCTCTAATAATCCTAGATGAATTTTCTGATGAAATCCTCAGGTCCCATCTGGGAATCTATAAAGTTGATAAATAGTATTGTGCATGAGATTTACATAGCAGACAGCCACAGTTTTTACACTTGGTGAAGAATGGGGATGCCTGCCACAGGCTCTCATCTGTGTGGACAGCCGTCCCAACACAACCAGGAGTGGAGTGTTGGGGCACCTCTGGGTGTGGACAGTACTTTGCTCCACAAAGAACTCTGTACCTCTTCAAGGGTTTAACCAAACTGTTGTATATACAAAGTAGGAACCCTGATTGACTCCCACCAGTTCCTTTGGTGACAAGGCTGCCAGATTCACTGTAGAACCGCAATGCAATCTGAGTTGCAGATAAGTAACACATAATGCTTTTAGAATTAGTATGTCCTAAATATTCCATGTCTTGGCAACCACAAATCCTGTTCTCTGTAAGTCTGTTTCACAGATAAGTTCTTTGGTGCCATATTTTGGGTTCCACATGTAAGTGATATCACACGGCATTTGTCTTTCTCTTTCTGGCTTACTTCATTTAGTATAATCATCTCTAGGCCCATCCATGTCATTACAGATGGCATTATTTTGTTCTTTTTTATGGCCAAGTAGTATTCCGTGGTGCATGTGTATCACATCTTCTTTGTCCATTCCTGTGTCGATGAGCATTTAGGTTGTTTCCATGTCTTGGCTAGTGACGAATAGTGCTGCTATGAACATAGAGTTCCCTGTATCTTTTCAAATTAAAGTTTTCCCCAGATAAACGCCAGTGAGTGGGATTGCTGGGTCACATGGTGACTCCTTTCAGCTTTCTGAGGAACCTCCATGCTGCTTTCCATAGTGGCTGCACCAATCCCCATTCCCACCAACAGTGTAGAAGGGTTCCCTTTTCTGCTCACTGCCTCCAGACTTTATCTGTAGACTTTTTAATGATGACTATTTTGACCTGTGTGAGATGAATAGCTAATTGTAGGTGTAATTTGCATCCCTCTAATAATCCTAGATGAATTTTCTGATGAAATCCTCAGGTCCCATCTGGGAATCTATAAAGTTGATAAATAGTATTGTGCATGAGATTTACATAGCAGACAGCCACAGTTTTTACACTTGGTGAAGAATGGGGATGCCTGCCACAGGCTCTCATCTGTGTGGACAGCCGTCCCAACACAACCAGGAGTGGAGTGTTGGGGCACCTCTGGGTGTGGACAGTACTTTGCTCCACAAAGAACTCTGTACCTCTTCAAGGGTTTAACCAAACTGTTGTATATACAAAGTAGGAACCCTGATTGACTCCCACCAGTTCCTTTGGTGACAAGGCTGCCAGATTCACTGTAGAACCGCAATGCAATCTGAGTTGCAGATAAGTAACACATAATGCTTTTAGAATTAGTATGTCCTAAATATTCCATGGGACGTTCCGGTGTAACTAGCATCCTGTATTTTTATTTGCTCAGATGTGGCATCTTCACCTGATGACCAGGTCGCTGTACACAGCACCTTTTGCATATTGTCTTCAGTTCAGGCCCATGGTGTTATCTTCCTTCAAGGCCACAGTGACAGGCCCAAGGCAGGACCTGTGACCCCAGCTGAGACAGTCAGAGTCCTTGTCTAAGGCGTCTGAAAGTGGAGCTGGAAAAATGAAGTTTTTTTCTCTGGTGGCCCAGGAGGGTAGGAAGATGAGTCTGGTGTTCTTTGTGGCTGTGGTTTACCATGTGTGGAGAAAGCCCAATGATAGAGAATAAAGACAGGGCTTGGCGGGCCAGGTCCTCCCGCACTTCCATGAACTGTCTTAACAGCCTTCCAAAAATTGCCCTATTCTGCTGAAGCTACGTCAGGCTGAACCTTAATAGTCCTGAGGTTAAGGACTATTAAGTACACAGCTGTTAAGCTCAAACTCGTGGGTTCAGCCTCCTGGACTAAAGAGGAAAAGAATTTGCCCGAAGAATGCTCACAGACAGATATTTCTTGTCAGAAGTCCCTGCCACAACTACCTCAGTGCATCTCTTTGGACAGCTCTGTGCCTGATGGGAGGAAGGGGCTGCAATCCTTCTACCAAACAGAGCTCAGGTCCGCCAAGACCTTCCTGCCCTCAGTCTGCACGTCAGCAGCCAGGGCTGACCAGAGAGTGGAGGGGGGACCCCTCCCTTTGTGCCATCTTGGAGCCATTGTCTAAAATGTTGTCTCTCTGAAAATATCTCCCCAATTTTAGGCACAGTGCCTAAAATTTCCACCCTGAGAGTTTATATGTTTGGCTTAAGCTCCCTTATAATTACACATCTATTAACAGTAGAAAATGTGAAGTTGCTGTAAGCGGAGGAGGACATTCATTGAATTCACATGCATTGAAGTGGCCGATCGTTGGGAAAGCAAAGTTCTGAGCAAGTTGGATGGGAGTCCAGGAAGCTTCCAGCGTGATGGGAAGGCGTTCATACGAGTGGCACTGTGAGTCTGGAGGTGGTGGTGGGTCTCTGATAGCTGGTCTTCCCAGATAGGCAGAGCAGACAGACAGCAGACCCTGGGAGGAGAGGAGGCAGGCTGGGGAGGAACTTCCCCCGCTTCTCTGTTTCACTTTGGCTCAGGTCTGATTCTGGCACTGTTCCCATCTTTCCGCTCTGGCTTGAGCATCTCTTTTCCGTCTTGCATCTTCCTAGCTGGTTGTGACATTCTTCCCATGTGGGTGGAGCCCTCACGCACCTGGCGGGAGGTTCTGGGTCTCTCACCTCCTCCACCCTTGTGGAAACAGGCACGGGGAGCTCGTTCCCACCCTTCGATTCTGCTTTACTCATTGCCGTCAGCACCAGTGGTTCTTGCTACAGCACCAGATTGGTCTTCCCAGATAGGCAGAGCAGACAGACAGCAGACCCTGGGAGGAGAGGAGGCAGGCTGGGGAGGAACTTCCCCCGCTTCTCTGTTTCACTTTGGCTCAGGTCTGATTCTGGCACTGTTCCCATCTTTCCGCTCTGGCTTGAGCATCTCTTTTCCGTCTTGCATCTTCCTAGCTGGTTGTGACATTCTTCCCATGTGGGTGGAGCCCTCACGCACCTGGCGGGAGGTTCTGGGTCTCTCACCTCCTCCACCCTTGTGGAAACAGGCACGGGGAGCTCGTTCCCACCCTTCGATTCTGCTTTACTCATTGCCGTCAGCACCAGTGGTTCTTGCTACAGCACCAGAAGTTCTCCAACTTGAGCGTCCGTCAGAATCTCTGAAAGGGCTTGTTAATCCAGAGATACCTGAGCCCCCCCCCGTGCCTGAGTTTCTGATTTATGGGTCTGGAGTGGGGCCCAGTAATTTGCATTTCCTAACAAGTTCTCAGAGGATGCTGATTCTGCTAGTCTGGGCACCATGGCCTGAAACCACTGGCCTGGACAGGCAGCTTTTGGAGGGCAGCAGCGTCTCGGTAACCACTCCTCTCCTGAGCCTGGCTCAGCACCCGGCTCACAGTCAAAGATTAGGGGAGGTTTGTTAACTGAGCTCTCCCACACTGCACAAACCTAACCATGTGAGCAGGCTGAATTTGTGACTATCGGGGTAAATGTAGGAAATATTGCTATGGAATGTTTGTTACACAGAAGCATCTCCTGAATATTAACACAGGAAGGGATTCAAGGTGGCAATCTGGGTGGAAAGAGAGAGGTTGGAGGGCTTGTGTTGAAGTTATATTTGCATAGAAAAGATGCTGATTTTACTTGGACTGTGTTTTGGCGGGAGCTTTGGAGAAGGTTGATAGAAATCATTTAGAATCCCCCCCTCACCTCCCTTTCCCACCCCAACTGCACCTCCCACCACTGCTCCGTGTTGCCAGTGACATCACACACGTGTGGAATCTGAGTCGGGTCAGCAGGTCTTACATCCCACTTGAAAGCATCTCCCCAAAAGGATGACTTTAAGAGTCCAAGCAGCAAGGTGGAAGCGAATGAGGTCAGGGTCTGTGCTCCTGGAGAATAGTGCCTGGCCTCCCTGCCAAGGTGTTTAACCCCTGTTCCTTTGGGCTCCGTCACCTCTTCTGTAAAATGAGTCTGGAGAAGATGACCCCTAAGTATTTTTCCACTTCGGATTCTGAAGTTTTCATTCAGAAGGCAGGACATCTCCAATTTAGAGAAGACTATTTGCTTATAATCAAACGATTTGGAATTTGAAAGATACTTTTCTCCAAATAGTGTTATTTCTGGCCAGTCCACACAATAACTTGTTTATTGAGCTTGTAACTCTGTCAAGCTGAGCTCAGTGTTTTGCATGCTGTATTTCATTAAATGTGGCGATCTCTCCTGGGAGGTAGGGAGTGTGAAGATTCCCACTTTACAGATGAGGAAACTGAGGGTCAGAGAAGTCAAAAAACTAAACAAAACATTGCCAGAATCTCACAGATACCTAAGGGCCAGGGAGACCTGGGCTTGAAGCCAAGTCTTTTTGGCTGCTAAGCTGCTCTAACTACATGTTCCATTGTCTCCATAAAAGTATATTTACCCACAATGCAACTGAAGTGTAGCTTCTAGTCTTTAGGCAGAAAGTAGCATTCTGTTTTGACACTTTTACTCTGAGAGGCAGAATGCATTATGGTTAAGTGTTCTGAGCCAGAGTTTCCAAGTTCAAAGCCCAGCTCTGTTACTGGTGTTTGGATGACCAGGTTACTTAATCTCTCACCCCTATAGTTTCTTCAGCTATAAATGAGTAATAATAAAAGTATCTGTCTCTGGAGCTATTGCAGTAAATGATTAATATATTTAAGTTGGACCATTGCAAAGTAGATATTCTACCACATTTCATCTATCAAATATTTTATGCCTAAATATTTAACCTTCTGAGAAGTGTCTAGCACCCAGCAACCACTATATTAATGTTGACTATTATTGAAAATCACATTGAAAACTAGTATATACAAGAAGCGTAAGCAGCAAGGTCCTTCAGGAGATGGTAAAGGACAGGTGTTCTACAGTCCATGGGGTCTCAGAGTCAGGCACATCTGAGCGGCTGAACAACAGCAACTTACAGCATAGGAAACTGTATTCAGTATCCTGTGAGGAACCATAATGGGGAAGAATATGAAAAAGAATATATAGACATACAACTGAAGCATTTTGCTATATAGCAGAAATTAACCCAGCATTCTACATCAGCTATACTTTAATAAAGCTTAAAAAAAGGAAAGAGATTCGCATGGTGGGTTTGTAGTCTCTGGGATATAGTAGGTGTGCAATGATTGCCAGTGAATTTGTGAGTTAAACAGAAACAGGAATATCCAGGAAGACATCCATGGTGGTCTGGGCTATGGATATGTTTGTGGGCAGCAGGTGGTGTGGATCAGGATTCTTGAATTTCAGCAGGTTCCAGGCTGTCCTGGCATGATCCTGGTGTATGGTGGGGAGGCTCTCAGCAGGAAGGACTGACCCCATGGATCCGGCCTGCCTGAAGCCGTCTTAGTCCTCTGGCACTGAAGATGTAAAGAGCACGCCTCAAGGTGGAGGGACTGTGTGGGAGGTCAGGTCTTGTGGTTCACTTACGTTTTGCTTTTAATCCAGCTAAGAAATAATGAGAGAAGACGGGCAGGAGCAGCCCTCTTTCCAGCCCATTCTTCTCCTGCTGGTGTTTTTAATTTTTTTCCTCTCTTAAAACTACTGCAGAGGGCAGAAAAACACAGAAATAAGGGTGGGTCTTTGGAAACAGAAAGACAGATGTTCTAAGTTAGAGGCAATCTAGCAGGGGGTAGTGTTTGCCCCAGTGTAGGAGGCAGACCACTGTGAACTGTGTGGGCAAACTTCTTTATTTCAGTAATTCTGTGTTTATTTTCATGTGTCACAAAGCCTTCCAACTAATACATCAAGCTTTTTATTTCACAGATACTATTTGGGGATGAGGCTAAGTGGATTAAAATTTTAAGAGGGGGGAAGGGTGATTTTAAAATGTAGTGAGGAAATAATAGCATGAGTAGAGATGGGATTTAGTAAAAAATCAGGAACATGGTCCATGATGACTGAGGTTAGGGAACCACCAGTGAGGGATTGGGAGAAGGCAATGGCACCCCACTCCAGTACTCTTGCCTGGAAAATCTCATGGGCGGAGGAGCCTGGTAGGCTGCAGTCCATGGGGTTGCTAGAGTTGGGCATGACTGAACGACTTCACTTTGATTTCTCACTTACATGCATTGGAGAAGGAAATGGCAACCCACTCCAGTGTTCTTGCCTGGAGAATCCCAGGGACAGGGGAGCCTGGTGGGCTGCCGTCTATGGGGTCGCACAGAGTCGGACACGACTGAAGTGACTTAGCAGCAGTAGCAGTGAGGGATTGAGAAATATATGCGTATTCCTGGCTCTGGCACTTAGTAGCTGTGTGAGAGTAGGTTAAGTTATTTAATCTCCCTAAGCCTCAGTTTCCTCATCTGTAAAACAGAAATAATAAGTCCTGCCTCAAAGAGGATATTTTAGGGGCAAGAGGATAGTCAGATGAGAAATGCCTGTAGTAATTGACAGCCTGATACAAAGTCCAGATTCAGTAGATACTGTTTATGACTATCGCCCTGATTTTTCTTAGCCTGGTGCACTGTAAGACCTCTGTTAATTGCACTTGTTTAAACACAGCTTGTCAAGTCATTCCTTTATTCAGTAAAGAATTTTTGAACGCTAGTGTCTTCTAAACCTGATACAGGTTGACGCAGCAAACTGAAAAGTGTGTTAGTCACTCAGCCGTGTCCGACTCTGTGACACCCTGTGGACTGTAGCCCTCCAGGCTCCTCTGTCCACGGGAGTCTCCAGGCAAGAATTCCGGAGTGGGCAGCCATCCCCTTCTGCAGGGGATCTTCCCAACCCAGGGATCGAACCCAGGTCTCCTCCATTGCAGGCAAATTGAAATGAGCTGGGTAAAGACTCACTCTCACCCCTCAAGGTACTCATGGCTCAACGTTTGAGGGGAGGTAGGGTGACCAACAAATAAGTTATTACCACGTAAAGCTGTAGATGCCCTGAGAGATGTGGGCATAAAATATCCTGGGAGCTAAGAGGAGGAAATCGGTCTAGAAGAACCCTAGTAAGCCCCAATGGTCTGGAATTGTACCGTCCGGTAGCCACATGTGAACTGAATTTTTCACTTTATTTCACTGTAGTTCATTTAAATTTAAAAACTGAAGGAATATAACACGGTTTTCTGTTTACCAAACTTTTATTGGTTTGGCAGAACCACATTTCACTGTACCCAAGGTGGGGAGGGATCACCAACTGAAGAGAAGGGGGAGGGTGCGTGGAATGTCAATCTGCTGTCATTGCGATGCTTTATATATGCCAGAAATGCCATGGTGGATACAGGGCTGCTACCGGTTGAGACCAACCTGTACCTTCAGCAGGAAAGAAATCTGTGGTGCTTGAGTGTCCTATAAAACCCCTGAAATTAGCTCTACTAAGTAAATTGTCAAAAACTCACAAATAAGCCTAGCTGTGTCATTTATCTTATTGCAGATGAAAATGTACTTCTCTTTTGATGGATACTGGTGTCTTGCATTACAATAAGAAGGTATCCCTTTTTTTCTAGACTAGTTATTTTCCCAGTAAAAAGTTGACCATGTTAATATTAAGCATATCAGAGAACCAGGACTACCATATTTCTGAAACTTTTCACTTCCCACTCTACATGATCAGGCTCTGGGGGAGAGAACCAACTCCTTTTAAAATCCAATGTTTCTTTCCATCAAAATCAAGTTTTAAATGTTATAGGTTAGGCATGTGAAATCCACTTAACTTAAAACCATTTAAGAGAAAGATCAAGTCCAATTTGCTAACACGAGATTTTTTATTCTTGAATTGAAAAAAAATCCTTGAGTGAACCATGTCAGAAATTAAAAATTGAAAAGAACACTGGCAGCCTCCCCATGTGCCTAATTTGGCCTTGCTGAACAAATGACCAAATTGAAATGAGAATTACATATAGGATTTGCTCAACATCCTTATTTCTTCAACTCATTTCTCACTCCTGAAAAATTACCAAGTTGACATACAGGAGGGATCACATCTCTATCAACCACGGCATCCTTGGACCAGATAGAAATAAATAGAAAAATAGTGATTTTAGATTCCAGGTGTGAATGAACTTCTGCAGAAGTACTTTGTCATAGAAACCCTAGCTAATGAATTTAGGATCAGGAAGAACAATAATGCCCGGTTTGTTGACTAATTTATTAACAGGCTATTTTTGCTCATGCCCTGCATTGCAGATAATAGTAATAAAATCTTAGGTGAGAGGAGATGGCTTCTTTGCAGTGCCTTCGTTGTTTTTTAAGGCCTTTTGTTGCCCCTCAGCTTCTCTGTCTTTAAGGAAATGGAAGAGACAGCAGAAAGGGCACCAGACAAAGAATTAAGAGGCCGAGTTTCAAATCTAGGCTCCGCCAGTCATTGGCTGTCCTGGGCACCATCTGTACAGCAAAGGCCTGGACCAGGCGGCCTTTGAGCCCATCTCAATTGTGGCTCTTCCATCCTAATGTGATGCATAAAAGGAAGCCACAAAGTTGCCTCGGATAAGGGGTTCATGCCCGTGGGGGAAGACTATCTAGATGAATATACATCCCCTGTCTCCACTGGTATTGGACTTGAACTGACAGTTGTCCCGCTGTGAGCTGGGTGATACAGTCAGTACTCAGGCTGTAGGTGTCACAGGACTCAGGTTCAAATCACCCCTCAACCACTTACCAGCTGCATGTTATATCAATTCCTTGAGCTTCAATTTCGTTATCTGTGAAATGGGAGAATAATGTACACACCCCATAAAACCTATGCCCGGCACACATTAAGGCCTTAATAAAAGTTAGCCACGATCACCATTGTTGTAATGACAAAATGATCTGAGACCCAACAGGAAGTGAGGCACGTTTCTTGAGTGCCTCCCGTGTGTTTGATATTCCCAGGTTCCTGCCTCTTTTATACCGGCTACACCATGCAAGTTTGGTTTGATCACCCCTCTCCCCATAAACGGCTGAGAGCATGTGCTTGATTCCATAATCAGCTGCCCCAGCTCTGAGCCCTGTCAGTGTGGGCAAAATTCCCAACACCTTTTGGCCTCAATTTTTTCATCTATTAAATGGGAATGATAACAGAACCCACCTCTGGATTTATTGTAAAGGGTAAGTAAGGTAATGCATACTCAGTGGCTTAGTACTGGCCACTGAGTCAGTACTTTATAAAAATGTTAGCTTTTATTCCAGCTGAGGAAAGTAAAGCTCAGAGAGGTGAATTCACTGGTTCAAAGTCATCTGCTTATGAGTAGCAGTGCAGGGCTTTGAACCCTGATGGGGCTGAATCTCTTAGGGACTCAGGAGAGGGAGATAGCTCTTTTACCCCATTGCTAAGCTGCTCTGGCTTCGCTGCCAATCTCAGGCTGCCTGGCTGTAGGCTCTGAGTTCAATCAGAAAGCTCACCGGGAGCAGTTTGCTGGGGGCTGCCTGGGACTCAGGGAAGGAAGTGAGTCTGGACGCTCCGTCTCATTTGCAGCAGTTGAGAGAACAGAGTAGGGCCACCACGCTAATTGTCACCCTCCAGACCCCTTGCCTCACTCCCTCTTACAGAAGGCTATTTTCAAAAGAGAGTTTCCCCTCTTTGTTCCAGCACAAACAGCACATCTCCTGATCGATACGACATCTCATCCTCTAAAACATTCATAATGTCTGCTTCCTAGGATTCCAGTGGTCACGTGCCACGCGCAGCCCACATCGCCTTCCCTCATAGTTGGTGGTCTTAGGGGCCAGCACCCTCTTGAACAGGACTGCTGGTTGCTGTTCCTTAAAGAGAGCTGAATATTGTTTGGGTTGTCAACCCTGAATGATAATCTTCTGGGGGCGGGGGGGAGAAAGATGCATTGAGGTGTATGTGTAAGGATTGTGGGGGTGTGTTTTGCTATCACAAAAGCTCTTAAAACCCGAGACCGTGATTTATTTGCAGAATAAAACCTACCGATATTATCATTCTCTAAAGGTATTTTGATCACATGGGTCCTTTCTTGGAGAAAGAAAGGCTTTTATTTTAGTTCTTTCCCGGGAAAAATAACAGCAGGAACGGAGTAGTCTGGGGTGGAAAATGATGCTCTGCGTGTTGAATGGCTCCAGGTGTGTGTTTTATCGGCCCAAGGATAAGCTGGCTCGTTGGACAATGGGAGGCTCCAGCAGCATCACCTCTCTTCCAGTGCATTCCTGGGGTCCCCTCACGAGAAACAAAAAGTGGCCGTGAGAGTGTGTGTCTGTCTTACACATCATCCGCCCAGTGACGCTGGGAGCCGGGGGGCCTTGTTAGAGGTCACCGGAGCACAGCAGACACCACGCACCCACACTGGTAACAGCTGCAGTGCAGTGGGTGCATGGGGGCGACGGGAGCGGGACCGACGCCAGCGTGGGGGCCCCGTGCACCCTGAAGTGGCAAGGAGCCCCGTTAGTTTCCTCTAAACACAGGAACTGATTAATCTCCTACCACTTCCCACTCGCTGTACCATTCCAAGCCTGTCACAAGAATAGATTAATGCGCTGGTCCCTCCGTGTGGATTCTTCTTGCATTAGGAACATACTGCTCTCTGGTCCCAGGGCTGCCTCATGCAACTGGCTCCTTGTCCTCATGGCAGACATGCAGGAGGGGCCAGAAATCCTCCCTACTTTTGCGAGGGACTAGAATTAGAAAGGCACAGACAAAGCATGTGCGGGGAAGCACTGAGGCACCATGGCTGGAGGATGAGAG
The DNA here is from genome assembly GCA_006410635.1 of Cephalophus harveyi. Taxonomy (NCBI): domain Eukaryota; kingdom Metazoa; phylum Chordata; class Mammalia; order Artiodactyla; family Bovidae; genus Cephalophus; species Cephalophus harveyi. Next base: position 108,678 of record SJYT01046518.1, on the reverse strand, counting down.
AGTGCAGGCAGAGGGATCGAGGCCGGTCCATTTCTCCCAAGCCCCTCGCACTACCCGCGGTCCTGCCAGGATTCTGATACGGTTATCTACAGCTCATCTTTTCTCTTCCATGTAATTCCCGGGCTGTTTGGAACCTGCGGGCCGGAAGTTGGACACAGGCAAGTAAGTTTTCAGAGGTTCTTGGGAGATAGGTGCACAAATCCCATTAGGAGTAAAGGGATTTGTGGGCGTAACCTCCCTGCAGTGCTTTGAAAGTTTATTCCTTCAGTGTATTGCAGTATAGTAGGGCGAAAATAAAAGAAAGCACTTCACCATGGCTGTTTGAAAGGGATTAAAAAAAAAAAAAAAACTCCTTTAAGATTTAATTTTTTTAAACTCCTTTAAGACTTTAGGCATTTCCAAGAATGTTCTCTCTCGTGGTTTTGTTTGCTGCTCTTCTTTTAGGCACAAGGACATTTTGGCACTAACAGCCCTCCTCAAAAGTATAATTAATATGTTGCAGCAACCCCTCCCTTTAAGTAGGAAGACATGCTGTCGTCTACCGCGTCCCCAAGGATGATAAGCAAACCGACCCTGGAAAAAGTCACCAAACATATTGATGGTTGGGCAGTCAGACTGTAAATTGAAGTTGCCACACAGATTTATTTTCTCCAGACAGTGGCCATTCCTTTAAGTTAAATAGCACACTGGTTTTTTTATATTTATAGAAGACTAATCACTGCTTACAAAAGGAGGCGTCTGTTCCCGAGTGAGCCTTGACAATATTTAGGAAGAGGTTCTGTAGCCCACCTGACTTGTTCGGTCTTGAAAAAGCCGTGGTTCATTTAAAGAACTTGGAGGGCCCAATGGCCTCCAGTGAGGAGTTGGTGGGGGGAGTCACTGGCTGGAGGGCATGGTGGTCGACTCTGCAGGTACACGCGTCCCAGTCAGAATCGCAGGCTACCCATTTACTGCCTCTGGATCTTGGGCAAGTCACTTACCACATTATTGACCAGAGATGTAATTACCCAAGTGTTATTGACCAGAGACATTTCAGTATTCACTTACAAAACAAATCGCAGGCCATAGGCTTAGTTTCTTCAAAAATTCCCTGGTCAATAATGAGTTAATCTTCATTGGAGGAATGCCTTCAATTTCCTCAGCAAAAATCGTAGAGTATATGAGCATCTCACAGGGTCAGAGTGAGGTAAATGAGCCTTCATGCACTTTAGAACCCTCCATTGTCATCCCATCTCACCTAAATACATGGCAGACAGCCTCCAAGGGCACCCACTCCCAATCACCAACCCCTCCAGCACCCCACACTCTCCTTTCCCCCTAACTTCACTTCAACCTGGAATGTTCTTCCCAAGATGTCATCATAAATTGCTTCTTTCCTTCCTTCCTTCCTTCAAGGCTTGGCTCAAATGTTACCTATCACAGACATCATTTTTATTCATTTATTTTCTTTTACTGGAGGACAATTACTTTACAGTATTATAATGGTTTCTGCCATACAGCAACATGAATTGGCCATAGGTATACATATGTCCCCTCCCTCTTAAACTCCCCTCCCACCTCCCTCTCCATCCCACTACAGACATTGTTTTTGATTGGTCTGTATTTAAACAGGATCTTCCCTATAGCTAAGATGTAAAGAATCTGCCTGCAATGCAGAAGACCTGGGTTTTTGATCCCTGGGTCTGAAAGATCTGGAGAAGGGCATGGCAATCCACTCCAGTATTCTTGCCTGGAGAATCCCATGGACAGAGGAGCCTGGCAAGCCACAGTCCATGGGGTCACAAAGAGTCGGACACGACTGAGCGACTAAAACTACTACTAAACTACTATGTTTAAGTGAAAGTGAAAGTCGCTCAGTCGTGTCTGACTCTTTACGACCCCATGGACTGTATAGTCCATGGAATTCTTCTGTCCAGAATACTGGAGTGGGTAGCCTTTCCCTGCTCCAGGGAATCTTCCCAACCCAGGGATCAAACCCAGGTCTCCCACTATATTTAAACAAGCAAAAAAAAAAAAAAAAAAAGTTCAATTCGCCATCCCCCATGTCCTGGCATTTACTAGCCCTAGACCCTACTTTTCACTTATGTCTTTAGTTTCTGTTTCCCACTAAAATGTAAGTTCCATGAGAGCAAGGGATTTGTCTGGTTAAGTGGCTTTATTCCTGGCACCTAGGAATACATACCTAACACACTCTAGGTACTCAATAAATATATGCTGAATGATAAATGATGAATAAATAATGCAAACACTGTAATTAGCCCAACACCTGGCTCCATGCCAAAATAAATGTTAATTGTCACCATCATCATTGAGCGGGCTCATTTGCATGTGTTAGTTTTCACTACTGCTTGCAAAAGTGCCTTTGCAGATTGCCTGTGCAAGTTCCAGGTTAGCATTGGTGCACTAGAGCTCAGAGTATTCCACTGGGATTCTTTCTCTCCTCTGGACAAGGGCCCTTTCCACATTGGGTACATTTCCCACAGGAGCCCTGGCATTGTTGGCTTGATCTGCTGATGTCAGAGTGGGGAGACCCAGCCCTGACCCTCCCCATCAGCCTGCCAGGTATCCAAAGGAGCTTTGCCGTCATCTCTAAGGCCCTTGTGAATCTGCTCGCAGGCTGAGCCACAAGACCTGGCGAGCTCGACTCCCTGGCCCCCTCCCTAAGCTCTGCTTGGCCTGAAGGCTTCCATTTTCAAAGGGAAAGCCCAGTCTCTTCCTCCAGTTATGTATTGACAAAGCTGATCTTTAAAGATAGCCCCGGTTCCTGGGGACCTGCTCGGCAAACACAGAACCCCCGTGGCCCCCGTGTTTGCCCTCTTTGACAAGCAGGGGCTGAGCAGCTCTCTGGGAAGCGTTGCTGACATATTGATTGGCCCTCTTGTCAACTTGATCCTCTGCCAGCCAGTGAGCATGGAAGGTTCTAAGTGGCACCCAGCAGGGCCCACACATAGCCTAATTACTATTTCAGACAACCCTCGTTCCAAGCTGCCACTTTTCCAGGCTTCCAGTCTCCTGCCCTTGCGGTTGCTAGAGAATTCTTTTACCTGCCACCAGCCCCTCTACCTTCCCTTTGCTGTTTCCCCCTGAGTATTTCAATCAGAGCGTATCTGGCACAAACATAGGCAAGTTCAATGAGAAAACAGTACCCTCACTCCAGGTGGGTCTGTTCATTATTCCTGCTGAAATCTGGGGTCTGTGTGTGGTCTGTCGGTCCTGCCTTGGTGCATTTTTAGTACTTGATGAAAGTTTTCTCCAATTAGCCAGAGACACTTTCAGAGTCTGTTTGCCTATTGTGTTTCTAGTGGCTGGTTTCCCAGCTGCCACTTGCATTACATGAACTTCCACTTGGAGGCTTTTCCTCTTTTGTCCCTCCTGCCCTGTGGAGCCCCCTGATTCCATCCCAGGGTCTCTCTGGAGTGGAGCCTGTCAAATCATGATAAATTGTGCATTTTGGCTGTTGGTGGGGGGGTGAATAACATTAGGGAGAGGGTCTCCCAAACTCATTTCACTCCTGACCCTCAGATGGCCTGAACAAGACCTTTTGAGATGAGCTGCTGGAGCATTTGTGGCTAGCAGAGAAGGGGACCACCCCCACTGCATCCAGATGTCTTTGGGAAGAAAATAATGAGGCCAGTGTTCACCTAAAATCTTTAGATGAAAAAGCAATGGGCTTCTTCCCTGAGGCTTCTTGGCTTTCTAAGTCTGATTCTGAGAGCAGATCAGAATTGGAGATATCATCAATTAATGTTTAAAGAGCTACTTGTTGTTGTTCATAGAGAAAAAAATGTAGTGGCCCTAAATACATGCTAACTCTTCCCAGCTGGTTTTTAGAAAGGATCCTGACCCTGTAAGTAAATAACTCCAGGACTGCACAGACACCTAAGGTATAAAAGTACAATTTCTCACATCCTGTATATTTAAATGTATCAGTCAAGATCGGCTAAAGCATGCTGCTGTAACAAAGAACCCCAAACTCTCCATTGCTTGTAACAGTAACGGTTCCCTTCTGCACTCATTCTGTATTCTATCACTGATCAGTCATGGCTCCAGGCCATGCTGTCTTCACTCCAGACCCAAGCTGATCATGTGGCAGAGGGAAAAGGTGTACAGTGTGTATGGTGAAATCAACAAGGTGAGGAGCTGTAAACCAGCCCCTGCCCCAGGAAAAGGATGCTAACTATATATTGAGCCAGCCAAAATGGTTGTTTGAGATTTTCCCATAAAATGTTATGAACTTTCTGGCCAGCCCAATAAAATGGCACTTCATAGACCATAGGGAGATTAATCATGAATTATGAGACCAAGTTGGCTGAGATCCTGTTGCGAACCAGAATTTGTAACGAAATCACTGTGAAGTATGAAGCAGCCAACCACCTCATGTTGTAATCCTCCTGGGATTCCAAAAGCCACCTATGATCACACTTAATAGTCAACAGCTTCCTTGTCTGTGAAATGGGCACGATGATAGCACCCGCCTCGAATGTAAGCAGTGAGCCTTGACATAATATCTGTAGAATATCTGCCAGAGGGCTGCCTATAGCAGGGATCCAAGGACTGGCAGCAGGTATTAATATCCTAAGCATCAAAACGCTTCTCTTCGCAGACCCATCCGTGTTACTGCCAGCACTGTTTCATCCCATCCTTTACACATCTATATTGTGTATTTTTTATTTATCAGAGTACCATATCCTACAATCCAGCTCTTCATATCTGCCCCCATGTGTCATTACCAATTCTAGTGAACACTTATGGAGCGCCTTCTATATTCAAGACCTTCTGCTAAGTCTTCAGGGGGTGGCAGATGCTGAACCTCCCTCTGGCCCTAAGCAGCCATTATCCTACCTGTAAAGGGAAACCTTTACAAAAGGTGGAGAGAGAGACTGACTGAGAGACTGATTTCTCAGCCCCCACCATCAAGCCAATCAGTAGCAGAATGAGAAACAGAATTCTCATTAGTCAGGAAACTCATTTACTTCACAGCTCCCCTGAGTCTCTATCCTAAGGACACTTTCGTCCATCCCCATAGTCCAGAAAGAGAGTCTCATTTTCCTACTCAAGTAAGAGAGAAGGAATAGCTGACCAAGGGAAAAAAAAAATGCAAGCAAAAGTCTGTTTCAAACTTTCCCACCCACCCCGCCAAAAGAAAAAGCCAAGAGAAGGTGGTTCTACATCTGATATAATTCTCATTTCTTTACTTAACATTCAATTCAACAACAGAACATATACCCAAAGTTGAGTTTCATTTTGCAACTTGAGTTGCATGGCTTCTACTGGGAGGACAGAGCCTGTGCACCATTGATTTGGCTCTTGTCCTCTTCCAATCTTCCTCTCACTTTATTTTTCCTTTCACTTCTGGGAGTTCTCTGAGAAGTTAACTTGTATACTCTAACCCGAACCCTTCTCATCCCACCTGGGGTTTTCTTGCTTTCAGAATTCTTTTTTGTTTTATTAAAGAGATGCTATGGAACCCAAGATAAAAAGCAAGAGAGGGCAGGCATCTTTTCAAATAGAGGTCGCTGTTTCCTGGACGTTTTCTCTTTATCCAGTAAGATTGGGGTATTGCTTGCGTGCTGATCTTCCAAAGCTGATGGCTGCAACATGTTCTGCACCTTGAAATGGCAAGTTTGAGTACCAGGGGAGGGGAACAGGGACTTCCCTGGTGGCTCACTGGTAAAGAATCTGCCTGGCAGTGCCAGGGACCCAGGTTTGATCACTGGGTCAGGAAGATCCCCTGGAGAAGGAAATGGCAACCCACTCCAGTATTCTTGCCTGGGAAATCCCATGGACAAAGAGCCTGAAGGGCTACAGTCCATGGGGTCTCAAAGAGTCAGACATGACCGAGCGACTAAACAGCAACAACCTCAAGAGGGGAACAGTTTTGGCAAGAGTTTTCATATTGAGAAGGTACCTGGGGAGGTTGTTTGTCCTCTTTGACTGATGAACCCTCCACTTCCTTCTCTAAATGTGAAAAGGCAAAATCGTGTAAGGCCTGGGCCCCACCTAGACCTGCAGTATCTGTTTGTGTCTCTCTTAAAACACAGAGGCCCTCCTTGCATCTCCCATGTAGCAGTCAGCTGGCTTGAGGCGAGCCCCGATAGCCAATTGTAACTTTTTAAAAAATCACTTAAAAATAGCTAATTCCTTGGCTCCCTTCACCTGGTAATTACAAATCAGATGCTATCGTTATCTTGAAGCTGCCACAATTAGTTCTCATGTCCTGACCTCTGTACGCTGAAAATATGTCATTATTTGAGGCAGTCGGATCTGGTCTCTTCAAGTAAGTGACCTACATAGAATAGATAAACTGCAGGAGAAAATTAGGTGTTACCCAGACGGAAAGTGTACAGTGAATGTCACTTATTAGCATGAATCATCTCGAAGAGTTGCAACAGTGGGCTGTACACTTCAGAGGAATGTAGAGAAAGAAAACTTGGTTATGAGGTAGGGGCGTGCATAAGAAAAAAACGGACGTGCCCCCAAGGACACCTTGCCACCTTTATCCACGGCCATCAATCTGAGCTGTAAAGTTTGAAGATAGGTTTTCTAACCTTAAAACAATGCAGCCTGACTTTAGGTGGTGGTAAGCAAGCAGAATTAATTGCTGTGTGAACAATTTCCTAAGCATTGTTAATTGCGTTTCCTGTGGTTAATTGTTTCTCCCATCCCCGCATCATACTAGGAACCTTTCCCTGTCAACAGCCCTTTCTCTCCCACAGTGCTGGAAACAGCAACAGCATCAACCTGTGTCCGGTGGAAATGCCAGACAGACACGGGGTGGTTATTGTCTGGGTGAGAACTATGCAGGGAAGGGAGCGCCATATGTTTTTGCAAAGGAAGCATTCGAAAGGATGCAGGTGTGTGGGACTTGCCTTTTGTATGCCTCAGTAAAAAGGGCTTACTGAGAACCATCAGATGTAGGTGGGCATTGAGTTTGCTCAGTGACCTGGGACGTGGGGAGTTGGCACCAACAGGACAACAAGGACGACAAGAAGGAAGTGTGTTTCTGGAGGCTTGAGGCATGCCTAGGAGTGAGGCAAGAGTTTTGCAAGCACGCTTGTTTGCTTAGCAAAGAAGAGGCAGTGTTCTGAACTCTGTCTCATTCTGTACTCTGGGGAGGTGTGGGGGTGAGGCAAGTGGGAGAGATTTTAGAGGGAAAGACAGGAAATTGTCATCGTGCTTTTTCTAGAGAAGGACCCCATTCCACTGCTACCCGCTGGCTTTTTCCACCATAGGCAGAAAGGTACTCAATGATCAGGAGGAGGGCTGGGAGAGAAAACTATCTTTAAAGTTTGAAATAGCCTGGGAGGTGGGCTTTTCCCGTGGGCCAGTACTACTGCCAACCAGGAGACGCGGGTTCAATGGCTGGGTTGGGAAGATCCCCTGGAGAAGGAAATGGCAATCCACTCCAGTACACTTGCCTGGAGCATTCCATGGGCAGAGGAGCCTGCTGGGCTACAGTCCTGGGGTGAAAAAAGAGATGGACATGACTTAATGACTAAACAACAGCAACAAGGAATACAGCAGCTACTGGGGACTACATGGGTATTTCAGCACAGGTGTAGTCTCAGCTGAACCAGACCAAAAGTCTGGTCCTGCTTGGGGAGCCTCGATTTGAAACAGGCTTAGATTTTGAGCAGTTTAGGGGAAAACTATCCTTGTCAATGCCCCTGGACCACCACTCTATAAACAACTGTGTCCAGAGAGGAGGAAAGGCCCAGAGGGATAGAGAATACCCTTCACAGTGAGTCCAAAGGGGCATGTTCCCCTTGGCGGGGGCACTTTTGGAAGGTCTGGGCTGTGTTTCCTCCCTTCTTCTCCGCCCAGCCATCAGGGATGCTGTCCCACTATCAGCAAGGGTGTTTCCTTTCCACTGGAGGAGGAAACCCAGCCCGCCCAGACCTACTTGCTTTCTGTATTTAGCTAATCCCTGTGGCCTGGGGCAAGCCATTTTCAAACTGCAGCTTCCTTCAAAGGCAGCCGCTTGGAAAAAGCACCTGGCCCTCCCCCTTGACATTTGCATTGCTGAATTATCTATTCATATTTTCATTACTTTGTCTCTCCTGCAGCAATGCATCTGCTCGGACTCAATTGGCAACTCCAGCCGGCAGATGGACACACCTTTAACAATGGGATAAGGACCGGCTTACCAGGAAGCGATGATGTGGCAACAATGCCATCTGGAGGCAAAGGTGAGGTTACAGTTGCGGCTTGCCCTCTTGAGGTCACAGGAAAAGTCAGAGCTCCCCAGCCCCCTGGTTCAGGTTTTCTGATCCAAATCTTGGAAGGTATGCAAAAAAGGAGAAAAGGGAAGGAAAAAGAACTGCCCTTTCCAGGTGCCCCTGTTCCAAGCTGTCTGCTGTCCCTGTCTGTGAGCTGGGTTTGGCTGGAGCCGCTGGGAGCTGGCAAGGTGCCGGCTCGGAGCTATGTGCATACCTAAGCTATCTGCAGTGACTGGCACGCTCTGCAGCTACTTGAAAGCATCTCAAGGCCGGGGCAGCAGCAGCGGCAACAGCCGCAGCTGGGGCAGCAGCGGCAGCAGCAGCAGGAGGAAGCCCTGCCTGATGGGGGAAGCTGAGAGCAGCAGGCGGCACGTGCCACTAGACGGGAGCCTCTCCCGAGGGGAGAGATACAGCTTCCCCTGGGAGGAAGCGCCGCCGGGCAAGGCATGAAAGGGAAGGACCCGGAGCGGTTCCACTTCGGGAGAGAAGAGAAAGGAGTTTTGACAACTCGGGAACAAAGCTTCTCTTGGCAGAACATCGAAGGGGGACAATAGGAATGTTTATGAAAGCAATCAGGCAACTGTATTTTTGCAGGAAAAAAAATAGGTGCTAACAAGGTGCTAAGAAGGAGGAGAGAAAACAGAACCGAGGGGAAGTGGGACTGTGGGGCAATTAAAGGACAACAGTGGCTCAGCGGTAAAGGAGCTTCCTGCAGGGCAGGAGCCGGAAGAGGTGGGAAGTGTGGGTTCAATCCCTGGGTCTGGAAGACTCCCTGGAAGATGGTATGGCAGCCCACTCCAGTATTCTTGCCTGGAGAATCCCATGGACAGAGGAGCCTGGCAGACTACAGTCCATAGGGTCCCAAAAGGTCGGCCACGACTAAAGTGACTTAGCATGCACGCAGGACAGCCAATGGCTCTTGAGGTGGGTTGGCCTGTGGGTGAGGGGAGAAGGATGCTTGATTCAGGACAGAAATCAGGAAGGGAAGAGGTTGCCTGGAAGGGTTATCCAAACACAGAATTTATCACTCTGCCTCTTAGCTCACAAGGGAGTCCACTCCACATTTTAAAAATACCCTGGAGAGATATTTCAGTGATGGGAAGGGAAACATTTATTGGGCACCTATTGTGTGCTAGGTTTAATGCAATATGACTTCAATAACTCTAAAGGGATAAAATTTATCTCAGAGAAACAGACCCAGAATGTTTTAGAAATTTACCTCCAGACTTCCCTGGCAGTCCAGTGGTTAGAAGTCCACGCTTCCACTGCAGGGGGCACGGGTCTGATCCCTGGTTGGGGAAATTGAGATCCCGCATGCTGCATGGTGCAGCAAAAAAAAAGAGAGAGAGAGAAAAGAGAACAAGAAATTTACCCCACATCAAACAAGTAGGCAGGTACACATTTGAACTCAGGTCTCTGTCATGTGCATCTTTAGGGGAGTTGTTGGGGTTTTCTGAGATGAGGCATTTTCTGCAAAGAAGATTCCAGATTCTAGACTAATGTATACCTCATGTAGAGATATACATTCGTCATCTCTGAGATGCTAATGTTGCTTAAATTACTCTCTCTGGAGCTGTCCTAGTGCTTCAAGTGTGACTTTTTCATCTTTTGATCCAGGCTTGAAGAATCACTCTCCTCATCTATCCTAATCAAAACACTGAATTACCTCTAAGTAAGCATGAAAAAGTTTTATCTGAGGATGAAATTATGTGCTTTCCATTATCAGGTGACTAAAACCAGACCTGAAAATGAACAGTGTATTTTGTCTTCACTGACCCAAAAGCCAGGAGCCGAATTTCTTGGCCCCAGATTTGTAGTCTGCTCTCCTCTAGCACTTGGCACCACCCATAAATGTAACTTGAGTTCTCTTTAGTGCAGTGGGTCTCAGCTCCAGTGTCTTTGCCCCCTAGGGATATATCTGACAAAGTCCGGAGACTTTTTTGATTGTCACTTTTAAAAGAGATGCAACTGGCATCTAGTAGGTCGAGGCCGAGTTACAGGTAAACAGCCTGCAGTGCAGAGGAACGCCTCCACAGTGAGGAATCTTTCTATCCAAAATGTCCGTGACGCTGCTTTTTGAGAAACACTGCTTTTGGGAGATTCTGTTATGTCTGATCCACAAATGTCCTTTATTCTCCAAATCAGCACCCCTTCCTTTGAAAAGAGTGCAGAATATACATTGAAAAGTGAATATGCATATATTTTGCACAGAATACATACTGAGGTTATACACACTTTTAAAATAGCAGTTTTCACAAAAGGAAATCCCCAATAGGCATTAACTTCCATAAATGAAGGTCCACCTCTTCTCCCAGTGTGGTTAAGCTTTGTTTCCAACCCCCACCCGACTTGAGCCTCCCACACCAGCAGGACAGAACTCCTAAGAGTATGATGTCTCTAAATGAACAGAGGAACATTTTTCACAGTGTCTTGGAAAAGACCAGAATTTTCCCCCTCAGATGCAACCTGCTTTTGAAAACATTGTGAGAGTCACATAACATCACACACAAAAGAATATTTTCCAAGTGAGTTCTGAGACAGCAAAGGGGTTGCCAAATCATTGTCCAGTGGTGTTTTGAATAGTTACTTATTTTTGGCTACGCTGGGCCTTGGTTGCTGCATGTGGGCTTTCTCTAGTTGCGGCGAGCAGGGGCGACTCTTCATTGAGGTGCGTGGGCTTCCCATTGCTGCGGCTTCTCTCGTTGCAGAGCACAGGCTCTAGGCACCCAGGCGTCAGCAGTTGTGGCACATGGGCTTTGTACTGAGGCTCGTGAGCCTTAGTTGCTCCACCGCAGGTGGAATCTTCCCGGACCAGGAATGGAACCCCTATTCCCTGCATTGGCACACAGATTCTTAGCTGCTGGTACCAGGAAAGTCCCTGACCAGTGAATTTTGTCGAGAGAACTCTTATGATAAAGTCTGAGCATTTCAAGTTGCTTGAAGCTGAGATAAAACTCAGAACACCTTCTTCTGAACACCAAAACAGTACTTTCCCTGTGACCAAAGAGATCACCTCTCTTATAAGCTGAGAAGTTTGGTTTTAAAATCGACTCAGAAGGTTTACATTTTCACACACCTGCCTAACACTTTCGAAAGGCAGTGACCCTGGGTTTGAATTTCTTTACTCAGTAGCCCACCTCCTCCGCACTCACCAATTCTATACATTTAGATAACCTGAATCAATTCCAATCGACTATTTCTCCAGTGTTTCAAAGAGACAATCAAGATATATTGGCAATAAGTTAATTAAATACCACCCCCTCTGTTTTTTTGTGCTATACGATAATCCTTCACTCCGATAATGTTTTCATCAAAATCCACCACACATTGCCAGGGAGGTTAATCTTATTAAGCAATTACTGGGTAAGTATCCAGCAGACACAAATTAAAATGTAAGCAAAACACAGGCATGTGAGTCCCATCTAAGATGGCACATTGATAGAGATTTCATTACCTGGTCTTCAGGAGTGTTTACATTGCTCAGATTTGGCAAGGAGTCTAATAGACAGGGCAGCCTACACAGTCAGATATGTTAGTGGAAGCAAAGCACTTGATTAATTAGTTGGGAGAGTATATGTTCTTTGGGCTTTGTCTCCCCTTTTCCATTTGTTGTTGTTCATGGGTCTTTTTTTTTTTTTTTTTTCTCCATTCTCTCTTTCAATTAAACCTTAATGTGGTTGATTTGGGTGTTGGATTTCACATCAAGGAAAGGGATCCCACAGACTGCCAGAATCACTCACCATCTCGAGTGTATTTCTATGTTAAAAGGAATGAACTCATACATCTTCATTACAAGAGCACGGAGCACTTTTTCTATAGATCTGGGATGAGACAAGCCTGGAGAACAAAGATTCAATACAGTGTTCTGACCTGGTCAGATAGCATAAGGGAATCCAGTTTGATTGGCCAGGCCCAGAGGCAAAGTGTACAAGAAGTTTTAAAGGGCACATCATATGTAGCCAATTTGTGCACTGATCTTAAGAAAGAATAAACTCCCAAATAGAATTCCATGGACCATTCTCAAAACCTATCACTCATTTTACATTCAGGGCATCCTCTAGATCCGGGGTCAGCAAACTGTATCTCATGGACCCCATCTGGCCAGCCGTCTTTTTTTCAAATAAAGCTTTATGGGAATCCAACCATGTTATTCATTGTCCCTGGCTGCTTTTGCTCTGGAGCAGTGGAGTTAAGTAGGTGCCACTAAGCTTAGATGGCCCGAAAAACCTAAAATATTTACTATCTGGCCCCTTACAGAAAATGTTGGTGACTGCTCTTGATCATGTACAAACCCATTTCTACTTTCCTTGGACTTGGCTTGTAACTAAGAACTATAAGAGACTAGGGAGAAAGACCAAACACCAATATATCAGTTTTTCCTTCTTGACCGAGAGTTGGGTTTAATATAGTCTTGATGACTTTGCATTGACAAATGCTCTGTAATATAGGGCTCTGGGGTTGGGCTCACGGGATACAAACACCAGCTCCATCACTTGGCAGCTGTGTGAATGCCAACAGCTCATTTGCCCTCCCTCGGCCTCTTGGGCCATCATCTATAGAATGGTACCCCTTCATAAGCTTGCTGTCCAGCATAAATGAGATGTCACTTATACAACACAGTATATGATGTCAGACACTAATAAGAGATCCATGAATATTTGTTGTTGTTCCTGACATCATCATCATGTCTCCCAGTCAGTCCATTTAATAAGCCTCCACGGACTGCCGACTTCTTANTCCAGCATAAATGAGATGTCACTTATACAACACAGTATATGATGTCAGACACTAATAAGAGATCCATGAATATTTGTTGTTGTTCCTGACATCATCATCATGTCTCCCAGTCAGTCCATTTAATAAGCCTCCACAGACTGCCGACTTCTTATGAGGTGCTGTATTTCCCAAAGGTGAAGGCTGCCTTCAGAATGTCAAGGTAGACAATCCTGCCACTTTATCTTTCTTCTTTATCTTCTAAGAATTGGGACAAACCATAATGAGGACTTCTTAACTAGATGCTTGATGAGGTCAGTAGGAAGCAGGACTTCCCGTTCCAAAGGACCAACATGCAAAAACAAGCTGGCCAGCTCCTCATCGCGTTATTTGTCTCACTGCAGCTTGAGTTCCATCACTGCCAGCCTGTCTGTTTTAAGCCCCACCATTCTCGGTTTATAACTCAGCTGTAAACATTTATTTGTGCCTGGAGCACATTTCTTTCCTACCCTTTGAAAAAAAAAAAAAATCAGAATTTCCAGATGGTATGCAAGTTGGAAAAAAATGGCAAAGACTGTTATTCTGTTTAGAAACATGTTTTTCTACACTTGCCCTTTCAGCAAAAACTTCATAATGATTTTTACTAGTTGGCTTAATGTATGGTACTAGGAGCCAGATTAGCAGGGAGGTTGCTAATTCTTCCTCTGGCTCTCGTCAGCCTCTCAATGAACACAGCCCAGGGTTCCAAAATGATCACTTCCCTACATGGAGCTTTTTCAAAGTCGGTGAAGTTCCCAGAAGGGCAAGGGGTCATTATGTTTGAGACAGTCATTACAGTACTGCACCTCTACTGGCAGATATAATACCCACAGCCTGCATAGCAATGCAACAACTCCCTTCATTTTGGAGGCCATGCCATTCTACCATTGTTACAGAAGGGTACCACTTAGTGCATCAAACTGCTGGATTTCAGCTTCTGACTGCCACCTGCACCCTGTTCCAAGTTGCATACTCCCTGTTGTACATAGCATCATCCTGCGTGTGTGTGTGCTAAGTTGCTTCAGTCATGTCCGACTCTGTGTGACCACATGGACTCTAACCTGCCTGGCTCCTCTGTCCAGCCTGCCAGGCTCCTCTGTCCATAGGATTCTCCAGGCCAGAACACTGGAGTGGGTTGCCATGCCCTTCTCCAGGGGATCTTCCCTACCCAGGGATCGAACCATCATCTTTTGTCTCCTGCATTGGCAGGTGGGTTCTTTACCACCATCACCACCTGGGAAGCCCATCATGCCTTGACATAGGTATTAACAATGAGATCCAGTTTCCCTCCCTGCTGCATTTGCCCTGGAATTTCATTGGCATGTTTCTCTTTCAGAGAGACCTGCACACCCAGAGCTTGATCTCTGCTTGATACATATCTTTTTGTATCTCTTATACTTAGCCCAGGGTCCAAAATGTAGTCAGCATAGCGGTTACATATGTGAGTTGCAGAATCGGTCAGACATGGTTTCTGATCCAAGCTCCAGCCAGCACTTAAGACCTGTGTGACCCTAAGCAAGTCACTTTACTTCTGTGGTCCTCTGGTCTAAAAAAAAAAAAAAACAACATAAAGGAGCTGGAAGATTCCATGGTGAGTTGTAACCGATCCATCAATTTTAGCCGCTATAAGTAATACTAATGAACTGAGCTACATATTAATACAGAAGCATATTCACCTGAACAATTAGATGTATAAATATCTGTTAACACCCTGAGTGGCAGACAGTTGGCCATTTTTGTCTAAGATTGAGGTTTCGAAAGATGTAAAAGCCACGTATAGTTCTTCATGCTGAAGGATTTTATAAAAATCACTGTTGCTGTGCGATGTTCTAAAAATTATCATGGGAGTAGTGGACGCTCAGGGTGGAAGTCTATTCCTAAGGATTAGCCAGCCAAGAGCAGTGGGCAGGCTTCCAGGCTGCTGCTGCCTCAGACAAGCTGGTGAATCTAATGTCCTTAGGTGGATCTTTTCACCTATCTCTTGGTTAAACAGAACCTGCAGATGGTTGTCCTGCTTCCCAAATAAATGGAAACGAGGTGTAATGACTGCAGCAATATTCTGAATTCCACTTTATTTGCGATAGATAAAAATATGTGAGGCAGAATAATCTGCAAGGCAGATTTATGCCAAGGTGCCTCCAGAGTTCAGTTCAAGTTTAGGAAGTATTAATATGAGGCTTCATTTTCCTGGTATGACTATGAGTCCATTCCCTTTATCACTTGTTTGGGGAATAATCTCGCTGTTTCCATAAATGAATTATGGCAACATTTTCTGAAATGATTAGCTTCTAATGGGGCTACGGACGGCTGTCGTTTTGCTCAACATCAGTCTTATTTAACTGGCTGGAATTTTAGGTACACGTGTCTGAAAGAGGCAGTCGCTTCACATTTCTATGAGCAATCTTCCGTGGAAGTTATAGAGGGAGACTATCCTGTGAAATTGATCATTAGTGTTGCCTCTAAAATCCCAGAAATCTCATCTTTAAGCTGGAGGTGAACCAGCCAGAACCAATGTGTCTTAAGCATCTGCTTCATAGGGCAAAATGATCGTCATCTCCACTTTTCAGTGGGCAGCTCGTAGATGGGAACAAAAGCTGTCCATGGAAGCTGCAGGCCTGGCAGTCTCAGGCTGGACTCCACGGTGTTTGCCAGGACCCCACCCTTGGTCCTTACCAAGAGCCCAAGGATGGTGGTGGACTCTCACAGAATGGTTACAGAATGGTGTTAAATTCCCCTGTGCCGATGCTGTCCATGGGACCCTGATTTCAGGCTGCCTAGATAACGGGAATGACAGACACCCCAACTTTAATGTTGACCAGAGATTACCTAGCGCTGCAGTTGATGCCTGATGTTGTTGCATGAATACATGAGTGAATGACCCACCTGACATTACTTGGTACCTTCAAGAATCATTGTTAAATAAATATACAACTGCTTTTCAGTTGTCCACCTAAGCAGCTAGAGTCTCCGTCAACACCTGCAGTTTGGGATTAATAGACTTTGCTTTCTCCTGCCATCCCACTTTAATTTATGCCATAAGTTTCCCCCAGGTCTGCAGACGTATTGACCACTCATTGTATATTGATTTCAGCTGCTCTGAAAAGTGCCTCTCTCATTATGGCCCAGTCCCAGCCCTAGGCCCTCTGTCGATGTGGTGCATATATACAATGGGATATTATTCAACCATAAAAAGGAGTGAAATTGGGTCATTTGCAGAGGTGTGAATTGATCTAGAGTCTGTCATACAAAGTGAAGTCAGTCAGAAAGAGAAAAACCAATATCGTATATTAATGCATAAATGTGGAATCTAGAAAAGTGGTACAGATGACCCTATTTGCAGAGCAGAAATGGAGATGCAGATACAGAGAACAGGGTTGTGGACACAGCAGGGGGAAGAGAGGGTGGGATGAACTGAGAGGAGCATTGACATGTACATACAGCCGTGTGTAAAATAGCTGGTGGGAAGCTGCTGAATAGCACGGGGAGCTCAGCTCTGTGCTCTGTGATGACTGAGAGGGGTGGAATGGAGCAGGTTGGTGGTGGGCCAGAGGAAGGGGATATATGGATACATATAGCTGATTCACTTCATTGTACAACATTGTAAAGCAACTACTGCTGCTGTTGTTCCGTCGCTAAGTCATGTATGACTCTTTGTGACCCCATGGACTATAGCATGCCAGGCCTCCCTGTCTGCCATCTCCCAGCGTTGGTTCAAACTCAGGTCCATTGAGTCAGCGATAGCATCCAACCATCTCATCCTCTTGCGCCATTCTCCTCTTGCCCTCAACTCTTCCCAGTATCAGGGTCTTTTCCAGTGAGTCAGCTTTTTGCATCAGGTGGCCAAAATACTGGAGCTTCAGCATCAGTCCTTCCAATGAATACTCAGGGTCGATCTCCTTTAAGATTGACTGGTTGGATCTCCTTGCAGTCCACAGGACTCTCAAGAATCTTCTCTAGCACCACAATTCAAAAACATCAATTCTTCAGTGCTCAGCCTTCTTTATGGTTCAACTCTCACATCTGTATACAACTACTGGAAACTATACACCAGTTTAAAAAAAAATAATGCCTACACTATGCAGCTGATATCATAAATTAGACCACTACACATTTATCCTCTAGATCTGTGATAAATAGTTACAGATGTTTTAAGGTAGCGCAACAGATAGAAAGATATAGAAGCGCCTAAAAGTCAGGTCCTACCTATGTTGCTCTGATAAATCCTCAGAAGCAACCCCATTATACAACCCCAGATGAGTAGACAGACTTGGAGAAGGGGAGGGATCAGCCCAAAAGCATGAAGCTAGTAGTTGTCAGAGCTGGGATTCAACCCCAGGGCTGACCAGCTCCACACGTAACATTGCCCCCTGATAGCTTAGAACTTCTCAGTACGTGGACACCCATCTTGGAGGTAAAGAAAGTGTCCATTGCTCAGTAGTGACTGACTTTGCGATCCCATGGACTGTAGCCTGCCAGGTTCCTCTGTCCGTGGGATTCTCTGGGCAAGAACATTGGAGTGGGTTGCCATTTCATTCTCCAGGGGATCGTTCTGACCCAGGGATCAAACCCAAGTGTCCAGCATTGCAGGCAGCATGTTTACCATCTGAGCCACCATTTCTCTGGAGGTAAAGCTGGAAACGGTAATTATGTTGTTTCCTTGTTGAGTGTCTCTCAGTGGCATCCTCTTAGGGATTAGCCGTACTTCTGATCCTGGAACAGCTGGCACGGCTCCAGGAGCCCAGGTTCAGATCCTTGTTTGTGGGACTGGCAGCCTGGTTCGGGCTGCTGGCCCCTTTGACCTCAGAGGCTAGCACAGACTTTCCAGACAGCAGACCAGGGATTTGACCCTCAGGGATGGAGTCACTGGGATGGTTCCTCACATTGGCAATAGTAGTTTACAAAAACCATCTTTCCTTTTTAGCTCTTGAGTGGCAGTATTGGTGTATTTTTCTTCCTTTTTATTATTTTTAAAATTACCCAAGTTATGTGCATTCATTTAAAAAATTGTTTTAAGTATGTAGAGTCTTATTTTTCCCCGTTGATTATAAAGACTATTGGTGTAACAATTGGCAAATTTGAATAAGATCTATAAATATATGTGTTTAGTTGTATATCAGTGTTATTTTTCTATTTTTGATAACTGCACTATGGTTCTGAAAAAGAATGCCCTTGTTTTTAGGAGAAACACATGGAGATATTTAGAGGAGTAACCTGTTTACAACTTAACTCTGAATGTTTCAGTAAAAAAAAAAAAAACATTTATATATATAGAGAAAGCACAAGTGTGTATAATATTTTTGGAGTCTGGGTGAAGGAGATGCAGGGATCTTTGTACCAACTTTTGAAAATTTTCTGTAAATCTGAAATTATTTCAAAATGAAAAATTTGGACTTCCCCCAATGGCTCAGTGGTAAAAATATGCCTAGAATGCAGAAGACACTTAGAAGACCCAGTGGAAAAAGAATATGCCTGCAATGCAGAAGACACTCAGAAGACCCAGGTGTGATCCATGGGTCAGAAAGAGCCCCTGGAGAAGGAAATGGCACCCCACTCCAGTATTCTTGCCTGGAAAATCCCATGGACAGAGGGGACTGGTGGGCTACACTCAATGGGGTCGCAAAGAGTCGGACACGAGTGAGCGACTAAACAACAAAAATATATATCTATATTTATATAGATATATATTTAGTTAGTTCAGTCGCTCAGTCGTGTCCGACTCTTTGCGACCCCATGAATCGCAGCACGCCAGGCCTCCCTGTTCATCACCATCTCCCGGAGTTCACTCAGACTCACGTCCATCGAGTCAGTGTAGTGATCTCCGGGAGATGGTGATGAACAGGGAGGCCTGGCGTGCTGCAATTCATGGGGTCGCAAAGAGTCGGACACGACTGAGCGACTGAACTGAACTGAACTGAGTAGCTCAGCTGGTAAAGAATCCACCTGTAATGCAGGAGACCCTGGTTTGATTTCTGAGTCAGGAAGATCCAGTGGAGAAAGGATAGGCTACCCACTCCAATATTCTCGGCCTCCCTGGTGGCTCAGCTGGTAAAGAATCCTCATGCAATGTGGGAGACCTGGGTTCGACCCCTGGGTTGGGAAGATCCCCTGGAGAAGGGAATGTCTAACCACTCTAGTATCTGGCCTAGAGAATTCCATGGACTGTATAGTCCATGGGATCACAAATGTGGGTACAAGTATTTAAAAATACAGGATCCTTCGGTTCAGTTCAGTTGAGTCGCTCAGTCATGTCCGACTCTTTGTGACCTCATGAATCGCAGCATGCCAGGCCTCCTTGTCCATCACCAACTCCCGGAGTTCACTCAGACTCACATCCATCGAGTCCGTGATGCCATCCAGCCATCTCATCCTCGGTCGTCCCCTTCTCCTGCCCCCAATCCCTCCCAGCATCAGAGTCTTTTCCAATGAGTCAACTCTTCGCATGAGGTGGCCAAAGTACTAGAGTTTCAGCTTTAACATCATTCCTTCCAAAGAAATCCCAGGGCTGATCTCCTTCAGAATGGACTGGTTGGATCTCCTTGCAGTCCAAGGGACTCTCAAGAGTCTTCTCCAACACCACAGTTCAAAAGCATCAATTCTTCGGCACTCAGCCTTCTTCACAGTCCAACTCTCACATCCATACATGACCACAGGGAAAACCATAGCCTTGACTAGACAGACCTTAGTCAGCAAACTAATGTCTCTGCTTTTTATCTCAAAATAATATGCAGTTGAAGAAAATAATTATTGTTCATATTTAGTGAGCACTTACAATGTGCTAGCCACCATTCTTGCAAGAACGTCGTAACACATACAATAGAACATATATATATATATTATTATCGTGACTTTACAGATAAGAGAAGGGAGTCATAAGAAGTTAAAATCTGTCACTATGCAAATATTTTTAAAAATAAACAAGTTATTTTCTTTGCAAAAGTATTCCCGCTTTTGTGGAAAAGGAATTATCACTGAAAGTTTTCTTTTAATATAAATTTCATGCACCATAATCAAAAATTCTTAATTGATTTTGCACATAATATATGCAACCATCTCTACTGCATCAAGAAAGGTATAGCTACATGATATTTTAAAAGAAAAAAAAAAGAGAAAAAAAGAAACTAGTTTGTCAAGCATCAAATCAGGCACCAGAGACTGTACTAAGCATTTTACATATCTCATTTAATCCTCTCAGCAACTTGGGAGGTAGGGATTACTACTTACATTTTACAGGTAGGGAAAACAAAAATATACTAATCCAAAATACTCCTATTGGCTACTTTCCAATTCTGATAAATATTTTATTCAAGTAGGAGCCAATTAATTCCAGTTTCCTTGGGAGTCAAAGAAGAGTGGTCACTGCCAAAAGCTACCACAGATACTCAAAGGAGCCAACATGAGAGCTGCCCCAGCACACTGCATGACTGAGTGTCCCAAAGCCCAACAGATCTCACACCCAAACACAGTGTGCAAGGGCAGAGGATCACCCCTCTGCACCACTGAGTCCAAGAATGGATTGTGTGGCCTTCTGCTCCAGCATCAGCCCAACAGCTGAAATGACAACCAAATAGGGACGGCCCTGAGCTATGTTAAGGGGGCTCACACTACTCTCCCCTACAAGAATAGAATCTAAGGCACCTTCTTTTGCTTTGGAACATGAAAACTTCTGAAATTCAAATAAGTGCAGCAGAAACCATACAATAAATTTTTATCAAATATTTTGGAAATGATTATATATATATATTATATATCATATTAACTTTTCCCTCTGGGCTTACTTCATCTTATTAACACAAATATTCTCAGTTCTCTTTACAAAACAAAACACAAAGAACCCTTCTATTTTATCTCCCACCCCAACTACCACTCTTTTCCCTACAAAGCAAGTCTTTCAAAACACTGTGTTTCTGGTTCAAATGCTATCAACACCCTCACCTTTGACTCACTCCTTTATATCCTCCTATCTGGGTCCCCCCAATCCCTACTAAATCAATCCTGTCAAAGTCACTCTTACCTAAACCATGGCGGATTTGAAGGTGCCCAGAGAAATCTCTGAGTGTTCTGAAGAGCAGAGTTTGAAAATTACTATACTTGGGTCTCGTTACATATTTTGTGGGGGCAGTTACATAATTTGTAGAGGCTAGTACTGAGTGAAAATGTGAGGCTCTTGTTTAAAAGCAGGAAAGAGGGCTGTTTCCTTATTTTGCCAACTGTGTTCTCTCTATATACAAGTTGTGATGTTTTCTATTTGCTACTTGATACTGTGCTCCCTAGGGCATGAAGATGTCTGTAGGACAAATCCAGATCCCACAGGCACCCAGGCAACACCCAAGACTTCGTGTATAGGGCACACACCAAACCCCACTCCTCGCATGCCCCTGCTCAAGGCCCTGCCAAGGCTGAAGAGTGGCAGCAATCTCTGAGAGGAACAGGGAAGCAGGCAGCCAAGAGTCTGTCCCAGGGAAATGGTTAAGAAGCAGGAAAAGGCTAGATCGCAGAAGCTCCATGCCCCAGCACAGGCACCACTGCTCCATCTGACTTCACTCACAAAATAAAATTTCAAAACTACAAGTACGCAGAATGTCAAGATGATGACCACAAAGCATTAAATTTTAAGCACAGGACTCCCTTCTGAGAATGAGATTTTATGCAACTACACTGATGGCAAACCCCAGTCCTCGCTACACCATGTAATAATCATAATAATGCCACCTTACAGCTGCATAAAACATCATAGTCCATAAATAGTTCCAAAGTAATTTTAATCCTACAATAAACCTATATATTGAGATCCTCATTTTACAGATGAAAAAGTGACTCAGAAAGGTGAAGTGCATTGCCCAAGGCACGGAAGAGCAGGTGTGAAACCCAACTCCTGACTCCAAGTCCAGGATTCTTTCCAGTGCAACACGCTTCCTAAGCAAAGGGCAGATGGGAGGGGACTAGAATGGCAACCACTTCTGTACATGAGCCACTGGCTTAGTCATTAGGTGGAAAGTATTTCTGCCAAACTTCTGTCAATTCCAGGTTTTTAAAAACTTGATCTTTTACACTGTCGAATTCAATGTCTTTATATAAAATAAATGGTCTAAAAAAAGTAAAAGCAACAGGTGTAAAGTTAGATTTTTTTCCCAATGTACCCCATCCAGTATGCACCTTGAGACCAAGCTACTCTGAGATACAATGTACTTCAACTATAGGAGAGCCAATTCCTTGATTTCGTTTGGAGAAAATTCATCAAAATGCCAGACAGCAACAACAGAGATGATAGGGAAGAAGGTAGCTAGGAATCAGCAGTATCAAGGAGGGAGCTAGTTTCTTCAATCTGACGGTTCCTTACCTACTTTACACATACGTTCTAGAATTCAATCTTTCCAGATGGTGATATTGTTGCTAAACGTCCTCGTGTTAAAATAAAGGACTTTATTTTCAGACTCAAACTCTCAACTCATTCGTTTCCTAATTCAATTACTCAAAATTCTTCCCTAAAAGCAATGAGAGCATTTTTTTGTGGTTGAACCAATATGCATTTGTTACAACCATTCACAGTGTCAACCCTTCACACTGGCTGATCACCCAGAAAATACTGAAGGAAAAAGAAGTGCAATTGAATGTCGGATCCAAACAGCACAATCTCTCAGCTCACTAGAGCAGAATCTCTCTCTAATACACTGGTCACAGGCTATATTACTAGCTCTTTTTATCCTATCTCTAGGTAGGAAAGCTATAATTTAAACTGACAGCATTACTTGTCATGAAGTCTATGGGTTTACAATTTCTAAATGTCAGTTTGAACTTCTGACTAGTTCCTTAGAGCGCTACTGTTTGTTTCTAAATGAGGCAACTTGTCAGCTCTGCATACATAAAAGCAGTTAATCAGCAATTTGCAGTGCAACACTAGCAGGATCAGCTGGTATGCTAATAGTGAGCCCACAAAGCACCTCCAATTAGGAAAGAAAGCCTTGTCCTAAGCCAATAATATCCTCATATATCATAAAACTCATTCTCCTCCTCAGTAGATGAAACATTTCACGCCAAGGAACTTATTATTTTGAAGTAACTGTCTGCCTCCAGCCTGATATACACCAGCTCCCAGGGGCCTATAACGGAGGAGCTGCAGGCAGAGCCAAGACCACTGTCACTCCTGCTCTCCTCTCTTTTGGCTTCTCTTCACTTCCCAGTGGGTTCTTATTCTTGACTCTCCTTTCTACCATCCTGCTGTCCCCTTTTCTATGTGGCCTTCACATCTCCTGTCTTCAGCTCTCTAAGTAAAACAGGATGAGATCCTACCTGAGAATTACCCTGGTTCCTCTAAATTTTTCATTATTACCTGAAGGCCCTAATTTATGTTAGGATTTATTCTTGGGTGATATTGGGCTTCCCTGGTGACTCTAATGGTAAGGAATCCACCCGCAGTGCATGAGACCCAGGTTTGATCCCTAGGTTGGAAAGATCCCCTGGAAAAGGGAATGGCTACCCACTCCAGTATTCTTGCCTGGAGAATTCCATGAACAGAGGAAGACTGGAGGCCATAGCCCATAGGGTCGCAAAGAGTCGGACACGACTGAGTGACTAACAGTTGGTGTTAAACATTCTACGATTTGGACAAATGTACAATGACATGTATCCACCAATATAAGAGCATACAGAATAGTTTCACTACAGTAAAAATCCTCTGACCTACACCCATTTTTTTGCGTGTTTTAAAACAAAGTTCAGCATTCTCAAAGCTGGATACAAAAGTCCTCTTCTCAACAGGACACTGATATTAAATCTGAAACTAAGAAACAGTAATTTTTTTCAACACCATCAGCACACATGAACAATTATCTGATATAATAGATTTATTTAGGTGATATTTCAAATTAGGAAATAAAGTCATGAGATAATTGATAGCAAAGTAAAGTGAAAGTCACTCAGTCATGTCCAACTCTTTGTGACCCCATGGACTGTAGCCTGCCAAGCTCCTCTGTCCATGGAATTCTCTAGGCAAGAGTACTGGAGTGGTAGCCGTTCCTTTCTCCAGGGGATCTTCCTGACCCAGGAATTGAACTGGGATCTCCTGCATTGCAGGAGGATTCTTTACCAGCTGAGCCACCAGGGAAGCCCAAGAGTACTGGAGTGGGTAGCCTATCCCTCCTCCAGGGGATCTTCCTGACCCAGGAATTGAACTGGCGTCTCCTGCATTGCAGGCAGATTCTTAACCAGCTGAGCTACCAACGAAGTTAATTGACAGTAATGTAACAGAAGTATCATTCCTAAAAGTTACCAGGAAAAAGACACATGAACCTGAAAACACAGAAGCAAGCTTTGGGAAACTTTAGCAGAAAACATACATGATATTATCATATGCAAACACAAGGCATCCATCTTATTCTCTTGAGTAACTCTTTTTATTAGTGCTAATGGGCTCAGGGCCTCTGTTTAGAGGCTTTTTCTGCAAATGCTAGAACAACACAAATCTTGTTCTTTTTGATGAAGTCCAATCTCATACACAAGAAAAAAATGAAATCTATGTGTTGATATTGACACATGTTCACAGGAGTATTTGTCTATGTATTACTTCTAATCACTTTTCCCTTTCTCTTGAATTTATTAGTCATTAAAAATCCTGCCAAACATTACTGAGTAATACAATGTAAAAATAGCACCAAAATAAGATTCTATGGACATTTCTAACTAAATCCCTTTCATCAGGATTAAGAATGTTTAAAAACTATGTGTAAAAAGGTAGTAGCACTGAAAGTCATTCACCACAGGTGGCTTAAAGGTGTGGGTACTCAGTCATGTCTGACTCTGCGACCCTGTGGACACTATAGCCCAACAGGCTCCTCTGCCCATGGGATTCTCCAGGCATGAATACTGGAGTGGGTTGCCATGCCCTTCTCCAGGGGATCTTCCTCACCCAGGAATCGAATCCATATCTCTTGCATCTCTTGCATTAGCAGGAGGGTTACCTAGGAAGCCCAGCTTAAAGGTAGTAATATAAAACATGCCACATATCAATCATATATTTGTTAAACACCAATTTACATATGGTTAATGGGCTTCCCTAGTCACTCAGTTAGTAAAGAATCTGCCTGCAAAGCAGGATATCCAGGTTCAATCCCCAGGTCAGGAAGATCCCCTGCAGAAGGAAATGGCTACTCACTTCAGTACTCTGGCCTGGAGAATTCCATGGACAGAGGAGCCTGGGAGGCTACAGTCAATGGGATCACAAAGAGTCGGACATAACTGCGTGACTTTCACTTTTTACTTTACATATGGTTAAGTGCTAAATAATATACAAAACTGAACCCAAAGGCATGTGCCCAATTCAAGTGGCTATTGTTTTAACAACTTCTTTCCTCTTCCTTTAGGGACTTCCCTGGTGGCTCAGATGGTAAAGCATCTGTCTACAATGTGGGAGACCCAGGTTCGAGCCCTGGGTTGGGAAGATCCCCCGGAGAAGGAAATGGCAATCCACTCCAGTATTATTGCTTACACATATATATGTTGAAAATACCATTCTCAATATACCTTTCCTGATCACTATCTTCTGTCACTTACAAACTACATTCAATTAAGTAAAGAAACAATGCCAAACTTCAACCAAGAAGGTTGTTAATAAAGAGATCTATGGAAAACATGCAGTTCTAAGAATTCCTATAGCCCATTTGACATTCTGCCCCACAGAGGCAAATAAAATCTAAACACGATGTAATTTCTTCTCAATGAGTTCTTTCTGTTAAAATATTCCCCTCCTGATTTCCTCTCTCCTCTCTCAATCACCCATTCTTTAAACATTTTCTTGTTGTGAGTTCTATTTACTGGGATACAAAGGTGAAGTAGTAATAACATTGGTTCCTGTCATCTCAGGAGCCCACAGTCTGTTAGCAAAGACAGAAGTGCACGCAGACAATCACAAGAGAAAGTAATAAGTACTCAACAGAGGTCTATCTACATTGTTTTGGTGATGCAAAAGAGGGAGCAGTTAACTTAAGCAATAAGAGGTTTCTCAGAGGTGACATCTGGATGAACTTAACAAAGAAGTAGACGCTTAAGTGGGCAAATGATAATTCAGGCAGAGGGAAGAGCTTGTGGAAAAGCACAGAGACCTGAAAGCCAATGACACAGTCAAGGAGCAGTTTCACACAGAAAACCAGGGGAGATGGGAAGAGACTAGCTTTGGCAGGAGATGAACAAGGAGAGTAAAACTGGGGCAAGATGATTTAAAGTCGTGTTTATTTTCCAAAGAGTTTGGTCTTTATCTGTTCTCCTTCTGTTTTCAGAGTGCTGAAAAACAGCCGAAAAGCAGAAGGGCACAATCCACTGGTTTTAGGCAAAGGCACAAAGATAATGCAGTGGAGAAAAGACTGCCTTTCAACAAAGGGTGCTGGAACAACTGAATATACATATGGAAAAAAGCAAAAAAAAGAATGTGGATCCACACCTCACTTTGTATATAACAATCAACTAAAAATCAACCATAGACTGAAATACAACACCTAAAACTAAAAAACATCCAGAAGAAAACATAGGAGAAATCTTTACGATTTGGGAGTAAGCAAAGATTTCTTACATATGACACCAAAAGCACAATGTATACAATAAAAACTTTTAAATGCATTTCATCAAAATTAAAAATATTGCTCCTCAAAAGACGATTAGGAGAAGAAGAAGATAAGCCAGAGAGAGAAAAATCTTTTTGATAAAGGACTTATGTTCAGGGCAAGAAGAGCTCTCAAAATTCAACAATCAGAAAACAAACAATCCAATGGAGGGGAAATGGCAAAAGATTTAGACACCTGCATTAGTCTCTCAGTCATGTCTGATTCTCTGTGACCCCATGGACTGTAGCCTGCCAGGCTCCTCTGTCCATAGAATTCTCTAGGCAAGAATACTGGAGTAGACTGCCATTCCCTTCTCCAGAGGATCTTTCTGACCCAAGGATTGAACCCAGGTCTCCCACATTGCAGGCAGATTCTTTACCATCTGAGCCACCAAGGAAGCCCTTCAGACACCTGACCAAAGCAGATATATGAATGGCAAATAAGGACATGAAAAGATGTTCAACATCATTAGTTATTATGGAAATTCAAATTAAAACTATAATGAGATACCACTACACACCTATTAAAATGGCTAAAATTAAAGGGATTGACCATACACACCAAGCGTTAACAAGGATGAAGAGCAAACAATTCTCGTAAACTGACAGAGGGAATGTAAAATGATACAACCATTTTGAAAAAAGATCAGCAGTTTCTTGAAAAATTAAACATACACTTATCATATGAATCAGCGACCCCATTCTTGGATATTTACTCAAGAGAAAATAAAATATATACTCATACAAAGATTGGCACATGAATGCTTATAGCAGCCTTATGTATAATAGCCAAAAACTGGAAACAATCCAAATTCACATTAATGTGAATAATTAATAAACTGTGGTATATCCATACAATGGAACACTGCTCCACAAGAAAAAGTAGTGAACTGGTGATATAGAAACAACATGGATAAAATTCAAAGTTATTATGCATAATTATGCTAAGTGGAAGAAGCAAGATACAAAAGACTACATACTTCATGATTCTATTTCATAAAAATCTAGAAAATGCCAAGTAATTTACAGAAAAGATAGTGGTTGGTTGCTGCCTGGGGACCACATTGCTGGGAAGAACTACAAAGAGCACACACAAGGAAACTTCTAGGAATAGTATGTTCACTATCTTGATTGGGATGATGGTTTCAAGGACGGATATACATGTCAAACTGATCAAATTGTACATTTTATATATGTGCAATTTATTTTATGTCAGTTACATCTCAATAAAGCTGTTTTTTTTAAAAAAAAGCATTAAAGGAGTCTATTCAATCATTAACAATCATTTCACTTCTACCCTGCTTTTATACTTTCTTTGCAAGAGAACTGAATATGTGAGCTAACACAACAAAGGCACTATCGAAGGTTTGTGTTTTCCAGTAGTTTCCCATATTTGTGACCAAGTTACGTATGTTAAGATGAATAAGTAGACAATTATAGAATACACAAGTTGGTAAAGACCAAACTTTTGAGGCACCTCAACAAGAAATCTGGTATGTATAAAGTAGCTGCTCTTCTTTATTTTGTTTCCCCTTAAACTACCCAAATAATGTATTTGGTTCCTTATTTTTCCCATGACCGCAAAAAAATTTTAATATACAGTAGTCATTAATTTTTTTATTATAATGATGAAAAACTACAAAGAATGTTTCCAACCCATCATGCTAACAGAATGCTGCAAAATTACTGTGAAATCACATGTGAGTGCATATACTACAACATGTAAATACTCTGACCAGTAAGACAAGTGTTTAATAGAACAGTGGATGGTGCTTTCAGATGGTGCTCTCAGAATATGCAAAAACATCTAAAAGAGTGAGAAGACTTAAACATTTTTAACAACACCCATCTCAAGAGTTTATAAAAATATACCACAAAATAAATACCATTCAATACTCTGCCTTTCTCCTCTACGTGCCCTAAAAAAAATGTTCCAAAAAAGGTAAGTATTAAACTATTCTAGAAGGAAAAGAAATCCAACAGTCCAGAATGAGGTCATGTCCTGGCTACAGTGCATACACTTGAAGTTACTTTCTCAAACTACAATGGTAAGCCAATGTACTTTAGATCTGAATCAAGGACTTAAAAGGATGTCTGGCTTTTCGAGGAGTCACTACTTAAGACTATCCACTGTTTTTTGTCTGTCCTAAAACACTTTGAGAATATTGTTCAGATTTTAAAAGCTAGTACTAGAGTAGTAGTATATTCTAATGAGTGTGATGATCAGGGACTAGAAATGAACCAAGCTGACTGGCAGGATATCTGGCCCCATTACCAGGACCAGGGGCATTAGTTCTCAGGGGTAGCTTTCTCTGAGTGAACAGTGCAAGAGAACTTCACCAGGTTAGAGAACTCTCATATCTTGAACACAAAAGGGCTACATGTAAGGGCATCAGACCGAAGCTCACTTGTAAAGATACTAAAAAGTTGTTGGGTTTTGTTGCTTTTGTTGTTTATTTTTAACACAGAACTGTCTCATTGGAGGGATAAGGTCTCATAGCACTGTATGCAACTCTGATGGGCCAAAATAAAACCGGGCTTGTAAACTTCTAGACAGATAATGGGCTATAGGACGATCTAAGTTGTATCATGAAGGCATGTCAACTACAGAAATATATGAAAAATATCCACTGTGTGGTCAGTTGTAACAAGCACTAAATAAATTACTCAAAAGATTGGACACTAAAATAAAAAGAACGCTTTCTTTGTACAGTCCATGCACAAAAAGGCTCTTCAAAGACTCATGCTTAAAGTTATCTTTCATCAGCTTCAAAAAAAAAAGTCAACATGACCAACTAGATGTATTCTCTTCTTGAGTGTAATAAAGATTTACAGAAATAAAATCTACAGAACAAGCTGATTTTGGCTTTTATGGTTTATATAGAACACCCTCTTCTTTAAGTTATAAGGGATAGTGAAAATTAATATTTGTAAAGAGTTTAAAGAACAGATGCAACAGATTAACAGAAATATACAGTAAGCAAAAAAAGAAATCATAGATGTGTTTCTTTTTACATTAAATCTGAATTTTATTTGTAAATCAAAATATATCCCTTCTGTGGTGGCTATTCTGTTTGTCCTCCCACTTATCCATACCTGCCCGTGTCTGCTCCCTCTGCACCAGGAGGCCAACCTCTGCAAAAACCTACAGTTTCTTCACCACCCTGGCTTCAGGTTGGGCTGAACCAATGGGAGACACAACCAAGTGATGAGAATGCAAGAGAAGAGAGGCATCAGAGAACTGATTCCTGAGCCCTCTCCCAAGACCCCTCAGTTCCTCACTGCAGGTGTTGCAGTGGCTTCATTCCTCTGCAGCTGTAACTTCTACTTCATGGCTCTTCTTCAACAGCAGCAGTGTTCATTAAGCTTTACTGCACTGTTCTCTCCTTCTGGACAAGGAGACATGGTGATCCCAGATACCTCACTATCGTTTTCCAGTTTCCTTGACCCTGCCCAAACCTCTGTAAATAGTGCCCTCATTAAATTCTCTTCAGTCAAACCCTGACTTTCTACATACTGCATGTCTTTAAAGCAAAATAGTCCTGTTTGGAGAGATAAATGAACATTTTACATGAAGACTGCTATTACACATGTTGGCCAGTCTCACATTCAGATAGACGTATCTGAAGCATCACTGTGATACCAGAGACTACACACATCAATCTGCACCATTACATTTACAATCATATATTAATCCAAAGGTTTCCTGGGGGGAAATCAAATATCTTATCTCAAAAGATAATCATCTATAGTTTCTTGGTAATTAGGTAATTTAACAGAAAACATCATATGTGAAAATTTGAGATGTTGAATCCCAGGATCATTCAAACTAGTATGAGTATATGAGTGCTGCATCTAGTAAGTATAGGGACCATTTACAGAAGAAAAACTCAGATACATAAGGAACCCGGCTGTTCAAGGCCCTACTCATTCCACTCGACATCCTTTCTTCTCCACCAAAAAAAAAAATATGAAGGATGTTTCCAAAATCCAGGATATCTTCTAAGACAGTTGTTAACTCTACTTCTGTCCAGTAACAAGAAGTATACAGTATCCAGAGCACTGAAAAGTAAAGGCACTCCACAGGGCTTTTTTGGTTTTAGATTAACTAGTGTTAAATATTACATCTACATATTGACAGCTTGCCATTTCCTTCTCCAGGGGATCTTCCTGACCCAGGAATCGAACCCAGGGTCTCCTGCACTGCAGGCAGATTCTTTACCAGCTGAGCTATGAGGGAAGCTCCTCAAAAATACAAACTATATCCAATACGTTAGTCCAAGCAAATCTACTGTTTGTAGGTTTCTGTTGAAATTAGATAATGTGTTTTTAAGTAAATAAAAATATTTGTTTACATTACCCCTTAGCTACATTAGTAGATAAATGAGAGACGAATGCAATATATTAACCTTCAAATTAAACATACAACATATCAAGTCTAGCCCCACTCTACAGAAAAAGAAATTTATATTATGATGCAGAAGTGATCCAATTAAGAATTTAAAGAAACTAACAGCCAATATGTGAAATGTTCTTTACCAACTGATTTTTAAAAAATCACAGAATGTCATAGCTAAACGGAGCCTTGAAGACCATCATTTAAACTCTCTTATTTTACAGATGAGGAACTTAATGCCCAAAGTTTAAGTAAGTTGCTATAAATTCTTAGTTGCTCTGAACCCTATCAGGACTAAATCTGGTGGGCAAGAAGTATGGTTGAAAGAAGTATGATTTCTTGATGGGGAGTGCTTAAATTAGGGGGAGAAATTACACTTATCAGCTAAAATTGCTGGGTTTTGAATGGCCAGTGTAAGTTTCTGTAATGATCAAGCTAGCTGGGGGAATTTACATGCTTTTCTAATACTTTTAAGGGAACCACGATCACCCACAGAAGGATGTCTCAGAGTCCAAAATCTCAATTATGTGTCAAAATTCAGACTCCCCCTTCACCCTTGGCATTGTTCCTTATCTCTGATAACAGGGAGAAAGGTTTTGGCTTAGACTTTAAGTGGGAAATACATCATCAACATCATTAAATACCATTCAACATTCTTCATTGAGAATCTCTGTTCCCTATATTATAACTCTGTGAGTAGAGTGTGTGTGAGAGAGAGACAGAGAAACAGTGAAAGAAGGGGTAGGTTAAAAGAGAAGATAAGGAGAGAAGCAAGATATCAGAGAGCAGAGACAGAAAAAGGGAAAGCAAAGGAGAAAACAAAGAGACAAGAGAAAGAGACAGAAAGGCAGAGATACAGAGACATGTTAGTTGCTCAGTCATGTTTGACTCTTTGCAACCCCATGGACTGTAGCTCACCAGGCTCCTCTGTCCATGGGATTCTCCAGGCAAGAATACTGGGTAACCATTCCCTCCTCCAGAGGATCTTCCCAACCTATGGATGAAACCCAAGTCTCCAGCATTACAGGTGGATTCTTTGCTGCTGAACCACCAGGAAAGGTGAAATAGAAACAGTGAGATACAGAAGCAGAGAGAGAGACAGATAGCAATGGAGAGACACACAGGTCAGAAAACACACAGGAAAAGAGAAAAGGAAGAGAGTAAGATAGCGAAGCCACACTAGAAACCCCTTCGTTAGACAATGCTGTCCTCACCAAGTTTTAGCACCACCTGAGAATTTGTTAGAAGGCAGGAACTCAGGTCTTGTCCCAGACGCACTAAATCAGAATCTGTATTTTTAAGACTATCCCCAAGTAATTCAGGGGCTATGAAAGTTATTTCTATTTACTCAAGGTCATTTTTAACTGTCATTAAAGGAGTGAAACGGTTGACGCTATGTGCAAAGTTACTAATACAACCTTTTGTTTCCACAGAGATTTCAAGTGTTCAGAAAACAGGAAATCTTCAAGACTGACAAATGACAAATTTAATCAGATACCTCTGAAACAATCATTCATAGTTGGAAAATTTCTGAGCAGCCACTATTAAAAACATTTAATTTCTTTTTTTGAAAAATTTAAGATGTAGCACCCATCCCATGATGATACATATATTTAAGATACTCTGCACTTCAGATAAAGAGTAGATATATAGTAATTTCACTACCCGATGTTTTTACGAAACAGCCAAGCATGTAATTACAGGATTTTCAGTGCAAAATTACTGCCGCTTTGAAACTCCAGTATTTCACTCACCCACATGGCAATGTTTTTCTCTTCCTACAGTCCCAGTCATATTCCCTGAACCCTCTGCCAGCTGCTCCTTTCTCTCTCCATTCCCTATTGTTTACGGCTCATCCTATTTATCGTCTTTTAAAGGAGAAGAAAATAAGTATGAGACACTGATATCTACTTTTTTTCAAGAATATGCTCTTTTATGGAGAACAGTGTGGAGATTCCTTTAAAAATTGCAAATAGAACTGCCTTATGACCCAGCAATCCCACTGCTGGGCATATACACTGAGGAAACCAGAATTGAAAGAGACATGTGTACCCCAATGTTCATCACAGCACTGTTTATAATAGCCAGGACATGGAAACAACCTAGATGTCCATCAGCAGATGAATGGATAAGAAAGCTGTGGTACATATACACAATGGAGTATTACTCAGCCATTAAAAAGAATACATTTGAATCAGTTCTAATGAGGTGGATGAAACTGGAGCCTATTATACAGAGTGAAGTAAGCCAGAAAGAAAAACACCAATACAGTGCACTAACACATATATATGGAATTTAGAAAAATGGTAATGATAACTCTGTATGAAGGACAGCAAAAGAGACATAGATGTATAGAACGAACTTTTGGACTCTGTGGGAGAGGGAGAGGGTGGGATGATTTGGGAGAATGGCATTGAAACATGTATACTATTCATGTAAGAAACAAATCACCTGTCTATGTTCGATACAGGATACAGGATGCTTGGAGCTGGTGCATGGGGATGATCCAGAGAGATGATATGGGGTGGGAGGGGGGTTCAGGATTGGGAACTCATGTACACCCGTGGTGGATTCATGCCAATGTATGGCAAAACCAATACAGTATTGTAAAGTAAAGTAAAGTAAAAATAAAAATAAAGAATATGCTCTTTGTGCTATGCACTGAGTAGAAATAATAACTGTTCCTAACAGAAGGGCCAGGATGGGAACTCTTGATTCTGATGGTCATCTTTTCCTTCTCTTTCCTCTTCCCTTCTCCCTCTCAGTCAATCTCAGTGACCCTTCACCCTGTCAACATGTCCTAGCTAGCCAACATCTCTCTCTAAAGTGGAGAAAGCAAAAAAGATCTGTGCTAACGGAGAGCAAACACTGAGGTCAGGAGAACAGAGCTACAAACCACACACTGACTGACCAAATGACCTTGAACACGCCATTTCCAAGCCTAGGAATGCCTCCTTCAGTGAAATGTGGGTTAGTTAAGTCCTTTTCCTGGGTTGCTCCTCCCGGCCGCCGGCGCTGGACTCCGGCGTGGGTGGCTCCTCCCAGCTGCCGCCCCTGGCTTCCGACTTGGGGGTGGCTCCTCAGGGTTACCGCCCCTGGCCTCCAGCGCGAGGTGGCTTCTCCCGGCTGCCCCTGACCTCAGATGTGGGATAGCTCCTCCCGGCCGCCACCCCGACCTCGGACACGGGGTGTCTCCTCCCAGCCACCACTGGCCTCAGACGTGGGGTAGCTCCTCCTGGCCGCCGCCCTGACCTCGGACGCGGGGTGTCTCCTCCTGGCCGCCAGTGACCTTGGACGCGGGGTGTCTCTTCCCGGCCGCCGCCCCTGACCTAAATCAAATCCCATATGATTATACAGTGGAAGTGAGAAATAGATTTAAGGGCCTAGATCTGATAGACAGAGTGCCTGATGAACTATGGAATGAGGTTCGTGACATTCTACAGGAGACAGGGATCAAGACAATCCCCATAGAAAAGAAATGCAAAAAAGCAAAATGGCTGTCTGGGGAGGCCTTACAAATAGCTGCGAAAAGAAGAGAGGAGAAAAGCAAAGGAGAAAAGAAAAGATATACCCATCCTGCCTATTTAATGTTGATGCAGAGTACATCATGATGCGAAATGCCAGGCTGGATGAATCATAAGCTGGAATCCAGATTGCTAGGGGAAATATCAACAACCTCAGATATGCAGATGATACCACCCTAATGGCAGAAAGTGAAGAGGAACTAAATATTCCCTTGATGAGGGTGAAAGGGGAGAGTGAAAAAGCTGGATTAAAACTCAACATTTAAAAAACTAAGATCATGGCATCCGGTTCCATCACTTCATGGCAAATAGATGAGTAAAAAGTGGAAACAGTGGCAGATTTTATATTCTTGGGCTCCAAAAAAACTGTGGATGATGACTGCAACCATGAAATTCAAAAATGCTTGCTCAAATTTTTGAATTCAAAAATTCAAAATGCTTGCTCGTTGGAAGAAAAGCTACGACAAACCTAGACAGTGTATTTAAAAGTAGAGACTTGGCTGACAAAGGTCTGCATAGTCAAAGCTATGGTTTTTCCAATAGTCATGTACAGATGTGAGAGTTGGACCATAAAGAAGACTGAGTGCCAAAGAATTGATGCTTTCGAACTGTGGTGCTGGAGAAAACTCTTGAGTGTCTCTTGGACAGCAAGGGGATCAAACTAGTCAATCCTAAAGGAAATCAATCCTGAATATTCATTGGAAGGACTGATGCTAAAGTTCCAATACTTTGGCCACCTGATATGAAGAGCCAACTCACTGGAAAAGACACTGATGCTGGGGAAGATTGAAAGCAGGAGGAGAAAGGGGTGACAGAGGATGAGATGGCTAGATGGCATCACTAACTCCATGGATGTGAGTGAAAGACAGGGAAGGCTGGCGTGCTGCAGTCCATGGGGTCACAAAGAGTCGTACACAACGTAGCCACTGAACAACAACAAAGCAACAGGAATAGCGCAAAAAAACACTTAAAACAGTTGTTCTTCCATCCCTGTTATAGTTGTGATTCTGTCATTCACTAGATGTTGTTCACTGCTTATCTTCTCTGAGTCTCAGTTTCTTCCTTGGGAAACAGAGACAAAGATTCAAGCACCAAGTAAGTTAATGGACGTGAATACATTTGATTAATTATAAGACTATATACACATATTACCAAGTTGTATATTAAAAAGAGTAGTTCACTGAAAAGAAGTCTAGAAAGTTGGAGTTAGGTATGATTATTTCAGTTTGGGGCTTTACATCTCTGGGGTAGTCTTGAAAGTCGCTCAGTCGTGTCTGACTCTTTGCGACCCCATGGACCATAACCTACCAGGCTACTCTGTCCATGGGATTTTCCAGGCAAGAGTACTGGAGTGGGTTGCCATTTCCTTCTCCAGGGGATCTTCCCAACCCAGGGATCAAACTCGGGTCTCCCACATTGTAGGCAGACGCTTTACCGTCTGAGCCACCAGGGAAGATTCAACTACCAATAAAGTTAATAGTCACCATTTATTAAGTTCATGACATTGTACAGGAGACAGGGATCAAGACAATCCCCAAGAAAAAGAAATGCAAAAAAGCAAAATGGCTGTCTGAGGAGCCTTACAAATAGCTGTAAAGAGAAGAGAAGCAAAAAGCAAAAGAGAAAAGAAAAGATATACCCATTTGAAGGCAGAGTTCCAAAGAACAGCAAAGAGAGATAAGAAAGCCTTCCTCAGTGATCAATGCAAAGAAATAGAGGAAAACAATAGAATGGGAAAGACAAGAGATCTCTTCAAGAAAATTAGAGATACCAAGGGAACATTTCACGCAAAGATGGGCTCAGTAAAGGACAGAAATGGTATGGACCTAACAGAAGCAGAAGATATTAAGAAAAGGTGGCAAGAATACACAGAAGAACTGTACAAAAAAGATCTTCACGACCCAGATAATCACAATGGTGTGACCACTCATCTAGAGCCAGACATCCTAGAATGTGAAGTCAACTGGGCCTTAGGAAGTATCACTACGAACAAAGCTAGTGGAGGTGATGGAATTCCAGTTGAGCTATTTCAAATTCTAAAAGATGATGCTGTGAAAGTGCTGCACTCAATATGCCAGCAAATTTGGAAAACTCAGCAGTGGCCACAGGACTGGAAAAGGTCAGTTTTCATTCCAATCCCAAAGAAGGGCAATGCGAAAGAATGTTCAGACTACCACACAATTTGTGGAGAAAGAAAATCTACATTTTTTAAAAAAGAAATAGATACTTTTCATTTAAATTGTCAGCATAAAGGAGGTTTGAAAAACAACAAAAATTTTGGAAGCCAATCTGATTTATCTGGTTATGGATATCAAATGACTGTCAGGCCTCAAAAATGGAAATGGGGTAAAGTCAAGTAGTAACAACAATTATGCTTTGACCACAACTAAGGCAGTAACAAGAAAATAATTAGGAGATAAATATAGATGCCACATCAAATAGATTGTGAAAGATATAAAACTCAATTCCCTTTTCAAATAAATCTTATCTAAAAGAAGGACTATAGAAAATGGGAATGTCTGATTTTTTTTTAATAAAACAATTCTGCTTCAGTGCAAATATGTAGTCAAGATAAAAAGAGGAGGAAGGAAGGAAAGAAAGGAGAGAGGGAGGGAGTGAGTAAGTAAGGGAAGGACAAAGGAAGAAAGGAAGAAAAGAAAATGTTTCATGTGACTTAGCAGGAACAGTTTCCACAGCCTTTGACACTGTTGACAATTTCTTCTTGTAGTCTCTTCCTTTCTTCCTCTTTGGACACATTTTCTTTCTTTGCATCCCATTTGGGGTTATCATGGCTCTGCACACGGCTGCTCTGTGTATGCCACATTTCTGAATAGATACTGCTAGGGTTAGCAAGCAAATCATGGTGTGTACCACGTTCAGCTACCTTACCCTAATAAGCAAAAATAAGAGAAACATAGACAAAGTCATATAACTAGCATAATAATTGAAAACACATAATACTTTCCAAGTAAGAATTCTGAAAGACTGTATTCATTAAAATACTTTTCCCAATTTTTAAATTATAGTATATGTGGGAAAAATCAAGGCAGGAATGCCTTCATTACTGTTGAGCTACCAGTATGATAAAAAACCAAAAAGCTATTAAATTCTATATAACATAAAGTATTTCACTTTAAGAAAATAAAGTCCGAATGTTTTATTTTTCATTTTGAAGAGCAGAAAAGGAAGGTGAAGATTTTCCAAAGGTGGTATTTTCTGTAATCAGTAAATCAAATTTAAATCAAAAGCACTGTTATACAGAAATTTAAAGGATGTAAAAATAATATGCCAAAACCCTATGTGTACTTTGAAATAAACAAGATTTCTCCATGATGTTTATTTTTTCCAGTAGCTATTTTTCTTAACAATAGCTATTAAACTTAACACTGCATAGATTTGGTATTGATGACAAACTCTTATATCTACAATTAATTTGTCTCTTGAGAGCTACTGTTAAACATACTGGAAGACAAAAGTAATTTCATCACGTTCAGTGGTGCTCCTGGTGATAATGACCTTTAAAAATATAACCTTAAGCTAAATAACTGAAATTTGTATGTGCCCACTTCTGAGTGGTTAATTTAAGCATCTCTTTGATTTCTGGCTGGAGAGTCTAAGAATTATTTTGCTCTGCTATTTGAATTCCTCTGGATCCTGCATGTAGTCCTCAACCCCAAGGTGTGTGGACAACTTCATTGGCATAGAAGTCCCCATGGTTACATATTTTATACTTTTTTATTTACCACTGTAAAAAAACAAAATAAAATTCTCAATGCACAGATACAGAAAACAAGTTTATGGTTACTAAAGGAGACACGGAGGGGAAAAGGACAGTAGGAGTATGGAGTTAATAGATACAAACTACTATATATAAGATAGATAAGCAAAAAGGATTTACTTATTAATAGCACAGGGACTTCCCTGGTGGCTCAGACAGTAAAGAATCCGCCACTAGTGCACGAGACCCAGGTTCAATCCCTGGGTTGAGAAGATCCCCTGGAGAATGGAATGGCTACCCACTCCAGTATTCTTGCCTGGAGAATTCCATGGACAGAGGAGCCTGGCAGGCTACATTCCATGGGGTTGCAAAGAGTCAGATATGATTGAGCGACTAACACTTTCCTTTCACTCACAGGGAATTGTATTCAATATCTTATAGTAACTTACAATGGAATATAATCTGAAAAAAAAAACCTGAATCACTAACACAACATTGCATATCAATTATATATCAATTAAAAAAATCTTCTATGAAAGCTGTATCAAAAAGTATTAGAAAGAATGGGAACTATTTTTGCAGAAAACTAATGAAATAAATTATAAAAATTTATCCTGTAGTAAAATTGTGTAGTTTAAATTATTTTTACTTGTATTAAAGCATAAACGTACATAGCTTAAAAATAATTACAAAGCTGATAAAAAGTACATTCTTTTGTTTCCTCTTCACTTGAATACCTCCTTCTTATCCCTGTACTTGTAGCTATTTATTCTGACACTTACACACACAGATACATATTAATGAGACCCAGCACTTTCAACTATTCCACTTTCCCATGCCTCAAATTCACTCTAATACTATTGGTTATATCATGTTTAATATACAATGTTTGCTTTATCATAACTATGTAAGTATCACCTGTTGTCAGGTACTAGGACTTTATATATATTTTCTCCTAATTTCTTATTCTTCCTGGACTTAGTAATTGCCTTGCTTTTTTCATTAGCTTAGTTATCTATGTCACTCACTCTAAACTTTAAGTTTATCTGAACAGTGTTTTCTCATTATCAACTATGTTATGTAATCTATTATTTAGCACCCCCCACTGGAAGATATTTCTCTCACAGCTTTTAAGCTGTTTTCCTTATCCTCAGTTCTGAAATTTTATGATAATTTGTGTATTCTTTTTCCTCCCTCCGTTTATTGTGGTGGGTATTTGCTAGGCCCTTTTAATCTGAAAACTCATGCTCTGAAGTTCTGGACATTTGGGGGATATTAGTCTTTGGTTATATCTTTCCTTTTCTGACTCTCTTTTTCTACAACCACCATTAGTCAAATGTTGGACCTCTTAGACTAAATTTTCTTGTTTTCCAATCTTTCCTCTATTTTCTTTCTTTTTTACTCTTTAGAGATTTCCTTGACTTTATTTCAGCAATGACAGTTTTGATTTCCAAAATCTCTTGTTCTCCAATTGCTTCTTATTTACCACCCCATTTCAAATTTGAAATGATGCAAGAATGGTAAAAAATAAACACCTATATATGCTTCTCCTGGGTTAGCAACTGTTAATTTTTCCACATTTGCTTTCTCTCACTTGATCCTATCTCTAAATTTACTCCCGGCCGCCGCCCAGACCTTGGAGGTGGGGTGTCACCTCCCAGCCACCCCTGACCTCGGACGTGGGGTAACTCCTCTCGGCTGCGCTTAGTGCGCCGGCAGGCTCTCGCAAAATGGCTGCCTGGGGAGGCCTTACAAATAGCTGTGAGAAGAAGAGAGGTGAAAAGCAAAGGAGAAAAAGAAAGATATAACCATCTGAATGTAGAGTTCCAAAGAATAGCAAGAAGAGATAAGAAATAGAGGAAATAGAGGAAAGAAATAGAGGAAAACAACAGAATGGGAAAGACTAGAGATCTCTTCAAGAAAATTAGAGATACCAAGGGAATATTTCATGCAAAGATGGGCTCGATAAAGGACAGAAATGGTATGGACCTAAAAGAAGCAGAAGATATTAAGAAGAGGTGGCAAGAATACACGGAAGAACTGTACAAAAAAGATCTTCATGACCAAGATAATCATGATGATGTGATCACTAATCTAGAGCCAGACATCTTGGAATGTGAAGTCAAGTGGGCCTTAGAAAGCATCACTAGGAACAAAGCTAGTGGAGGTGATGGAACTCCAGTTGAGCTGTTTCAAATCCTGAAAGATGATGCTGTGAAAGTGCTGCACTCAATCTGCCAGCAAATTTGGAAAACTCAGCAGTGGCCACAGGACTGGAAAAGGTCAGTGTTCATTCCAAGCCCAAAGAAAGGCAATGCCAAAGAATGCTCCAACTACCACACAATTGCACTCATCTCACATGCTAGTAAAGTAATGCTCAAAATCCTCCAAGCCAGGCTTCAGCAATACGTGAACCATGAACTCCCTGATGTTCAAGCTGG
>SJYT01046518.1:0-67657 GCA_006410635.1 Cephalophus harveyi | reverse complement strand
GCTGGGCTGGAAGAAACACAAGCTGAAATCAAGATTGCCGGGAGAAATATCAATAACCTCAGATATGCAGATGACACCACCCTTATGGCAGAAAGTGAAGAGGAGCTAAAAAGCCTCTTGATGAAAGTGAAAGAGGAGAGCGAAAAGTTGGCTTAAAGCTCAACATTCAGAAAACTAAGATCATGGCATCAAGTCCCATCACTTCATGGCAAATAGGTGGGGAAACAGTGGCTGACTTTATTTTTTGGGGCTCCCAAATCACTGCAGATGGTGATTGCAGCCATGAAATTAAAAGACGCTTACTCCTTGGAAGAAAAGTTATGACCAACCTAGATAGCATATTAAAAAGCAGAGAGATTACTTTGCCAACAAAGGTCCATCTAGTCAAGGCTATGGTTTTTCCAGTAGTCATGTATGGATGTGAGAGTTGAACTGTGAAGAAAGCTGAGTGCCAAAGAATTGATGCTTTTGAACTGTGGTGTTGGAGAAGACTCTTGAGTCCCTTGGACTGCAAGGAGATCCAACCAGTCCATCCTAAAGGAGATCAGTCCTGGGTGTTCATTGGAAGGACTGATGTTGAAGCTGAAACTCCAATATTTTGGCCACATGATGTGAAGAGCTGACTCATTTGAAAAGACCCTGATGTTGGGAAAGATTGAAGACGGGATGAGAAGGGGACGACAGAGGATAATATGGTTAGACGGCATTACCGAGTCAGTGGACATGAGTTTGGGTAAACTCCGCAGTTGGTGATGGACAGGGAGGCCTGGCGTTTTGCGATTGATGGGGTCACAAAGAGTCAGACACAACTGAGCAACTGAACTGAATTGATTAAGTCCTAACTCTGTGGCAAGCACTGTGCTAAAGGGCTTTATATACATTAACTTAATTAATTCCCTCAACAACCATATGAAATATGCAATATTGCCCCATTTTATAAATGGATTAGATAGGCAGAATAAGTCTGCTGTGAATCAGTGAAAAGAACAACAAGGAATTCAAGTCAAGTCTGCCTCTACAGACTGTGCTCCTAACACTATACCATTCTGACTTTGGGGAAAAAAAATTATTTCAGATAAACTTACTACCTTCTATCAGGATCAGAGTACTAACAATGATGTTTTAGACCTGGTAAAATAAATAAATAGAGGAGGAAACAGGAAGGGAGGAAGGGAAACACTTTTACTAATAGCTCTTGCTTTTTAATATCTGACTTGTAAGTCAGAGAAAGTGAGTCAGAACAAAAAGAACTGGCTCATGATCTTAGTTTCCCAGACTAGTGCAAGCCATTCTCTCCCTTTTTTTGGTGCCAGTAATAATAACAAGTAACATTTACTGAGTACTTAGTATGTGCCAGGAACTCTTCTAAGAGCTTTATGTGTATTATCTTATTCAATCCTCACAAATCCATAAATATTATCTTCATTTTATAGATGAGTAAACTAGAACATAAGGAGATTAAATAACTTGGCTCAAATTCTGCCTCCAGGCAAGATAGAGTAACAGGGACAAGACTTATTTACCTAATTACTTAAACAACTAAAAATCTGTGGAGAAATATACAAGGAGTAACAGTTTTCAGACACTGGACAAGAGACAGCAAAGGACAACGATCCCTGAGAAAGAATAAAGAAAGAGGTATTCTTATGAATGGCCAAGCCCACTGCATAGAAAGTTTTACTAAGCTGCAGGGAAACCCAAGAAAAGCCCAGAAATTTCCCTTAGTTGAGAAGACAGAGTGGGGAGCTCAAAGAAGCTATGTTGGGTAGAATCACGGAGCAGAAGACTGCAGAGGAGGAGCTACACTGAAAGAAAACTGCAGAGACCTTCAGGGCCCTCCCAAGCCCTGCCCCAAGCCTTCATCTGAGCATGGGGGAGGGCGACCATATGAGGAAACCATCCAAGGCTGGAACAGAACCACCAGAAACATGCAGGTGGAGTACCCTCAAAACTCACACAGGGCCAGGAGAAGGCTTTTCACAAGCCAGAGTGGAAAAGCCTCACAATACATAGGACATGAAGTATTCTAAAGGACACTACCTCAATAGTGGGGCTAAAATTTGCCTAGACTATAGGCTGCTCTGGTCCCCCCTAATAAATGTTAAAAGTGAGCCTCAAAAAGATCAAGCAATTTCCAAATAATTTAGCAGCAACAAAGCTCCACAACAAAGTAAAAAAAATCTTCTGTAAACACAAGAATACCTAGCATTCAACAAAGTAAAATCCAACATGTCTGACATCCAATCAAAAATTACCAGGCAAGCAAATGACCAGGAAGATAAAATCCATTATGAAGAGAATAATTCAGTAGAAACCAAACAAGAAATGACACAGATAAGTATACAAAAATATTAAAAGCTATAATAGTATTCTATATGTTCAAGAAAATAGAGGAAAACATGATCATGTTAAGACCTCAAAGACATTTTTTAAGACATGTATCAGAGCTGTAGAGATAAAACCATAATGTCTCAAATTTTAAAATGCAGATAATGTGACTAATAGTAAACTAGAAATTAAAGAAAAGATTAGTATATTTGAAAATACACCAAATTAAACAACTAAAAATGAAACAGTGTTTCAACAGAACACAGTGAGCTGTGTACAAGTTCAAGCAGCCTAATGTATGTGTAATGGAAGTCTCCAAAGGAAAAGATAGAAAGAAAAAGGCAGGAAAAAAATCTTATTCAAGGAAATAAGAACTGAAATATGTCCAGGTTTAGTAAAGATTATTATTTAAAAAATAAAAACTAATAAAAAGTACAACAAGGTACATCATAATCAATTTTCCTAAGCACATTAATAAAGAAAAAGTCTTAAAAGCATTCAAAGAATATAAAGATTTGATACAGGAACAAAGCTAAGAATGACAATGGATTTCTCACTGGAAATAGCAGGAGAGAGACAAGGAAGCAACATTGTTACATCTGTGAAAGAAATCTCCAGACTTAGTGAAAATATCTTTCAAATAGCACAGCACAAAACAA
This sequence comes from Cephalophus harveyi, assembly GCA_006410635.1. NCBI lineage: Eukaryota > Metazoa > Chordata > Mammalia > Artiodactyla > Bovidae > Cephalophus > Cephalophus harveyi. Next base: position 64,670 of record SJYT01046518.1, on the reverse strand, counting down.
TCTTAGACATATAAAAGTTGAAATGGAAAACAGTACGGTGGCTCCTCAAAAAATTAGAAATAGAATAACCATAGCATCTAGCAATTGGTGGTGCTAGTGGTAAAGAACTCACCTGCCAATGCAGGAGATACAAGAGATGTGGGTTCAATCCCTGGGTCGGGAAGATCCCCTGGAGGAGGGCATGGCAACTCACTTCCTTGCCTGGAGAATCCCATCGACAGAGGATCCTGGTGGGCTACAGTCCATACAGTCACAAAAAGTCAGACATGACTGAAGCAACTTAGCACACCTGCATTAGCAATTCCACTCCTGGGTATATACCAAAATAAACTGAAAAGCAGTGACTCAAACAGATCTATGTGTACACTAATATTCATAGCAGCTTTATTTACAATAGCCAAAAGATGTAAGCAGCCTAAGTTTCTATCAACAAATAAATACATAAACAGAATATGATATATACAAACAATGGAACATTATTTGCCTTAAAAGAAACTCTGATACACAGATACACAGGTTCATGGTACAACAAAAGATAAACCGTGAGGACATCCTGCTAAATGAAATAAACCTGTTGCTGCTGCTAAGTCACTTCAGTCGTGTCCGACTCTGTGCGACCCCATAGACGGTAGCCCACCAGGCTCCCCCGTCCCTGGGATTCTCCAGACAAGAACACTGGAGTGGGTTGCCATTTCCTTCTCCAATGCATGAAAGTGAAAAGTGAAAGTGAAGTCGCTCAGTCGTGTCCGACTCTTCGCGACCCCATGGACTGCAGCCTACCAGGCTCCTCCGCCCGTGGGATTTCCCAGGCAGGAGTACTGGAGTGGGGTGCCATTGCCTTCTCCAGAAATAAACCTGTTACAAAAGACAAATACAGTATGATTCTAATTATATGAGGAACCTAGAGTAGTTAAATTTATAGAGACAGAAAGTATAATGGTGGCCAGCAGGAAATAGGGGAGACAGGAATGAAGAGTTGTTTAATTGCTACAGCATTTCAGTTTTGCATGACAGTGTGAAAGCATGTAAAAATTGGTATCAAAATTTTTATGTATATTTTTACAATTTAAAAAAGCCTTTTTTTAAGTTGAAAGAATTAATCAGCAGTTGCATTACAAACAAAAAAAAAAGCTAGAGGAAAGACTGATAAAGACAAGGAAGACAAGTCATATATCAGAGGCCACTTGAGGAGATTGCTCAGTTAAGAGCAATGCAATGTGGGACTCTGGATTATATCCTAGAGCAAACAAAAGGATTAGGGAAAAACTGGTAAAAATTGTATGGGTGGTAGTTTAATTAATAGTACTGTACTTGTTTTAATGTACTAGTTTTGATAATTACACTGTTTATTCAAAATGTTAACATTAAAGGAAGCTATGTGAAGGGCGTATAAGAATTCTCTGTTCTGTTTTTGCAACTTTTCTGTAAGTCTAAAATTGTTTTAGAAGAAAAATATTTAAAAAAAAAAAGAAGAAGAAGAAGAAAGCATGGTTAGCATAACACTTGTGACAAGAATTAAACTTCCCCTGTTAACACAGGTGACTGAAGTCCCAAGTGAGCACATTTTAGATCTAACTTAGAGGAGAGAGAAGCAATTTTGTTTTACCTTTTTCAGTTTAAACAGAAATATAGAGGAGAATAAGGTCATCAAGTATTGTTGAAACAGCATAACAATCACGGTCTATACTTCACAATAAAAATGCCACCTTACCAAAGTTGTGATTCATGTGACAATATCCCAGAATTAACCCAACAAATATGGGGATGTAGGTACAAAAGAAATGTAGGAGGAGCCAAGAGAAAGAAAAGAGGCTTAAAGGACTGGTTTGTGCAGTTCTGAAATCCAATCAATTATAATCAATCCCTTATGATAAAGAATAATAATTTCTTAGTTAAATTTCCATAAGAAGACTGCATGTTTTCCCTCCACTGTTCCTGTCCATGAGATCCACAAATTTATTTCTCAACCTTCTCATCCACTGAAATCAGGAGAAGCAGTTTTATGGAGCAGAAACAGCATGAAAACTGAAACTGGTATTTACTGATCAGCTACTCTGTGCCAGGTACTGCATGGATTATCTGATAATCCATTAAATCCTCACAATAAGCCTAATGAAAAGGTACTATTATCCCCATTTTAACACATGGGTGATCCAGTGCTGGCTTTTCTACTATGTCACTGGGAAAGCTTATTTGAATCACAACATCTCTGGACCCACAGAGACTAACACAGTTAAATGTCACTGCTAGCACTTGTTTCGTACCTGCCTTACGTACCTCTCCTACTCTGAATTCCTACAACATAAGACAGTCATGTGCTTCCCTGGTGGCTCAGGCGATACAGCATCTGTCTGCAATGCTGGAGACCTGGGTTCAATCCCTGGGTTGGGAAGATCCCCTGGAGAAGGAAATGGCAAACCACTCCAGTACTGTTGCCTGGAAAATCCAATGGACAGAGTAACCTGGTAGGCTAAAGTCCATGGGGTCGCAAAGAGTCGGACACGACTGAGCACACTTCCACTTCCAAGACAGTCATGACCTTGGTATTAGGCATATACGTGCACAGGTTTGCAGCTGCTGAAAAGAGCGACTGTTAGGTGAGAAGGCTGAACTAACTAGAAAAAGAACCACTCGCGTTTCCTACAGTTCTGCTATCATATTCTTCAAAGAAAAAGCATTATAGAAAGGAATAGGCTAGGGATGAAAAATTTGGGATCTGGTCCCAACTCCACCACTGATTGGCTCTGTGGTCTTAGGCTCACAAAAACTCACAAACCTCTCTTTATCTAAGACTCAAAACCAGTGCAATAGAAAGTAGCTGACCTTTTTGATTCAACATACTGTGAGGAATGAATGAGCCTATCTTAGAGGCTTATTATAAACCTAAGAGACAAAATATGTAAAGTTCCTGGTACAAGATCAGCATCCAGCGCTATTGGTTCCCTCCGTTCCAACACAAGGATTCAAGGATGGAGCTGCCTTGTTAGTAGACGGTGCCTTCTTGTCTGCTGCATTTTAGTAACCTGGCATTTTCACTCTGATGATATTTTTTTTTGTGGTATCCTACAAATGTTGGTATAGAGGGTGATTCATCATGTAAACTAAAATCACTGCTTGCAAATAAATGCAAACTGAAAATTACAGAGAGAACAGAGGTTTAAAAATGTACTTAAAAATAATAAAAACTCAAGTGAAGTCACTTAATCCAATATTTTATTGGAAATTGGACCACTTCCAATTCTCTTAAGGGTACCCACAGTTTGGTAGCCAGATGTTAAGACTGTTCTTCTGCCAAAGAAAACTTCAGGATTCAAAGACTATTTTTTCCTTTAAAAATTATATTTATATCTCAAAACATGTATTTCTCTGATACCTTAACAGAGTAGACTAAAAACAAAGTATCCCTTCGATCTCCACGTTACTCTAAGGTACATTTGATGTGCACTGGCAGGAGGCACTGGAGAAGAGAAAGGGCCTATTCATTATTTGAATAAAGAATAAAATAGACACCAGTAGATAGCCAGCCTGACATTCAGATTCACAGCTGAAAGGTAAGCATTAGAAGCAGCCCGGACCCAACAAGAACTTAATTACTTTATTATAACCAGCAAGATGAGCTTTATTAAGGGACAGGCACAGTAGTGATGAAGCAACGTGGCTGCTGGGACAATCCAACCTATCAAAAGGAATAAAGCAAACCATCATCCAAACCAACCAAATGTCAGATTAAAGTAAATTCTCTGCAATTTCCCTCAAGACACAAATATGAATATCCTAATCCACAGTATCAGAGTAGCAATTATGACAACTATACCAAGGCATTTTATTACTCTCTACTAGACTTGGCTAGATCTCTGAGCTGCTTTCATCATCAGTTGAGCATTCCCTGAACCCCAAAGCTGTTTCTGACAGAAATGAGGCACAGCAAATATGATATTCATTTTATGCCATCCTCAAAGTACAGATAACAGAACACAGTAGATTTGATTCTTTGACAGGATTATCTATCGGCCTGACCTTTGGTAACTGTTTCTAAGTTCATCAGCTAACCAATAAGTAAATGAGTAAATGAACAGGAGAGCTGGAATGCATGACTGTTACACCAAACCCATATCATTGTGCAAATACCTCCAACTTAAAATCTTAATTATCAAAGGAATATGAGAGCTAACCTAGACCAAATAGATACACAAGTGGCTACAGCAAATGACTATATTAATATCAGATAAAGTAGACTTGAAAACAAAGAGATAAAAAGGACACTTTATAATTACAAAAGGAAAAATTCATCAGAAAGATTACTGTAATGTGTATGCACCCAACTAACAGAACTTAAAATTTCAGGAAACTATCTTTCTGTCACTACTTCATCTCTCACTTTTCTGAATCCTCTCCATGAAAATGTCCCTAAGCAAGATCACCAGTGACATCCATACTGTCAAATCCATTGATCAATTCTCATTTCATCTTACTTGACCTACCACTTCCTCATCCTTGAAACATTTTTCCCTTTGGACTGAAGGACTCCATTTTCTCTCCATTCTTCTAAAACTACCATCTTTTCAATTAGGAAGTGCATTAGGCAAAAGACTGGATACAGAAACAACAGTTGGAATCATTCATTTGACCTTTTTTCCTTGGTTTCCTTTCCTGGATTCTGATTGTGCTTTTCTAAATATTCTACCCCCAATATGTACCTGGTTTTGACTTCTTCTCTATTATGCCTATTGCTTCACTTATGCACTTTCTTTCATGAAAATGACATTGTTTAATTTGAAATACTTTCCTTTGCCCACAGTGGTGATGTGTTTATCTTAAATTGTCCACACCCTTATCTACCTCCATTTACAGTGTGTGGTTTTAGCTTAACTGACCACTGTTTCTCAGAAGAAATGGAGTAGCCATCATGGTCAACAAAAGAGTCCGAAATGCAGTACTTGGATGCAATCTCAAAAATGACAGAATGATCTCTGTTCATCTCCAAGGCAAACCATTCAATATCACAGTTATCCAAGTCTATGCCCCAACCAGTAATGCTGAAGAAGCTGAAGTTGAATGGTTTTATGAAGACCTACAAGACATTTTAGAACACCTAAAAAAGATGTCCTTTTCATTATAGGGAACTGGAATGCTAAAGTAGGAAGTCAAGAAACACCTGGAGAAACAGGCAAATTTGGCCTTGGAATGCGGAATGAAGCAGGGCAAAGACTAATAGAGTTCTGCCAAGAAAATGCACTGGTCATAGCAAACACCCTCTTCCAACAACACAAGAGAAGACTCTACACATGGACATCACCAGATGGTCAACACCAAAATCAGATTGATTATATTCTTTGCAGCCAAAGATGGAGAAGCTCTATACAGTCAACAAAAACAAGACCAGGAGCTGACTGTGGCTCAGATCATGAACTCCTTATTGCCAAATTCAGACTCAAATTGAAGAAAGTAGGGAAAACCACTAGACCATTCAGGTATGACCTAAATCAAATCCCTTATGATTATACAGTGGAAGTGAGGAATAGATTTAAGGGCCTAGATCTGATAGATAGAGTGCCTGAAGAACTATGGAATGAGGTTCGTGACATTGTACGGGAGACAGGGATCAAGACCATCCCCCAGGAAAAGAAATGCAAAAAAGCAAAATGGCTGTCTGGGGAGGCCTTACAAATAGCTGTGAAAAGAAGAGAGGCGAAAAGCAAAGGAGAAAAGGAAAGATATAAGCACCTGAATGCAGAGTTCCAAAGAATAGCAAGAAGAGATAAGAAAGCCTTCTTCAGTGATCAATGCAAAGAAATAGAGGAAAGCAATAGAATGGGAAAGACTAGAGATCTCTTCAAGAAAATTAGAGATACCAAGGGAACATTTCATGCAAAGATGGGCTCGATAAAGGACAGAAATGGTATGGACCTAACAGAAGCAGAAGATATTAAGAAGAGGTGGCAAGAATACATGGAAGAACTGTACAAAAAAGATCTTCATGACTCAGATAATCACGATGGTGTGATCACTCACCTAGAGCCAGACATCCTGGAATGTGAAGTCAAGTGGGCCTTAGAAAGCATCACTACGAACAAAGCTAGTGGAGGTGATGGAATTCCAGTTGAGCTGTTTCAAATCCTAAAAGATGATGCTGTGAAAGTGCTGCACTCAATATGCCAGCAAATTTGGAAAATTCAGCAGTGGCCACAGGACTGGAAAAGGTCAGTTTTCATTCCAATCCCAAAGAAAGGCAATGCCAAAGAATGCTCAAACTACTGCACAATTGCACTCATCTCACATGCTAGTAAAGTAATGCTAAAACCACATAGGGGATGGGAAATATAAGCATTTGGAATGAAAGAATACATAAATTCAAATACAGGTAAAATTAATCTATGAAGTGACTTAGCAGCAGCAGCAGCAATCTATGGAGCAAAAGTCAGGTGAGTGGTTACCTCTAGCAGGGGTCAGTGGTATTGATAGGAACTAGGCTTGGGGAGAGGTGTACTCGAGTCTTAGGGCACTGGAACTCTATCATCATCTGAGTACTGGTTCCAGGAATGTACATGTGGGTAAAAATTCATCAGGCTGTGGAAGTGACATTAGTGCACTTTACTATCCATATGCTCACCTCCATAAAAAAAAGTATAAAGCAAATACTAGTAATAACCTTTAATCTTGGGCCAAGGTCTCCTGCATTCCAGCCAGACACTTTAACCTCTGAGCCACCAGGGAAGCCCAAATAAGATCATATGTACGACTATCTGGCATCACGGTGGTAGTGGGTTTAGTCGCTCAGTCATGTCCTACTCTTGTGACCCCATGGACCATAGCTCACCAGGCTCCTCTGTCCATGGGATTTCCCAGGCAAGAATACAGGAGTGGGTTGCCATTTCCTTCTCCAGCAGATCTTCCCAACCCAGCGATGGAACCCATGTTTCCCTCATTGCAGGCAGATTCTTTACTGCTAAGCCACCAGGGAAGCCCTGGCACATAATAAATGATGCTTTTCCTTTCTTTCATTTCCAAGGGAAATGTTTGCTAAAATGTTAATGTTACAGTCATGAAGTTCGAATATTTGTTCTTTTTTTTGTCTGCATAGATGGTGTCACATTGTCTGCCCTGAAAACTGATGCATCGTGGGGTGTGGGGAGAAGCGCAGCTCTTGGCCCATCATGTTTTGTCTTACCTGCATGGATCCCAGCATGGATCTTCAGCTGGACATTGAGCTGACATGGAATTGCAAAGGTCTTACACATTGTAACCAGGTCCAGGGCTGTGCTTTGCTACTTTCTCAGAGTGGAGGATCCCATTGACCTTAGGCATCCCAGATACCACCATGTCTAAAAACGATGGCACAGTTGAATGAGCTCAGTGAGGCACGCTATGATTTTCTAAGGCTGCTAGCAGCACCTTGCTATCCCAAACCTTTACCTAGACCTTCCCTTGCAGTTTAGAAAGTTCATGTAGGGCACTGAGTCCAGAAAGACTTCCAGAAATAAGTCTTTGAGAGCAAAAGGTCAACAAGCTTGGGTGGTTTGGACATGAACCCATCCAACAAATTTTTTTTTTTTTTTTGCCCCACCACACTGCATGAGGAACTTCCTCCACTGGGGACTGAACCCATGCTCCCTGTAGTAGAAATATGGAGTCTAAATCACTGAACCAACAGGAAAGTCCCTGATCCAACAAATCTTTCTGGTCCACAATGTGAACAGATTACCTCTTGGCAGCTGTTGGTCAATACCTCTGGTTTAAGTAGTATCGCTTTCCTTGTCTTTTTGAAATAGCCTTGTTCTCTCATACTCAGTTTCAAGACAGATAAGAGAAACACTTTGAGGCAAACAGCTATGTTTGAGTCATTTTCTTATATCTGCATTTCACACCAAAAATAAGGACTCTTGGCCTAAGTCATTGAAGGTCACAAGAAATAATGAAATGATGTATCAAATGTTAATTCTTTGACTTCCACAAGACCATTTATGTGGAGAGAGGGACATGTAACAAAGTAGTTAGTAGCCCAGTAACTTGTAACAGTCAATAGGGCTTTCAAATATATGGAAAACTCATAGAGGCCAAGTCCTCAGCTCAATGTAAACAAAAGGGATTTCCTGGCTCAGAGGTGAATGACCTGTCTTTAAAAACCTGAACTTCCTTAGGGAAATGTGACAAAAATCTCAGACGTCTGAAACTGTGCAATGTGTAAGTAAGTGGTTCTCCAGAGTGGGGATTCAGGATGTTGGAAGTTCCTGCGAGAGATGAGGCTGGAGAAGTTGGAGGGGAGAAGGCTGACACAGCGGGGTCAGCAGGGTCAGAACATGATAGAATGGTGATGGGCACTGATACAGTACACAATGAGGATGTGGACCCTGACCTTGAACACACGCCTACTCCGCTCTGCTGGAGATACCAGGTGGTTGTTTGGGATTTTAATTGAAGAGGTGATGCTGAATGACGGTTTCAATCTTTTCTGACATCATTGTTTAATGGGTGGGGAAACACTCTCGGCTTTGCACCATCACTCCTTTCTGCCTGAATACTGAAGGAGCTGCTTCTAGACACCATCCAGTAGGCATGCATACATACACACACACTCACACACAGGAATATTATTGTCATGATGAATGAGGCATGGTCTAAGTAAAATACATATCAAGGTCGCATCTGATTGAAGCCAGTAATTCAAACCTTTCACTAAAGACGTCTTTTACTTGTTTGTCTGCCCAGAAGCAATAAAAATCCATCTGTCTACATTACAGACAGTGGTCCCCGCCCCCCTGGCCCCAAGTGCTGGATCCTGGGGTCTCAGGATACGAAAATCAAAGCACTGGTATTTAAGGCATCAATTATTTTTCAAAAGAGTTCTCTGGATGGGGTTTGACCATGTTTTCTAGATTCTAACCCACCAGGGCTCACAGAAAATAGACCACAATAAAAATAACTGCCAAAAGAGTCTAGCACTAAGTTATGGTTTCTGGGAAATATTTTGGGTCATTTTGTTTTGTGGGAAACATGAAGGTGCACAAATATCAATCCACTACCTTTTTTTTTTCTTCAAACATTCGGAATCTCAGTTTGAATTTGATTGTCTTAGGGTCTGATGCGGAGAAGGCAATAGCAAGCCACTCCAGTACTCTTGCCTAGAAAATCCCATGGATGGAGGAGCCTGGTAGGCTGCAGTCCATGGGGTCGCTAGGAGTCGGTCGCGAGTGAGCGACTTCACTTTCACTTTTCGCTTTCACACAATGGAGAAGGAAATGGCAACCCACTCCAGTGTTCTTGCCTGGAGAATCCCGGGGACGGGGGGGCCTGTTGGGCTGCCGTCTATGGGGTCGCGCGGAGTCGGACACGACTGAAGCGACTTAGCAGCAGCAGCAGGGTCTGATGGCTCATTTAGGTAGCAGCTTATCTAAATTACAGCTCATGTAATCAGAAAGAGTGAGATACAGCTAACAAAGATGCCTAATTTACAACCAAAGGAAAACTTAGCTCAGATCATTTCCACAGAGATTTACTGAATTCCTTAGACACTAGGAAAATTACCATCATTATTAATAAGGATTTTCTGAGTAATTACTTTGTGGTGGACACCCACGCTACAGAGATGTAAAGCTCAGGGAAGGCTATAAATATAGCCACATCACAGGGCCACACAGGCAAATATTCAACTAGTTAGAAAAGCTTGGCATGAAGCTTTAGAGGGCAAGAGAGACTTGAGCTGAATCTCATATAAAGTGTGACATTTAAGGATCCTAGAAGGAAAGGAAGAAATACTACAGGTTAAGAAAAAACTGCATGAAAGCATGGGATGGTTTGGATGTTGTCTTGCTTGATGGGTGATACCTTATTAAAACTCAACATTCAGAAAACTAAGATCATGGTGTCTGGTCCCATCACCTCATGGCAAATAGATGGGGAAACAATGGAAATGGTGAGAGACTTTATTTTGAGGGGTTCCAAAATCACTGCAGATGGTGACTGCAGCCATGAAATTAAAAGACGCTTGCTCCTTGGAAGAAAAGCTATAACCAATCTAGATAGCATATTAAAAAGCAGAGACATTACTTTGCCTACAAAGATCCATCTAGCCAAGGCCATGGTTTTTCCAGTAGTCATGTATGGATGTGAGAATTGGACTATAAAGAAAGCTGAGTGCCAAAGAATTGATGCTTTTGAACTATGGTGTTGGAGAAGATTCTTGAGGGTCCCTTAGACTGCAAGGAGGTCAAACCAGTCAATCCTAAAGGAAATCAGTCCTGAATATTCATTGGAAGGACTGATGCTGAAGCTGAAACTCCAATACTTTGGCCACCTAATGGGAAGAACTGCTGCTGCTGCTGCTGCTGCTAAGTCACTTCAGTCGTGTCAAACTCTGTGCAACCCCATAGATGGCAGCCCACCAGGCTCCCCCGTCCCTGGGATTCTCCAGGCAAGAACACTGGAGAGGGTTGCCATTTCCTTCTCCAATGCATGAAAGTGAAAAGTGAAAGTGAAGTCGCTCAGTCATGTCCAATTCTTAGCAACCCCATGGACTGCAGCCTACCAGGCTCCTCCATCCATGGGATTTTCCAGGCAAGAGTACTGGAGTGGGGTGCCATTGCCTTCTCCGAATGGGAAGAACTGACTCATTTGAAAAGTGAATCCTGATGCTGGGAAAGATTGAAGGCAAAAGGAGAAGGGGATGACAGAGGATGAGATGGTTGAATGGCATCACCGACTTGATGGGCATGAGTTTGAGCAAGCTCTGGGAGTTGGTGATGGACAGGGAAGCCTGGCGTGCTGCAGTCCATGGGGTCGCAAAGAGTCGGACATGACTGAGCAAATAAACTGAACTGAACCCTGTGGAAGAGCAATAGGAAACAAGGCTGTCCAGTGAAGAATTAACCTTACTAGAAAAGAACTCTGGTCTTTGCCCTTGGCTACTAGGAGCTGACCTCTAGGCCTCTGGAATGTCCTGCCCTGTAGGAAGGTCTTTGTGGCTGGGGGGCTTTGGCCACCAGCCATCTAACATCTAACAGGCCTCATAAGAGAGGCCTCAGGGCCATGTGGTTATGTCAGTTATATGTCAGTTATGACCTCCAGGAACTGATGACTGGAGGTACCAGCCTGACCTGAAGTAGCTAGAGACTAAAAGGTCAGCCATGGGAGCAGTGTGTGATGGAGCCCCAATAATAACTCTGGACACCAAAGGCTCAAGTGAGCTTCCCCAGATGGCAATACTTGGTGAGCATGGTCATACATGGTGACTGGGAAGGGCGGGGCGTCTGTGACTCCACAGGGAGAGAATGAGAGGACCCCCCCCCCCCGGACTCGGCTCTAGCTGTCTCTTCCCCTGGCTGATTTTAATGTGTATCCTTTTGCTATAATAAAACTGTACTAATAAGGATAGGACTCCTGAGTTCTGTAAGTCCTTCTAGTGAATGACCAAACCCAAGAACAGTTGTGGAGACCCTCGGATTTGTAGCCAGCTGGCCTGAAGTGAGGATGACCCTAGGACTGCTAAACCTGTGACCGGTGTCTGAAGTGAGGGCAGTCTTGTGGGGACTGTTCTATCAAAGCGTACAGTGGGCAAAACTCACAGCAGAGTCTGCAGAAGCAGTTACATGGGGCACCATCTGCAAGCCTGGAGAGTCTGAACATGATGTTGTGGTCAATTAAGTTCTTGAACAAAAGAACAAGCTCTGCAAAGTACAGTTTCACCTCATAATCACGCAAAAGACAGAGGCCAGGAGACGAGTTAGGGGGCTGTTTTTGTCCAGATATGGGAAGATGAAGATCTGGACCAGGGCTCAGGCTGAGAAAGGGAAAGGTTGTGTGAACAATAATGATTGTGAGGGCATGTGCTGCACCAGTCATCAGCAAGTGCTCCATACACTTGGTGTGTATGTGCTTCCTTGTTTTGCATTTCTTTTTAATGATCGTGGTCATTGCTTTATTTTTATTTGGTCACACTCTAAAATAAAACATATGCACATAACTTGAAAAACACCCAAACAGGAATTAGAAGGGCATGAAAAGGGGGCTTACCAGCTGCAAGAATATCCTATACTTCAGAACAAAACAATACCAATCAATAACTTGAAAGTCCTTTGTTCAACACACAAATCTTTGTCTTATTGGGAAATATTTAGGGACTCGAGCTAAGATTCTCCTGTTGCCTGAGGCAGGGCCTGGCTCCCTTCATATGTTTTTAATCCTCAAAACAACCTTATAAGGTAGGTCATGTTATTATCACCATTTTACAGACCAAAAAAAAAAAAAAAATTAAACACAGATTAATTAATTTGTCCCAAATCACCCAGCAGGCAAAGCTGAGATTTGACCCAGCTGGAATCTGCCGGCAGAGCCTGACTCATAACTGTTCTATTGCATGAGCTCTCCCACCATAAGACACTGTGATAGAAAGATCGATGGCAATTGCTGACCGACCGGATATGAGAAGAAAGAGTCAGGAAGAGAAAAGGGGGACTCCAAGGTTTAGCACATTGATAAAGGGAATGGTGTGGATGCCCCCAGGGCCCAGTTCTTCTATTTTACCATCAGCAGCCGAAAGGATGTGAACCCAGGTCCAATCTGCACAAACGAGGGAACCCTAAGTCTTTGGGCCTCTGCTTCCTTGGTTAGTGTGATCCCTAAATTCTCTACCAACTGTGAGAAGTCACACAGTGGGCAGTCAGCAGCATGACTCTGAAAACAGACACATTTGGGTGGATCCCACTCTGCATTTACTCTGTGGCCTTCGGCAAGTAACTGAGTCTCGGCATTCTCATCTTGGAAATGGAGATTATAACATCTAGGTCAAAGAGATGCTGTGAGGATAATTTATTATTTTGAAATAATCCATGCGAAGCCTCTGGCACACTGCCTGACATATGGCTAAGCATTCAATACATGACAGTTTTATTATAAGTATTATAAGCTCTCACATGCTATGAGATAATGTAGAACCAGCATTTCAAATAATTTTTTTAGCCAAACTCAAAAGTGAACAATTTATTTATCAATCTGTATTCATAAAAATATAGGGGAAACTAACATGTTTTAGACATGCTTGTGCATATGTACATTCTGTATTCTACTGTGTGACATGTATTGTTGTCTGATGCTGTGTTAATACGCATGATAAGCCTACAAGTCCACACTGACACATAACCAAACTGTGCAACAACAATAAAACATTTGATATTATAAAGATTCAGCTTCACCTCAAACATTGACCAAAATGCAAGCAATCAGCACTTCCCTAAAGTGTAACAAAGCAGAACCTTGGTTACAATCAAGTCCTAGATGCCTAAATACTTAATCCATTTTTTTGTCAACTCCAAGCAAAATTTACTTCAAATTTAGCCAAAGAATTATTTCAATTTTATTCTCTTCTTTTTACCATAGTGGCCAAAAGAGATAGTATTATGACTTCATCCACATTTCTGTATAATGAGCTTACTCTTGGTGAATGAATGAAAATCCTTTAAATCTGAGGATTGTTGAAAATAAGCACCCCTGCTTACTATGTATCTAGTGCCCTATATTCACCCATTAACTGAGTTCAGTGAAAACTCACCATGCTGCTGCTGCTGCTAAGTCGCTTCAGTCGTGTCCGACTCTGTGCGACCCCATAGACGGCAGCTCACCAGACTCCCCCGTCCCTGGGATTCTCCAGGCAAGAACAGTGGAGTGGGTTGCCATTTCCTTCTCCAATGCATGAAAGTGAAAAGTGAAAGTGAAAAGTGAAAGTGAAGTCGCTCAGTCGTGTCCGACCCTCAGCGATCCCATGGACCATAGTTGGGTCTAAACACCTGTTCGTTGGTTCTCATTTGGAGGGAAAGATGAAAAGCCCGCCCAGAGATTAAAAAGTGAAATGCAAAGCAAACGTGGTTAATTACATGATCGTGTATTATAGCAACTTTAATTTCCTAATGCAGCGGTTTCCAGTAATGACAGGAAATGCAAGGACTGTATAAACAAAAGAGTCCCATCAACACTAACCTCATCATGCAGTATTTCTCAGCAAAGAATAAAAAGAAAAGGAACGACAGAGGTGCAGTGAAGCACACAGTGGTCTGCATGAGCAGACAAAGGTGAAATGGAAAAGCATCCTTCCCTCATAACGTGGTTACTGGTCTGTCTTTCTGTTTATCACCAGACTCTAAGTTCCCTGCAGGCAGAGATCCTGTCTGTCATGTTCAGCCTATGACCTCCAGAGCTCTATGATGACACCGTGCTGGCACATAATTAGATTCTTAATAACTATGCCTTGAATAGATGAACTTTAATATTTTCTAAATCTACTTTCAGTTTGCCTGGTGTCCAATGAAGCATTTCACTGATGCCTTCTCAATGTATACAATTAAAATTAGAATTAGAAATTTTAATGACTATTGATATTTTATCTAATTATTCTTCCATGTTTGCCACCTCATATTTCAAAATTCACATCCTTCCCTCACTGGCCATGGAGAAAGGGAAAATACCAATGTGAATAAATGGGCAGTTAGAGCTCACTGAGCTAAGTGCCTGAGAATTGAACCACAAAAAAAGCATAAACCAGTTTCCTTCCCTTATTATAGAACAAAGATGCTTCTCAAATCAAATCAATAGACATTTTCTGGGTGCCCTCTATGAGAAAAGCCATGCGCACAATGTAGGTTACTAAGAAGATTTGCTTCCGGAGACCTTATCACTTAGGAGAGTTAGAAATTTAAAATAAATTATTTGCTTCTGTTAATCCCTAGCTTTGTTCCCGATGAAATTCGGTATCATTCCACGTTAAGGAAGGGCCCATTCATCCATAACCACTCATGTGCATCTCCAAGTGGCTGTGGACAAAATACTGATCTATAATTTCATCAGTGGCACTGTACATCTTGTTCAGAAAGTCCACTACCTGACTTGGCATTCTGGGTCTGCAGAGCTGAGTGAAGCCCACAATGTCACTGGAAAGGGGCAGTGAGGTAGAAGATAAGTTAAATCAGGCAAAATAATTGGTAAGACCTGATTAAGCAGCGGCACCTCCTTGTTCAGCACAATTTTTTGAAGTTCTCAGAATTCTAAGCCAGGGACGCTAGGACTCACGGGCCAGTTAATTGCTTTAGAAAATATTCTTAGTTGTCTCATATGCTTGGTTAGTTTTTCTGCTTAGTTTGGTGTTTGAGGTTTGGGGGTTTTGTTTTTGTTTGTTTTGCTTAGCTTTGCCTTAGACTGTATTGCCATATTCAAAGCTAGGCAGCTTGTTTGATGAGAACTTCATCCCCTAACATCTGGCCTTGCCCTGTTTCTGCCAATCAAGTCACTGGGTTTACATAACAAAAGATTTACACAGGTTGAGACTGCTGTGCAGGTTTATTTGCTTACCGGTTATCCTGATTCCTACCTACATTCCAGGTCTTTTGTTTGGCTGTTAGTGGGGCTTTCATTTTATCAGATAAATCACTTCGAGTTTATACTCATCCACCTCCCCGCCACCCTAGGAGAGAGGCTTCATCAGTGCCAGGGCAGGACTCAGCGCATCTTTAGACCCCGGGCTCACTTTCTCATCAGAAAGATAAGGAAAGTCCCTTCACCCCCAGACTGGAGTCCAAACTGTCCCTGTGCAAATCACAAATCATTTAGAATGTTTCAGCCTCACAGCTTACAACTTCGATTTATAGGTTTTTGTCTGAATTTTCAAAACTTGCCCCCCAGCAAGGCAATCTCGGTTCTCCCTCACCATTCCTGCGGCCATTGTACCCTTTGCTGTGAAAGGCACAAACGATTTGGCCTATTTACTCCTTCAAAACACACACCTTAAGATGAAGAAGCATACCTTTCTAAAGCAATTTCCTACTGTTTTTGCTAAACTGAATGCCTTTCAGCTCTAAGAAATTGATTTAAGTTAAAGAGAAACAGTGGGAGTGAAGGAACTTAACCAAATCCCGCCAACGTACCTTATTAACAATATGCCTAAGTGGTAAACTTGCTGCCACGTCGCTCAAACACCTGCATTTTCTTCTTTTGCCAATGGTATTTACTCTCCAGCTAATAACAGGCAGCATAAAATTGTATGAAAATGTTGATTGCGTCCTCTCTCTGACTTCTGAGCTGAATTCCAAACTCCAACTATGTTAATTTACCTGAAAAAGATGGATGCACTCAGGTAACTGTGCTTAGCAAGGTCAACCTTCTCTTAGTCATCAGCAACTTGTTTCAGCAACCTGCCTCTTTTCAGCTATGAATCAGAGCAGTCAATTACCCTCAAGGAAAAGGACACACAAGGTCCAGTCCTCACGTCTGTAGCGTCACGTGTCACCACTGGAATTCTCAATTGTTCAGCCCTCCGCACACCATAGTAAGATGTCGTCTGTCTTGTTTGCCTGGCCCTGGTGGATTTGTAACAAGCCTAAGACATTACCTAACCTGAGCTCTCCCAGGACCATGTGGAGTGGGGTCCTGGGTGCTGTTGGGGGTAGAGAAACAAGTTTTAATAGGAGGAGTGGAAGCTCTGCTTGTAACCCCATTTGCACTGGGCTTTACTGGTGGAGCACTTTGATCCTTTTTTTAAAGATTTTATTCACTTATTTTTGACTGCGTTGGGTCTTCATTGATATAGGCAAGCTTCCTCTAGTTGCGGCGAGTGGAGGCTACTCTTCATTGAGGTGCACAGGCTTCTCATTGCAGTGATGTCTCTTGTTGTGGAGCACGGGCTCTAGAGTGTGGGCTCAGTAGCTGCGGCTCCTGGGCTCTGGGGTTGTGGAGCACAGGCTTAGTTGCCCCGGTGCTTCTGGAATCATCCCAGCCCAGGGATGGAACCCGTGTCCCCCACATTGCCAGGTGGACCACCACGGGAGCCCCCACTTTGATCATTGAGACTGATGCCTCCCTGGACTGGAGATGCTATTATGGGAACCAGGACTTCTCCGGGTGAGTAAAGCAGGCCCAGCTGCTACCTTGCAGGGATTTGCAATTTAGGTGTTTCAAGCAGTTGAGTATTGTTGGAAAGATATCTGGGACTTTGAACTTGGGCTGGGGAAGTTATGGAAGATTTTATTCCCAAGAGCTGGCACTTTCTTCACAGGGAATTTAGCAGTGCAAGAACAATTGTACCTGCCTCCTCTAGTCTTGGGAATTAAAAAAAAATCTAACGTTACTTGAATTTTTAGGCCATTGAAAGAAGCAAACCAACTAAGATCTCCATTCTGGCTAGAGGGTGAAAACCATCAGAGTGATTTACCAGGCACATTTAGCACTCATTTCACTTGCAGGAAGCTTGGGACACCGTGGAGAGATAAAGGATGAATATTTATTGAAGTCTAATAATAGTGGGAAAATCAAATTTTGTATTTTTCAGTGAAAGAAATGGGGTGATATTTTTGTATTTCCCCCAGAAATTTCTGTCTCAGTAGACCACTTTTGATATAAATATTCATAATCTACCCTGGTAATAAGCTAAATACTTATAAATGTCTCATAATCTGGCTGTATTGCTATTTCTTGTATTTGTAGTTCATTGAGGAATACGAAATGCAATCAGGCTTCCAATCCATGTTTACAGAGCAGTGACTGTGTCCCAGTCACTGGAGACACAAAAATAAATAATATTCAATCCCCATACACTAGTAACACATTCATTAAATAAACAGAAATGTATACAACTAATCACATATATGTGTTAGCTGAACATAAAGCCCTGGCTGCCTCTGGCTAGGAGAAGGTTTAAAGGGTTACACATGTCAAGAAGTATTGACATGTCTCTGCCCAAAGGGGAATCATTTCAGGTGGATTTGGAAAGTAACTCACCCCACCGAAAGGGAGAAGCCAACTCCTCTATGTCAGAACAGTCACAGACTCCAAAGACTTATAAATAAACCACTCAGATTAGCTTGCTTCTCCATTTTTGAGCCCCCTTTGAGAATATGGATAAAAACAGGGGCCTTCTCCTAGGAAACGTGTCCATCTTGCATGGAACTTCAAGGATTCATGGACTACCTGCAGCCCAGACCAGGACTAGGACTAGGGCACCAAGTTTAGATGAGCAGACAAGAGCCAGCAATAATATCTGGGTAAACATCAATATTTACGGGTGAAAAGCATTAAAGAGAAATAGACCAGAGAAGAACCATCAAAGGAAACAGTGGTATCCTCAGAATTGGGGTGGATTGTGGGGGGTGGTCATCCAGGGCAGCATCGGTCACCACTGGTCAATAAAATATCAACACAGATGCAATGAGATAGAGAAAACTACATTCATTAAATTCCTCTAGAGGGGCTTACCATATATGATTGAAAGGGATAATTAGATAATCCACTTGGAAGGACAGTGATAGCCCTGAAGAACATGCTGTAAAATAAAAGATAGTCCTCCATCAGCCTTCTAAGGAAGGCAGATCAGATTAACCACACCAGTTTTGGTTTTCCTGAGTACCATTTGCAGTTTGGGGGCCAAAGTTGAACTGCCTGGGGCATGGGATGTGGGAACCTGGAAGCCTTCAAACCTATATAGTTAGTGCTCAGCCCCTCCTCTTCATCATATCACTGCCCTCATGATTATCATCATTATTATCATTACCAACATCATCACCAACACTTATTTTGCTCCAGAAAATAACACTTTACGTGGACTAACTCACTGAATCCTCACAAACACTCTATGACATCAAGTATTAAGAGCCCCATTTTACAGATGGGGAAGAGACGAAGAGTGGAAGAGCCGAGATTGAAATTCAGGGAGTCTAAATCTAGAGCCTTCTTTCTTAGCTACATTGGGATACAGACAATATTCAAATGAAATAGTTTTGAAAGGACACGTTTTGGTCTTTCCAGAATACCCATATGCCTTGGTTTGAACCCATGTGTCTCGGGCTTTCCTTGAGTCGGAGAAGATGGGAAGAGAAACGAAAGTACATAGTGTCCTAGAAGCTAAGGGACAAAAAGGAAAGAGCGATCATCTTCTCGAATTGTTTAGAGACATCAACTAGGGTGAGGACTGTCAAATAACCTCTGGTATAAGTCATGACCTAGGTGAGGGCATGTCTTATGGAATGATGACAGTGGGAACCAGATGCAATGGGTTGAGGAACGCATACCAGCTAAAAAGAAATCGCTGAGTGTATCACCTTTTAACAAGTTCTCTAGCTTACAGGACAGAAATCAAATTTACTTCTGGATGAGGAGGCTCTATTTAAACCACTCTAAACCCCTAGCCCCTACCTTCTACCTCCCACCCACACCCACACCTCGCTCTTTTGTAGGGAACTAACATTTGCAGCACTCCTATTAAGAGACAGGCCCTGAGTTCCTCATATGCATTATCTCACTTTATTTTCACACTAGCCTTGTTAGGATTATTTCGAGGTTCAAAGAGATTGAGTCACACAACCAAGAAAGTGGAAGAAACCAAATCTGAACTCAGGATGGCATGGTTCCAAAGCTCTCGGGATTTCATTTACATGAAGAAAAGAAAAACTGTACGTATTAGTCAACTGAGGTGAAGGAGCAAAACCCAAGGAGAGCCTGGAGGCTCAGCGTACGGAGGAGAGAGGGGACCACCACGGAGCCAAGGTCCATCAGTCTTTTTCCCTTTCTCTGGGGTCCTTCCTTTAGATATGGCGTCTCCTAAATTTAATTTAAAAAGAAAACTCACTGACTGCTTTAGATACAGCCTCGTTTCTCTAGTCCTTTTCAGGGCAAACTCCTCTTCAAGGAGCTGCCTGTACTTGCTATCTCTACTTCCTCTTATCCTGCTGCTGCCAAGTTGCTTCATTCGTGTCCGACTCTGTACGACCCCATATTGTCCCCTAAATACTCTCCAAAGCCTTCTCCGGAGAGTTTCCTCCAAACTCCCCCAAAACTGCTCTTGTTATTTGGAATCTCCACATTGCCAAATTCTGTGCTTGATTTAAGAACCAATCTCATCTTTTATTTAATAGTTTTACTTATCTCTGTTTGGCTGTGCTGGGTCTTCACTGCTGCTCAGGCTTTGCTCTAGCCTGAGAGCAGGGGCTCATCTCTGGTTGTGGGGAGCGGTGGCGTCTCCTCGTAGTGGTTTCTCTTGGGGCATAGGCTCTAGCACACATGAGCTCAGTAGTTGCGGCTCGGAGCCTCCAGAGCACAGGCTCAATAATTGTGGTGCAGGCTTAGTTGCTCCGTGGCAACCAACCCAGGGATGGAACCTGTGTCTCCTGCCTTGGCAGGCAGACTGTTTATCTCTGAGCCACCAGGGAAGCCCCAACCTCAACTTAGCTGCAGAAGCAACAGGGAATTCCCAGGTGGTCCGGTGGTTAAGTATCCACAGGGGACACGTTCAATCCCTGGTCAGGGAACTAAGACCCCACATCCTGTGGGGTAAGCCCACAGGCCACAGCTACTGAGCCAGGGCTTCACAGCCTGTGCTCCGCAACAAGAGAAGCCCCCATGTGCCCCAACAAAGAGCCCGAGCTTTACAATGAAGACCTATCACAGGCAAAATAAATGATAATAAACAGCAGCAGCTCTGAACACAGTTGCTCATTCTCTCCTCCAGGAGACACTGTCGCCTCCTTGGCACCTGAAACAGCACCTAATCTTGATTCTAGCAGCTCCTTCTCTGTCTCTTCTGCGGACTTGTCCTCTCCCCGCCTCTGACCTCAACACTGAGGAGCCAGGGAGAGCAGGCTAAGCTCACCCCTGCTGCCTCTTTAGCATTTACTTTGTCTCCTACTGCTTTGCCCCACTGTCCCACTCCACTGACCCCCTTGCTGTCCCTCCAGTTCCAAGCACGCTCCTGCCTCTGTAGCTCCTGTCCCCTCCGCCCCGGGTCCCTTGCTTCATTCTGGATTCGACCACCCCATAGACAACAGCAGCCCAGTCACTACTGATACATTGTATAACTCTTCATTAGTCTGTACATTTTCTGTCTTTCTTCGCTAGATTCTGAGCTCCAGGTGAGCAGAGAATCAGTCTGTCTTGTGTCCTGGAGTATTGCCTGCCTGGGACAATGACAGCACATGGTAAACAGTAAGCGCCGGTTCAATGACTACAGGAGGCAGCAAGATGGGATCCGCAACCCAAGTGGAGAGGTTGGCCTCAGAAAGCAGAAGGCACAAGCCTTCCAGAGAGGAAAGAAGAAAAGAGGCAAAGACAGGCCTATATTTGGTAAGTTTGGTGATAGTTGGAAGTGGGGAATGTGGGCCGATTTCAGCCTATAAGTAGGAAGATGGGATGGTGGAGCAACGTGATCCACTGACGGTGAAGACAGATGAGATGAAGAAGGAATGTAAGGGGGGACTTCCCTGGTGGTCCAGTGGCTCAAAGGATCACCTGCTGATGCAGGGCACACGGGTTCGATCCCAGGTCCAGAAAGATTCCACATGCTGTGGAGCAACTAAACCCATGTGCCACAAGTACCGAAGCCTGCACCCGCTAGAGCCTGTGTTCCGCAAAAAGAAGTCACCGCAATGAGAAGCCCCACACTGTAACTAGAGAGTAGCCCTGCTCACCACAACTAGAGAAAGCCTGTGAGCAGCAGTGAAGACCAGCACAGCTATAAATTAATAAACTGAAAAGAAGGAATGTCAGGAAAGCAGTAAAGGCTAGGAGTTACCATAAGGCAATTAGGGATAAATTGCCTCCTCCGTCCATGGGATTTTCCAGGCAAGAGTACTGGAGTGGGTTGCCATTTCCTTCTCCAGGGAATCTTCCCAACCCAGGGATCAAACCCAGGTCTCCCGCACTGTACACAGACCCTTTACCATCTGAGCCACCAGGGAAATCCTAATAAGACTGCCTCACAGCTGTATTCTATGTGGCCCAGAACATCCAGGTCAATGGAACTGGTGGATCTCAAGACAGATGGAGAATCAGCAAAATTCTGTAAAGCAATTATCCTTCAATAAAAAAAATTAATTAATTTAAAAAAACCTCCAGCTTTGGAAATCACTAGCACATAGGTAGTGGTGGAAGCTGAGACCAGGAGCTAAATCAGAGAGTTTGAACAAGTAAAACACGCGGGATAGACCCCAGGAAGCTGTCAATACCCAAGGTGTGCATGACGGATGCAGAGCTGCGGAAAGGACTGTGAGGAAGCCTGCAGGACAGCAGAAGGTGAAGAGCAGAGAGAGTAGGGAATCCAGAGAGGAGACAGCTTCAACAAGAAGAGAAGTCAGAGGTGTCGATGCTGGAACACGGTTAAATAGAAGGACCAATGCTTCTAACTGGTTATTAAAGAATTATGGGTTTGGCAACTACCTTGCTACTAAATGTTTACTGATTCCATTGCATTAGAACAATGCCTAGTTTACTTGCTGAACTACTAGTTAGTAGTTTTCCAAGCAGGGATGCAAGTTAGTATCTACAGTGAGCCTTTTTTTTCACCGCTGATCTAAATTTTTTTTAAGCATTTTTTTAGAGGATAATTACTTTACAGTATTGTGGTTTTGCCATACATCAGCGTGAATTGGCCATAGGTATACTGGACATGAGTCTGAGTGAACTCCGGGAGTTGGTGATGGACAAGGAGGCCTGGCGTGCTGTAATTCATGGGGTTGCAAAGAGTCGGACACGACTGAGCGACTGAACTGAACTGAACTGATACATATGCCCCCCTCCCTCTTGAAACCCCCCCCACACACACACCATCTTGCACTCCATCCCATCCCTCTATATTGTCACAGAACGCTGGCTTTGGGTTCCCTGTGTCATGCATCAAATTCCCACTGGCTATGTATTTTACACATGGTAATGTACACGTTTCAATGCTACTCTCTCAAATCATCCCACCCTCTCCTTCCCCACTGTGTCCAAAAGTCTGTTTTTATGTCTGTATCTCCTTTGCTGCCCTGCAGGTAGGATTGTCAGTACTATCTTTCTCAATTCCACATATATGTGTTAATATATTATATTTGTCTCTCTCTTTCTGACTTACTTCACTCTGTATAATAGCACCAGTGAGCTTTTAAAATATTAATGCCTGAATTTTCCTCTTGAAAATTATAGCACTTTGTCCGAAAGGTGGGGCCCAGGCATGAATCTATTATGAAAGTCCCAAGGGATTGTAACATGCAACCAGGATTGAGAAGTACTTTGTCAGGAAAACCAGGCCTTCTACGATAACCACATGGGGAGCCTCCATGCCTGGCACACATGGGCAACCCACCAGGGCAAAGGACAGAACACTTTGGTCCTTGAGATAATGGGAACCATCTGTTGGGATGTTGGGGGACCTTGCCTAGGCACCTAGGCCTGGAGATATGATGGTCACCCTCTCTGCTAGGTGCCCACTGTCTACTTGCTTCTCTGGTTTAGCAGATCCTTCAAAGATCCTGGTCTATCACCACCACCATCATCATCACCATCATACCTATTGAGTGCTTCACTGTACCAGGCACTTGCTTAGAGCATTACATGCTTAACTCACTTAATACAACACCCCTATCAAGCAGGCACAGCTTGCGATCTTTCTTTTATGAGATAAAGAAGTGGAGGTTCATAAAGTGACTTGCCCAAGGATCATAAAGCTAGAGAAAGGCAAAGCTGGGCCCTTAACCCAGCCCTGGGTCACTCCACAACCCAAGCTCTAAGTCATGCCTACATCAAGTCTGCATCATACCTCACTGCCGGGATTGGGGTCTTCCACCTGAGCACCCCTGCCTGCAGCTTCCTTGGCAGGCTGCTGTCTCAGCTACCCCCCACCCCACACCCAGGCTGGGCTCTTCTCTAGGAGACTTATCCCCAGCTGCCCCTGAATCCAGTGCTTACATTAAGTCCTTTTTCTGGCATCACAGGTAAAGATTAGTCTTCTACCTTCAAACTTGCACAACATTAACTTCTTTTGAAGGGATTCAAGCATTATAGAATTCTACTGCAAATGAGAAAAGACCTTTTAGAATTCATACAATCAGAACATGGAATTTTAAAACAAAAATGTAAAATTGTTATTTCCATGGCTACCGCAATTATCTCTCAGATAAGAGCATTCCAGAAAAACAAGGCAAATAGAAATGCATGAACTAACTAAATTGACTTTTATTACTGACATTGCACTTCAATAAGGCATTGCTTACTGTAGAGCAGAAGGTCAGTTCTTTTGGTTTTCAGACATTAGGTCTTGGGTCCTTTCTGTCACGAGGACTTCCAGGTGTTTCCTTTGCTTCTCCATCTAAACATCCATCACAAAGAGAAACTGTTTTATGGGAACACTTTTCCCCCTGCATAGTAAGCTCTGACTCCTTGAAAGCTCCTAGAAGACAGGGACTTGCTCTGAATTCTGGGTAAATCCATACCTGAAGAGTGCAGTTAGTGAGGGCTGGGAAGTCGCCCAGGCTTACCAGAGACATCATCAAATTCACTGGAAAACTTTGTCAGCATTTATCTTGCATAAAAGCTTCTTTATTTGTTCAAAGTGGATCTTCAGGATGGTTGTTTTTTCCTGCAACTCCTCATCAACTGTAGTGATGAAGAGTAACCATCATTTAGTGATTTATGGATGTTTTAGAAAGAATTGCAGAGCTGAACTTTAGCCCCACCAGCCAGGAAGATTTGGTTGAGCTTTGCATTCAGTAGCTACAACTGCTAAATCAATATGCATGATTTTTGTTCATTTTACAAATATGAAATTTGATAACATCACGCAAGACACGTACTCTTTTAGGGCCCCTTCCCAGTTCTGATGCACAGCCTATGTTTGCCCCCTTGGACTCACTAATGTACTAAGGTATCCTTTTTAATCTTAAAGGAAAACTAAAGGAATTCCCTGGTGGTCCAGTGGTTAGGACGCCACACTCTCACTGCTGAGGGCCTGGGTTCAATCTCTGGCTTATGGATTTAGGAAACTAAAATCTCACAAGTGGTGGCCAAAAAAGGGGGGTACCTAAAACCCAGAGACCCTCAGATGCCAGAGACCTGGGGGGTTAAGGTCAAGAGGGCAGTTAACGCCATGAATGGGGCTAGATCAGTGAACTCTGTAATACCACTGGCTGGTCCATTCTGCTCCACCACTGTCCTGTGAACTGCACCCAACACTTTCAAAGTCACAATTCTGATTTCATGGTAAATTAATTGGTAAATTAATTCTTATCAATTATACAAATTGTCGTAAGCCCATATGCATGTGTAAATCCCAAAGTGGCAGGTGCTATGGCTCCACAGCTGTACCTATGTGTGTGCATATGAACATGCTTGCTTTCTCTTCATCATCATATTTGTCACTTGGTCATGTTTTATGGCACCAGCCCAGCTTGAATTCTGCCCTCTCTCTTCTCTCTCCATGTCTTCTCCCGAGGAGGCTTCATCCCCATCTATGGCTACGTTTTAGCATAGATAGTGACGGTCCCCAAATTCCTATTTCCCTGTAAGCCTGTTTCAAGTTCTTGATATATATTCCAGTTGCCTACTGGGTCATCTCTACCTGGAGGGTAAGTTTGGAAAAGCCAGAAAAATACCAAGAAGTTGTCACTTGAGGCAACAGCCTACTCTTGTTGATATATTTCTTTGCAAGACACAACATGAGCTCATGCTGAGCCAATGTGATGTCTCCAGGGTCAAGTTCCCTTTTTCTCTTCACCCCCGCTTCCCTCTGCATGCTCTGAGGGGCAAGGACAGAGATTCTTAGGCTTCTCCTTCCTCAAAAGGGAGACACAAGAAATCCCCCACAGAATGAGGCTTCTTTCTGTGGGAGGGGAGAAAAGAAGAGAAGGAAAGTAAAAAACAATTTGGTATTAGAAATCGTCAAAACAGAAGCATGGGGCCTTCCCTGGCAGTCCCGTGGTTAAGAATCCATCTGCCATGCAGGGCACATGTGTTCAGTCCCTGGTCCAGGAAGATTCCCACATGCCTCGGGGCAATTAAGCACAAGTACCGCAACAAAGAGTAGCGTGCCACCCCCCTCCACTGCAACTAGAGAAAGCCCACGAGCAGCAGCAGCAGCAATGAAGACATAGCACAGCCAAAAATATTTTTTATTTTAAAAACCAGAATCATGTGCCAAACACTCTAGAGCAAAATATAATTCAAAGTTACCCTTGTTTTCACTAATTTACTTATTCAAATAATACTTAAATAACATTTACTGAGCACCTACTATGTGCAAACCATATCTTAGAGTACTCATGACACAGCGGGGAGAGGAAGGCAGAGCAGACAAAGGTCCTGCCTGCAAGGAGCTTAGAGTCCAGAGGTGGGAGATAGCAACCCACCAAACCCAGAAAATCTGCCAGTTTGTGATAAGACGACAGAGGAGAATTTAGGAAAAGGAGTCTATATCAATGATGGATCATGGAATCTAAGGCAAGTATGGAGGAAAAGGGGAATATAAGAGGGAGTAAATTGCAGTCGTGTCACTGGATTGGACGTCCCAGCCTGATAAATTGGTGGAGTCAGGAAACTAAAGGGAAGTTGCTAGAAAAATTGGAAGTGGACATCAAAGAGAGAGATATTGACATGCACACTGTGGAGCGGATATAGCATGGGGTGATAAAAATATCTCAGGTGTGATATAGAAGTGGGTAGTTGAGGCAGGTGGAGGACAAGATCACAGGAGAAGACAGAGGTCAGAAACTGACAGGTATTGGACACGTCTTCTTCATGGATGTTGAGGTCATGCAGAATTATAAAGGAAGTAGAACCGGAGCAAGAGAGAAAGAGGGAGACCAGGGCTGAATTGGGGTCCTCCCACCAAAGAACTGAATGGGAGTAAGGGAGTGAGCAGGAGCCTTGAACTGCTCTCTCAATCTCTCTAGGTCTCAGCTGTCACATCTGAAAACAAAACGGCACAAAGATTCTGTAAGGTAACTTTTACCTAATAGCTCTAGTTTGGGATGCCCCCAAAGGGACAAGCCAAGATGACTGATTCAACCCCTCAGCCTCCCTCTGACAGGTAAAAAGGGGTCAGGTTAGCAGGTACATCAACTTATCTGTTAGCATTTGGAATTATACTGTGCATTAGGCATGCCTTTATGAGGTCCACTCGACAGCCCTTACTAAGTACTTTAACCACGAAGGAGAGGAAATCCAATTCTGCCACCAATACCTGTCTCTCTCTCCTTTCCACGAACCCATTCCCACCATTTAAGCACCGTCAGTGCTCCTTTCCGATCAAGCGTGACCTTCTCAATCTGGCATTTAAGGATCTCCACCCATCGGCCCCTTGTAGACACCCAGTCATTCCAGTGCTCTGACAATGCTGCTCGGGCCCTTTCCTCCCCACTACCCCCCACAACCCACACCCTCTGTCTCCCCACCACACACACTCACCCCACTCCTACAGAGGACCGTGGTGTCAGCCTACCCTGCAATTGACAAGCTCCATATATGGTTGCTGCTCGCTGCAGAAATGACCTTGCTCATCTGCACTTGTCTGAGAAAGTCTATTTTCAGAAAAACGACAAATGGTAACTAATATAAGCCAGTCCCCACAGAGAGTGTGCATTTGTTGTTTTGTTTCATTTTAGTCCCTATGGGATTACATTAAACCATGTGGTTGTTGTTGAAAATTAATTTGCTTAATTATATATTAAAGCTATAACCAGTTAATTGGGCAATAACTAATCAAGAGAAATAGGAATAGTGTATGAACCCAAATAATAATAGTATAGTTATTAGTATAAAGTAAATTCTCTTCTACCATCAATATTTCATGATTCCTTTGCTCTGAATGTCAAGGTAGATTTTCTCATCGTATACTATCATCTCTCCTTCTATTCCTCTTTGTATTTATTGTAACATCTCTCGATTTACCTGTTAAATGGCATTCAGGAACACACAAAACTGTTGGCCAATACACACAGCTCTCAAGTGTATTACATTTAAAATAAAGAAAAATTATTTCAAAGAACCATGCCCCACCCTCACCAGCCTCCTATTTCTCTTACAGACAATGTCTTTATGACAGTTTTGGTCTCTGCTAAAACTGTATAATTTTTGTGATCCGTTGGAATTTATAAACCTGGAGGGAAAATGCCTAAAATAAGTAAACAAAACCTAAGGGTAAGAAGAATTTATTTAAGGATCCACATCCTGGGAAACAAAATCCACACTCAGCCTCTTCATGATTGGAATGTGGTCAAACAAATCAAATCCCAAAGGATCTCGGCATTCCAGATGCAGGGAGAGTATTTTTAGTACTGCTCTCCTTTAAGTCAATATGTCTACGTTTGGATGGGGTACTCATTCAAATACCCTGAAGGCTTTACAATATAGGATTTTTTTCAGTGCTTTTTCAAACCAAAAGTATATGCTATTCAAATATAGATAAATAGAGAAACAGAGAAATAGATGATATGTATCTTATTCTCTCCCAAGGATATGTGATCAAATCAGACAGGACACCATTCTCCACTAGGGTAGGATACACTGTTCATTGCTTAGCAATGGAGACATGAGACTCTCTGATGGTTGACTTGAAAATATATCCAGTACACTCTTATCAAGGCTAGGTCTCTTCATATGACGGTCTCCAACAAAATGATGGCAAAGCTGCCTAAAGATACAAAGGTTATTCTGATGTGAAATCTTTCATCCAGAGCAAATTAAAGATCCACACAGACAGTCTTCCTCTGTGAAATGCTGAGCCACTGTTTGTGGGGCAAGTGGAGACATGGCTTCAGGTAAGTGTAGCTATACCCACATTTGTGAATGCTGTGAGCTCATAATTACCCAGGAAAAAAAAAGAATATTTTTGTCCAAATAAATCTGACTTATCTATATTTTTATTTCATAACAGTAAATTTAGATGTTCATAGTCTTATCTGTAATTACAGACCAGCATTATGTGTTATGCTACTTACATTGCTGATGCTTGTTAGTCTATAAATATCAACCTGAACTCTTTTGTTAGTTATACTTGTTAAGAGATCATGTTAGAAATATTTTTCCCAGATGCTCACATTCCGGTTACATTTTCACTGAGTTATATAATCATATCTGAGTGTTTCCTTTTGGAGCTTCTAAAAATTTCATTTTTCATATTGAAAATGTAAAGCTGTCCCCAAATTAATTTTGGGTAAAGGTGTGGACGAGGAATCTCATGTTATTTTTGCCAAATTATGAGTTATCCTGAATCCTTTATTCACAAATCTCTCCTTTCCTCACTTACTTGAAATTCCATTTTTATCAAATATTAAATTATTGCATCCACTTTGCCCCATTTCAGAACTATCTGCTTGCTTTTCTGTCTATTTCTCACCATTCCTGCCTCCCTCTCCACCCTCAACTCTAAACTCCAGTCATATTTAATTGATCTACCATCCCAGACTGGACCATCTCTTCTGTATCTCCTCACATGGTCCCCTCTGTTTGGAATGACCGCTCTTCTTCCCTTCTCCTGGCGAATGTCCACTCTGCCTCGGCTCCCCTCCCCTGGGGAACCTCCCATGGCCTTCCCGAAGCCTTCCCCAGGCCCAGCCTACCTAGATGCTTCCCCCAAGCAGCTGACACTCCCCTAAGACTTCCATCAGCGCTTCCGTAACTCTGCTTATTTGTCTTTCTCACCAAGCCAAGACGGTCTTGAAGGCAGGGAATATTTCTTATTTTTGTAACCTTCACTGTTCAGCACAGTGTTCGTTATATAAATTTATTAGAGCTAGCAAGTACTTGTCTGTGGTTCTCTTCTTTAGATACTAAACAGGATTTTCTGTCAGCATCTCCAGTCAGGGCTCCCCTGGGCACCAGTGGGTAAGCCTGGTTCAAAATCCTGTTCCCTCTAGGCATTCTTGTCTAGACCATCATTCCCATTCACACTCCGAGATATAACACAAATCTTCTTCCCAGATACTGCATTCAAATGATCTTCAGGAACAATGATGGAAAGAGGGCTTGGTTGCGGGATTTCACTAATTGTGTCTCCCACCGCTCAAATGCCTGGCTCTTACTGGAAACCCCAGTTGAGAGGAATGTCACCACTGAGCAGGACATCCATCAAGCCACCCCTGGGGCAGTATTCTTCACAATAACCACATCTGTCACTTCAACACGGACTCCAGTGAAACCTGCAAATGTTTGTCTCTAGTGATCTAATTCTCTGGGAAAATCAATAATACAGACCAGAAAGGATCTTTCTGGAACATGATCTCCTGATTCCCACTTTTAAATTTGACCTAGCTTTTCTGACTCATAAAGGAATAAATGTCCTCCTGGACTTAATGTTGGGCACAGATAAGGCTTACAAATCCACTCATTGTGATGCAGAATAAAGTATTTTAAAAAACATACATCATCATCACAATTTATTCTGGGTCAAGCACTTTATTTCTTTTTTTGTACACCCTTCTCCTCACAATACATCTAGATATAACTTTCCCCAATGTCTACTCTTTTTTAACTTATTTTATATTAAGGTATAGCTGATTAACAATGTTGTGATAGTTTCAGTATGGAAAAGGGACTCAGCCATACACATACACATATCTATTCTCCCCCAGACTCCTCTCCCATCAAGTCTGGGGTGAGGCACTTTACATCCCAATATCTCTAATCTGCACAAAATCCTTGCCTGGTAGCCATGAATTTCTTCACTCTGAATGAGAAAAGTGACGCTCAGAAAGGCAAATTAACTTGGTCAAGGTCCCCATAGGTAACAGAGCAAGATCCTAAGCTTGATTTTGCCTAATTCCAAAATTCATTCATGGTTTTTAACGTTGCCACATTGTATTCCAATGTAAAATACAAATACAAAAAGAAAAGATCTCACATTGAGAGAAGTTTCCTTTTTTCTCAAAAATGTTGCTTTGGAAACAAAAAGCAATTTTCACAAGCCAAGGAGTCACAGATTTTGGAGAGTCTTTCCACACCACCCTCTCAGATGTCTGTTTCTCTTTAAGTTGGAGTTCCCCCACTGCTGCAGAGGGAGAGGGTTCTCCCCTGATCCCACGCGTGCAGCTGGCTTTTCTGCATGGCTAATTACTGCATCTGCACCATCAGCACAGAGGCACAGGTGCTGTTTTACATAAACCAAAGACTGACTTGCAGATGATCCATGGGGAGTTTCTAGGTATAACATTTGTCTCCAATCAAAATTCCACCATTCAGCCTCAAGCTTGTTTCCCCAGTCATCAATCCTCAGATTAGATCACAAGCAAGACATCCTCCGAGGAATCCCACAAAGCACTACTCTTCAAAACTGACTCTGGTGAGGGGCGGAATGTTGATGCTTGCTGATGAAGGACCTTCTGCCCCCTCTCCCTGCTGATAGAAAGGCTAGGCAAATGCTCTGGTCTCTCCTACCTGTGATCCACCTGGCACTGAAAAGGTGGACCATAGGATGGGTAAGAGTTCACGCTCCCTGTGCTACAATTAATGGTGGACATCATTACTGTATTAGAGACTGCCCCTTCTTTTTCTTCTCCACATGGTAGGCACCCCTGGGCTGTCTTTCCTAAGTGGGGCAGACCTGCCATTCTTCTTGTTCGATCAGTAGGTGGGTATGGCAGGCCTGTGGATGGTTAGGGAAGTGACTCTGCAGGCCCAGTTCCTCACTTGCTCACTCTGTCATGGGCTGAGCATGTGAATCCAATACATTAGACTTGGGCTGGGTGGTGGAAGCATGCACGTCAACTTCATGCCAGACTCAGGTTCTTTGATTCAGCTTTTACCAAAGTTTACTCTGAGTATCGGGAGCTTGTCTATTTATGAAAAAAGTGATACTTTCTTATCTGACTATTATCCTTTAAGTGAGTTTCCCCATGGTCAGAATCCAAAAGAGAAACAGAGGCGAATAGCACCCTGAACATCTAGCAACTAACAGTTCTTGGAAACCAGATTCTGAAAATACTCTGTATCAGCATTAGAATGGCAGCAAGTCAAGGGCACATAAGGAAAACCCTCCTGACAGCAAGATGAGACATTTCGAATACCTGAGGTATGGCATGTTAAAAGAACCATCATTTCTTCCCTATTTCATACCCCATGATATGCTTTTTCTATAAATGTCAAGTCAATGATGCTTTGGTTTGCTGACGCTGGCAAGCCACAGAGCCCTTTGCAAAGGTGAAGAACTGGAAGTTGAGCAGCAAGTGGCTGCCAGGTACTGCAGGCTACTTTGTCCCTGAAAGATTAGTTTCAGTATCAGGATTGTTTTGCATAACTGCAAACTTTAGCCTAACCCAGTATCTGCTAACCAATATAAACTGCTGCCAGCCAAGCGGCTCCCCCTTCATTCTCTATTGTTTTTTATTTGAAGAAGCAAATGAATGCTGACATATTGCCCCCCTTAGTTTCGGGAGTAAGGAAAGAAGGGGAAATGCAGCGTGCATGTTCCCCACTCCCCTTTCTCTCCTGAGTCTCAAGTCAACCGCGCGGGGCAGGGAGGAGTGGTGGGAAGTAGAAAGCAGCTGAATCACCGAAGGGAAATGCAATTATGATTTCTGCAAATGTTAAGTTTCTAGCATAATCTAAAAGAAGGCCTTAAATGTGGTTTTTTAATGAAGTCTTTTTTAATCATAAAAAACTATTGTGCCTTTGCTGCAAACAACATTCAAGTTCTCTAAGCATTTGTGATAGTAATTCCATCCAGCTGTATTGTACTGATCATCACCCTAGTCTTCTAGCTCTTAATGTACCCTGATTTAGCCTTTGCTATGATGGGTTGAATGTAAAATAAAATATGCTGCTGCTGCTGAATCACTTCAGTCGTGTCCGACTCTGTGTGACCCCATAGACAGCAGCCCAACAGGCTCCCCCGTCCCTGGGATTCTCCAGGCAAGAACACTGGAGTGGGTTGCCATCTCCTTCTCCATTGCGTGAAAGCGAAAAGTGAAAGTGAAGTCGCTCAGTCGAGTCTGACTCCTAGCGACCCCATGGACTGCAGCCCACCAGGCTCCTCCATCCATGGGATTCTCTAGGCAAGAGTACTGGAGTGGCTTGCTATTGCCTTCTCCAAAATAAAATATGAGTCAATGAAAAGTGAGAAGAGTCATTAGGATTGTATTCATGTGCCAACTCCAAGAGATGATTGATAATGACTAACTGAAGCACAGTGTTGGGAAGGATTCTGAGGCCTATCTGGGCCCTGTGGAAAAGGTTCTAATAAGAAGTTCCTTGCATGTGAGCAAGGTGTATGGGCATGGGTCTTGCACACATTTCCCATCCTTAATTTAGAATGAATCTCACCCTTGAGTCCAAAAAGCCAGTTTGTAAGGACATAGGTAGGAAGGTCTAATGCCACAATAATATATATTATGAAGGTATGGAGTTTGAACTTACTACGAGCTTAATATGAGCTAGCAACGTGAAAGCAGTGACAAGAGGCTGATGCTATGTAGGGTAGCGTGGGTGAAGGCATGCTGCCCAAAGTTAGGGAGGTGTGTTCTGCTCTGTTCTTGAAAGATAATGGTGGCAGTGGTGGGTCTCACTCCAGATGCCAGGAATGTTAGTCAACAGGTTGAAGATCAGTGTACTTCCAGATAACAATGATGGTGTGATCACTCACCTAGAGCCAGACATCCTGGAATGCGAAGTCCAGTGGGCCTTAGGAAGGACCTCTACAAACAAAGCTAGTGGAAGTGATGGAATTCCAGTTGAGCTATTTCAAATCCTAAAAGATGATGCTGTGAAAAATCTGTACTCAATATGCCAGAAAATTTGGAAAACTCAGCAGTGACCACAGGACTGGTAAAGGTCAGTTTTCATTCCAATCACAAAGAAAGGCAATGTCAAAGAATGTTCAAACTACTGTACAATTGCATTCATCTAACATGGTAGCAAAGTAATGCTCAAAAGTCTCCAAGCCACACTTCAACAGTACATGAACCGTGAACTTCCAGACGTTCAAGCTAGATTTAGAAAAGCCAGAAGAACCAGATATCAAATTGCCAACATCCATTGGATTATCAAAATTACAGAAAAACATCTACTTCTGCTTTATTGATTACACCAAAGCCTTTGTGTGGATCACAATAAACTGTGGAAAGTTCTTCAAGAGATGGGAATACCAGACCACCTAACCTGCCTCTTGAGAAATCTGTATGCAAGTCAAGAAGCAACAGTTAGAACTGGACATGGAAAAACAGACTGGTTCCAAATAGGAAAAGGAGTACATCAAGGCTGTATATTGTCACCCTGCTTATTTAACTCATATGCAGAATACATCATGAGAAATGCTGGGCTGGAAGAAGCACAAGCTGGAATTAAGATTGCCAGGAGAAATATCAATAACCTCAGATATGCAAATGACACCACCCTTATGGCAGAAAGTGAAGAGGAACTAAAGAGCCTCTTGATGAAAGTGAAAGAGAAGAGTGAAAAAGCTGGCTTAAAACTCAGCATTCAAAAAATGAAGATCATGGCATCCAGTCCCATCACTTCATGGCAAATAGATGGGGAAACAATGAAAACAGTGAAAGACTTGATTTTTGGGGGCTCCAAAATCACTGCAGATAGTGACTGCAGTCATGAAATTGAAAGACGCTTGCTCCTTGGAAGAAAAGCTATGACCAACCTAGACAGCATATTAAAAAGAAGGACAGGATTTGTCAACAAAGGTCCATCCAGTCAAAGCTATGTTTTTTCCAGTAGTCATTTATGGATGTGAGAGTTGGACTATAAAGAAAGCTGAGCATTGAAGAATTGATGCTTTTGAACTGTGGTGTTGGAGAAGACTCTTGAGAGTCCCTTGGACTGCAAGGAGATCCAGCTAGTCCATCCTAAAGGAAATCAGTCCTGAATATTCATTGGAAGTACTGATGCTGAAGCTGAAACTCCAATACTTTGGTCACCTGATTCGAAAAACTGACTCATTTGAAAAGACTCTGATGCTGCGAAGGATTGAAGGCAGGAGGAGAAGGGGACAACAGAGGATAAGATGGTTGGATGGCATCACCGACTCAACGGACATGAGTTTGAGTGAGCTCCAGGAGTTGGTGATGGACAGGGAAGCCTGGCATGCTGCAGTCCATGGGGTCACAAAGAGTCGGATACAACTGAATAACTGAAATGAACTGAACTGTACTCAACAAAAGGCTCTAGAACTTGTGCTTTATGAAGGAAAACAAGAATGCTCCTCCTGAAGCTTCACTGATGGCTCAGGGGCAACACGTCCGCCTGCCAATGCAGGCAACACGGGTTTGATCCCTGATCTGTGAAGATCCCACGTGTCACTGAGCACCTAAGCCTGTGTGCCACAACTGTTAAGTCTGTGCTTTAGAGCCTGGAAGCCACAACTTCCGAGCCCATGTGCCACAGCTACTGAAGCTCGGGGGCCCTAGAGCCCATGCTCACCAACTAGAGGAGCCACGGCAGTGAGAAGATTGCACAACGCAGCTAGAGAGTAGCCCCTGCTCACTGCAACTAGAGAAAAGCCCAAGCAACAGTGAAGACCCAGTACAGCCACAAATTTTTAAAATTTAATTATAAATCATTTAATTAAAGAATAAAAATAAAATTTAAAAAGTTTTAAAATAGAATGTTCAGCCTGGTGAAGAGAATACTTAAGGAAGCCCTGATATCCATCCTTCCCAGAAAACTAGCATGCTGCTGACCCCAAAGTGGGCTACCCGAGGTCTTTAGCACCACTAATTTATCTAATTAGGTAACCCATATGAGCTCTCCAGTGTATGTACCTGCCTGCCACTTCCATCGCATGCCTGCTACACCCAGATGTTCAGCTAGTGGGATGGAATCAATTAGCAATTATAATTAAAGCTGAACATCATTAACAACATAAGAGTGAGATGTTCTTGTTCAATTTCCTGAGGTTGGAAGACTATGATGTTCCTGACAGAAGATAATAAATATAAATAAAGTTTCCAAATTCAGATAAGTATTTGAGTCACCACTGAATAATTGTTCAGCAAGCCATTGTCACCAAGTAGGAATTCACTGGCCCACACAAACGTAGATTAATTATCTTAATTAAGGATCTCGTGGCCCATTACCGATAAACTTGGATATCCCTCCTGCCTTTAAAAACTAGATAGCTGATAATTGCACAACAATTTGAATGTTGTGCACTGAATTGCACACTTCAGAAAGGTTAAAATGGGGAGTTTCCTGGTGGTCCACTGGTTGAGACACTGTACTTCCACTGTAGGCACACAGGTTTGATCCCTGTTCAAGGAGTTGGGATCCTGCATGTGGCACAGTCAAAAAAAAAAAGGTAAAAAGGTAAATTTTATGCTCTGTATATATTACCACAATAAAGAAAAAGACTGATTTTTTAAAATAGCATAATATAAAAGTATATACACCGAGGAAACCAGAATTGAAAGAGACACATGTACCCCAATGTTCATTGCAGCACTGTTTATAAGAGCCAGGACATGGAAGCAACCTAGATGTCCATCAGCAGATGAATGGATAAGAAAGCTGTGGTACATATACACAATGGAGTATTACTCAGCCATTAAAAAGAATACATTTGAATCAGTTCTAATGAGGTGGATGAAACTGGAACCTATTATACAGAGTGAAGTAAGCCAGTATACTGACACATACATATGGAATTTAGAAAGATGACAATGATGACCCTGTATGTGAGACAGCAAAAGAGACACAGA
This sequence comes from Cephalophus harveyi, assembly GCA_006410635.1. NCBI lineage: Eukaryota > Metazoa > Chordata > Mammalia > Artiodactyla > Bovidae > Cephalophus > Cephalophus harveyi. The sequence continues at coordinate 28,260 of SJYT01046518.1, read as the reverse complement.
TGTATAGAACGGATTTTTGGACTCTGTGGGAGAGGGAGAGGGTGGGATGATGTGGGAGAATGGCATTGAAACGTGTATACTATCATGTAAGAACGAAGTGCCAGCCTATGTTCGATACAGGATACAGGATGCTTGGGGCTGGTACACGGGGATGATCCAGAGAGAGGATATGGGGTGGGAGGTGGGAGGGGGATTCAGGATTGGGAACTCGTATACACCTGTGGTGGATTCATGTCAATGTATGGCAAAACCAATACAGTATTGTAAAGTAAAATAAAGTAAAAATAAAAAAAATAAAAAATTTTAAAAAAAAGTATAGACTGTTGAGTCAATCAGAGAAGAGCATAAATTCTGACTGGGCCACTTACTGTCTCTGGGACCTCAAGCAAGTTGATAAACCTCTCTGAATCCCCATTTCTTCCTCTGCAAAATCTAGGAATAATGCCTACTCATGGCTGCTGAGGACAGATTAGATTCAGCCTAAGGACCAGTGGGTGGAAGATCCATTGGCTTTCAGGATAAGGAAGCTTTGCAGACCTAGATCTGTCTGACAATACAAGAGATACCTCCACAGAAAATCTGCAGCTCTGCAAAACTCCAGCCCTGAAAACCACAGCAGTGGAGAAATGATAACTTAAGAAGCAGAGATTCAAAAACAATGGTTCATTCTCCAAGATTAAGGTTCTCAATCCATTCCAGAGCACGAAGGGTCACCTGATAACAGCAGACAGCCACTGTGCAGCTCAGGCTTCCCTACAAGGGTCATTCCTCCAGGTCACCAGCCCCATATTTCTGCTTACCTTCCTTACTCCACTTCCCTATGGATCACTTTGGAGAGAGTGAACTTCTTCTTCTTAATCCTCCTATGGCCACAGCCCTACCATCACTGTATTAAAAAATGCCACTTAATGAGGCCTTGGCACCTCCACCAAAAAAAAAAAAGAAAAGAAAGAGAGAAATGCCACTTAGACTCTTATTTGTGTGAGGTCAGAACCATGTTCCTTCCTCATCCACGGGTAAAGCTGAAGTAGTGTCCTCCCAAGACACGGGGGAAGATTTGATGGGCGCATCAATTTGCTCAAGAATGTAGAAGACACATTCTTTGATGGGGGCAAGGGGAGGGCTGTTAGGAATCTGGAGCAGTACCAACAACATTAACATGGTGTAGCCCTTCTCGCTGAACAGCTTACTTTGGGTTTTCATTGTTACTTTCAAGCCTCTAAGAGGAATAAGAGGTGCGGAAGTAGAGGTGAGGATTACCACTCTAGTACAAAATTCTGATAACATTTCCTAAATTGTTTTCCCAGCTTCTTCAAGCACTGCCTTCTCAGAGCTCCCGAAGAATTGCATAAGCCTCTCTTAATGCCTTATTTGGGCTTCCCTGGCGGCTCAGTGGTAAAGAATCCACCTGCCAATGCAGGAGATACAGGCTCAATCCCTGGGTTGGGAAGATCCCCTGGAGCAGGAAATAGCAACCCACTCCAGAATTCTTCCCTGGGGAATTCCATGGACAGAGGAGCCTGGCGGGGCGATAGTCCATGGGGTCACAAAAGAATCTGACATAGCAACTAAACAACAATAATAATGCCTTATTTTGGTACATAGTTCTTATATCCAGGTCTCCAGATACTGTGAGAAAATGAACTACCTTGATTTTTTCTTGTTTGTAATCCCTGTACCTTCCAGAAGTCAAGTACTGTACAGAGAAGGCTTTCAGTATAAGGTTGTTGAATAAGAAAGTTAGGCTAGGGAGTTAGGGCTGAATGGCTAAAAAATAGTCCAAGAAAGAAAGGCAAGAAAAGAGAGGGAAACTATCTCAGGACACTTTATCCACTTCCTTGTGAGTAATAGAAAATCCTAATAACAACCCAACCAGGCTAGGCACTGTTAGTATCTTCTTTGAACAGAACAGAAGTAACTTTCTCAGAGATGTCCCTTAGCGACTGAGAAGTCAAGATTCAGTCCAGATTTGCCTATTCCAAGCCCATGCCATTTTCCCCTAGGAAAACACGATTTCCCCCAGTCCCTTTCCCTGGTTCTATGACTCTTCTCTGTCTCCACTTTGAATGACTCCATCCATAACCTCAAAGCTTCTCCAAAAACCCAGAGACAGGGGCTTCCCGAGTGGTCCAGTGGTTAAGATTCTGCACTTGCAGTGAAATCAGCATGGGGTTGACCCCTCAGCTGGAATCTAAGATCACACCTGCTGGGTGATCAAAGGAAAAACCAACCAACCAACCTGGAGACCCGTTAGTTTTACTACTATTCCAAGTCCTGAGAATCTATGCCAAAGCATTTCTGTGTTCCTCAAGTAGAAAATATTTTAAATACTAGATTGGTAGCTCAGTGGTAAAGAATCTGCCTGCCAGTGCAAGAGTTCGATTCCTGGATCTGGAAGATCCCCTGGAGAAGGAAATGGCAGCCCACTCCAGTATTCTTCCCTGGGAAATCCCATGGGTGGAGGAGCTTAGCGGGCTGTAGTCCATGGGGTCACAGAAGAATCAGACACCACTTAGCAACTGAACAACAAAAACCTGCGACTCCAAGTATTTTTAAATTATCCCACTTTACAAAGCAAAGCATTTTTAATACTTATTAATCTAACTGGATATTCCTAGAAGTCAAATGAGTAAGATATATTTTCATCTTTTAATGCAGACAAATCTATCAATATTTTCAAGTTTATCCACTGCTTTTTTCATTTATCCAAGGCTTCTAAACTCCTTTCTAAAAATTTATTTCACTTTCATTTTTTAAAATGAATTTTTTAAACCATTAGGAAATAGAGTGAGTTAAGGATAAAATATGACTTTTTCCATACACCTAATCTATTGTTCTGGCACTGTTTATTAAATAATCTTTCCTTCTGCTGGGGAGGAAGAAATTTTCCTCTATGCTCCTAAATCCTTTTGGCTGGTCTAAGAATTAAATTGACATGAGGCAGATTAACAGGAGAAAATCAAACAAAAGTTTAATAATGTGCATACATGGGAGAGACCAAGGAGAACTGAGTAACTCGCCAAAATGGCCCAAACCCTCACCTTAAATATTGGCTTCTGCTAAAGACGAAGGATGTTGAGGATGTGGTTTGGGACTTCAAAGAGAAGGAAAGCACTTTACACAGAGATAGAAGAACAAATCTTTGGTAAATGAATACTTTCTGGGCCATGTGGAGACAATGGGACACAGAAAAGAATTTCAACAAACAGACTTTGCTAGGCTCTTCCATGTCCACACGCCCAATACCTACATAGTCATCAACAGTGACAGCTCCCTTCCTGGAAAGGTCCTCTACATTCTTTCAGGCAGTTTGGGGGAAAGTTAAAGGTTCTTTCTGAGTCTGTTAGACCTTGATTGTTTTCATCTAAAAATAATCCTCATGCCAAAGCGATATTCTGGGGTGGCAGATTTTGCTCCCCTATACTTGCTTTACCAGTATTTTTCTGTCATGTATTTATTTCATATATATTCTTTTGTCCATTTCAAACTACCTATTCTATTCCAAATCTATTTGCAAAAATTTTTTTTTAGCAACACTCTTTTATATTTAATTTTCTATTATTTTACAATATCAAAGAGTGAAAATACTCCCCTTTGTTACTATTTTTTTAAGTTCATGAATGTTCTTATTTGTCGATTTTTCCAGTGAAACTGAGAATCATTTTGTTAGCATGGTCCTGAGGCTTCTGAGGTAGGGAAACAGCAAAAGGTCTTCTCCCCTGGTCCCTTCTCATCTTAGGCAAGCAGCCCCGAGCTTTTATAGGAGTTGAAGCAAAGGCAGTCCACAAATGGTTTTTGTCAACCCAACTTCCCTGTTTCTACAATTTTTTGAAATCCATACTTTCAGAAGCCGCTTCATGTCAAGCAGCATTTGGCAAAGCCTGTTCTAGCTAAACCCACACTAGACCTGTTAGAATGGACTGGATGGTTAAGATAAGGGCTGGGCTTTCTGAGAAATTGCACTATTAATTACAATGTCTGTGATGCTTGAAGCAAACAATCAGAATTACTTAGAAATCTGAAGAAAAACTTGTCAGAAGTACCTATCAGGTGAATGTTTTCGATATGAAACCTTGAGTGCCTTGGGTTGGGGTAAGAGAATATTTTTAGTTGAATAGACTTCCTTCCCAATAATTGATAGAATATCAACCACGTACAATACTCCCCATTGCAGATTCAAATCATACTAAAACCTGTCTACATGAGTTTTATTTATCCTTTTCTTTGTCTAGCCATTTTCTTGAAATTATATAAAGATACAACAGATCCCATAAAACCATTAATTGTTATTTTAATGGGAAGTTGGAAGGAACCATGCTAGGTGCTCTACTGAGTAATCTACCAACATGTGACCCAGACATTTATTAAGTTTAATTTGCACTACTTTTAATCAGCACTGAAAAAAGCCTGGCTTAATATGAATGTGCTTAGAATCCAAAAGGCTTGAGTTCTAATACTGACTTTATGCTATTGAAAGCCCTGGGCAAGTTTATTTAACACCCTTGTACCTCAGTTTCCTTGTAGACAATAGCGAGAAAATAAAACAGGGCTTGTAGGATTCAAGAATTAGGAATAATACATACAAAAGGGCTTGCATAATAGTTGGCACAAAGTATCTCTAACAAATATTAGTTATGAGTACCATCAATCATATGAACAGTCTGAATTTCCTTATTATTTCTAGTTTAAAGTTTCACCCAGAAAAAGTAAGAGAACATCAGCTACGCTGAGTGGAAAGAAAAGATAATGGGCAATTCTCCCGTCTACAGAGTTTCTGCCTAGAACACTAGGTTCTTGTCTCTGGTTTGAATGGTGTCCCTGGGAACCCAGTGGCTGCAGCTCACACTTAGCGCAATCATGGGAACATGCCCCTGCCCCACCTTGAACACACACTCAGTGATTCATAGACAAAACCAGAGGGCCACTTAGCAATAAATAAGGAATAAGATCACAGTGAAGTTCTAAATACTTTTCATAAGCTGCCTGAGACTAGGCTGCGAAGTGAAAGAGCTCCAGTATACTACTAAGTAGTTATCAAAAAGTACAATGTTGCACTTAAAAACTACCAATAAGTTTCTCTTTTCATCACCTCCTGACAGGTGGAGCCCAGTTAGGAATTCCAAGGAGCTGGATTTGGAGGCCAGCCACCCCTCGGACTGGAAGCTCTGCTAACCACAGCTAAGCTGCCGTCGGTTAATCACAGGAGACCGGATGCTCCCACACCGGGGATGCTTGGATGCTCCCACACCGGGGATGCTGCTACGGCAGGAGGGGGCGGCTTGTTGCCTCCTAATGACTCAACCCAGATGACCTGCAGCTCCTGTCGGGCTCAATACCTTGTTTGGAGGCAGCAGCCTCAGAAGGATTCATCTTCATTCAAGCCCAGAATGGAAGTAAAAGCAGGAGAATGTTCAGGAACTCAAAAAATAGTAACAAAGGGGAGTATTTTCACTCTTTGATATTAGAAAATAATAGAAAATTAAATATAAAAGTGTTCCTAAAAATGATTTGGCAAATAGATTTGGAATAGAATATATATAAGTGTGAAATGGACAATTGGATATGTACGAAATAAATGCAACCATCCCAGGGCTGTAACTACACGCAAATGCAGGAGTAGAGGACATCAAGAGAGCAAGCTATGGGTCTTTTCACACATCCTGAACTTTGCAGTCAGTTCCCTGAAGCCTTTGAAAACTGTGCTGCTTTCATTCAATAACCATACAGAGCACTAACTAGGAGACTTCTCTTTCACTTTTCACTTTCATGCATTGGAGAAGGAAATGGCAGCCCACTCCAGTGTTCTTGCCTGGAGAATCCCAGGGTCGGGGGAGCCTGGTGGGCTGCCGTCTATGGGGTCGCACAGAGTCGGACACGACTGAAGCGACTTAGCAGCAGCAGCAACTAGGAGCCAGCACTGAAGCAATAGCTTTGTTCAAGTCAAGGAACATCCAATGAGCACTTAGTAGGTGCAAGGCTTTACAGGAGAGCAAGCACTTATACCTACAGGTGGTGGACTTCCGGGCTTCTGCACCACCTCTGCTCAGCTTATAGCCCTGGTAGAGAGCTTTCTCAATGCTCACAGCAGGAGTGTCTCTTTACCAGACAGGGCACTAGACCAGGAACCAGAAGGTTTAAGTCTAGGCTCTGCCGCTCAACTCCTGTACAATTTAGGCAAGTCACTTAACCACCGCACCTCAGCTTTCTCATGTGCCAAAAGGCGTCTGACTGGATAAGATCCAACAAGATGAATCTAGAATAATTATTATGGAAATTTGAGAAGGGATGAAAAATATTTTTAATCCTATTTAATTTAGTCATTATAGCTGCTGCTGCTGCTGCTAAGTCGCTTCAGTCGTGTCCGACTCTGTGAGACCCCATAGACGGCAGCCCAACAGGCTCCCCCGTCCCTGGGATTCTCCAGGCAAGAACACTGGAGTGGGTTGCCATTTCCTTCTCCATTGTGTGAAAGCGAAAAGTGAAAGTGAAGTCGCTCAGTCGCGTATGACTCCTAGCGACCCCATGGACTGCAGCCTACCAGGCTCCTCCATCCATGGGATTTTCTAGGCAAGAGTACTGGAGTGGCTTGCTATTGCCTTCTCCGAGTCATTATAGCAGACAAATGAAATTCTCTAATTAAGAAAGACATAGGAACTGCATGGGCTTCCCAGGTGGCTCGGGGGTGAAGAATGCATCTGCACTGCAGGAGATGGGGGTTCAATTCCTGGGTCAGGAAGTTGCCCTGGAGGAGAGCAGGGCAACCCACTCCAGTATTCTTGCCTGGAGTATCCCCATGGACAGAGGAGCCTGGGGGGCTACAGTCCATGAGTTGCACAGAGTCAGACGCGACTGACGCAGCTGAGCACACAGGGACTGCACAGCCAAGGAAACCACAGACGAAAATGAAGTGATAACCTAAGAATGAGAGAAAATATCTGCAAGTCAATATCTGACAGGGGTTGATATCCAAACTAGAAAGAACTCATACAACTAAATATCCCAGAAAAACTGATTAAAAACTGGCAGAAGGTGCTCTGTGGCAACCCAGGGGGTGGGGTGGGGTGAGAGCTGGGAGGAGGCTCAAGAGGGAGGCGACATACGTATACCTATGGCTGATTCATGTTTCCATATGGCCGAAACCAACACAACATATTTTTTTTATTTTATTTTTATTTTATTTTTATTTTATTTTACTTTACAATACTGTATTGGTTTTGCCATACATTGACATGAATCCGCCACGGGTGTATACGAGCTCCCAATCCTGAACCACTCTCCCACCTCCCACCCCATATCATCTCTCTGGATCATCCCCGTGCACCAGCCCCAAGCATCCTGTATCCTGTATCGAACATAGGCTGGCGCTTCGTTTCTTACATGATATACATGTTTCAATGCCATTCTCCCACATCAGAGAGAAGGTGGGATGCCACCTTCTCCCTCTCCCTCAGAGTCCAAAAGTCCGTTCTATACATCTGTGTCTCTTTTGCTGCCTCGCATACAGGGTCATCATTACCATCTTTCTAAATTCCATATATGTGTCAGTATACTGTATTGGGTGTTTTTCTTTCTGGCTCACTTCACTCTGTATAATCGGCTCCAGTTTCATCCATCTCATTAGAACTGATTCAAATGTATTCTTTTTAATGGTTGAGTAATAGCTGTGGTACATATACACAATGGAGTATTATTCAGCCATTAAAAACAACACAATATATTTTAAAGCAATCATCTTCCAATTAAAAACAAATTTTTAAAAATGGCAGAAGATCTGAATAGACATTTCTCCAAAGAAGACCTACGGATGGCCAAAAGTATCTGAAAAGACACTCAACATCACCAGCCATTGGTGAAATGTCAAAGCCATACTGAGGTATCACCTCACATCTGTTAGGACAACTGTTATCAAAAAGCCAAGAAATAACAAGGTTGGTGAGGATATGAAGAAAAGGGAATCCTTGCATACTGCCAATAAGAAAAAGATTACCAAGATGACTTCAGAAGACATTTTACAAATCTAAATAAACCAATAACTGTTTAAAAACAAACAAAAAAAGACACAGGGAGACAAGCAAACTCACTCCCTGGAAAATGTAGCCACAGATAGGTTTATTTTCAAGGTTCCTGCCCCAGTTTTTTGGTGTCCACTTTCAGTACCCAGTCCCAGCCTGCAGAATCGTCTCCCCAGCACCTACTCCAGAGTTGCTGGATATTAGCCGAGGAGGGACCCTCAGCCCATTTCATTCGGTGTCCTCCTCCCACAGCGCTCCAGGCCCTCTGTTTAAACACACGCAAGAGGGAAGCTCGTTGTCAGGGTGTCTCTCCATCCCTGCTCACTCAGATGAGTAGAAAAGATGGAATGCAAACACTCTCCCTGAACGCCCTAGTGGAGTCCTAGTTCAGCCCTCTGATGTTACCTGAACACAGCTAACCCTCTTCTCCAGGGCAGTCTGGGACACAGTCCCACATCTCCTTCATAAGAACTCCCAGAAACTGCTTAGGGGTTTACAAAGCACCTTCCTTACAGGTCATCAGCAAAATGACATTCCAAGGTGAGAGGGGGATCCCACAGCCTGACATTGCTTGGGCCCTATTGACAGAAATGAGTTCTTCACCCTGTTTATTCAGAAATTGACATTAGGCATAAAACATAGGCACGACCTTTTCGGTCAGACCTTAAGGAGGAGATACTAAAAATAGATCCGCATCCTCAGGCGCTACAGTCAGAGCTGACACTATGAATAATCCTCCATGTTCCCTGGAGAGTCGGGCAGGCAACGAGAAGGGGCCTGCAGGCCAATTTGTATGTGCGAATTCAGGGGAGTCAGTTTTCAGTCCAGGCTGGCCTTTGTCCTCCAAGAGATGAGGCAGGGTCCAGAGCCCTGGAGACCTTGTCCACTCCTGAGCTAGTGAGAAGGCGCAGAGAAGGGGAAGGTGGGGAGTGCCTTGACATAGTATAATAATCATAATTCCCCTCAATATTTGAGAATTATGAGCAAGGACTTGGACTCAAATTAACTTGTGAGTAAATTCAAATAATGGGGGCTTCCCTGGTGGTACAGTGGATGGGATTCTGCCTGCCAGTGCAGGGGACACGGGTTCGATCCCTGGTCCAGGAAGATTCCACATGCCACAGAGCAACCTATTCCGTGCACCACAGCTACAGAGCTGAGCCTGTAAACCTCGAGCCCGTGCTCTGCAACAAGAGAAGCCCCTGCAATGAGAAGCCCCCAGTCTTCATAACTAGAGAAAGCCATGGCACAGCAATGAAGATCCAGCTCAACCAAAACTAGACTTGTTTTCTTAAAAAACTTTAAATAAGTCCATGTCACTGGGAAGTGGGATGACTTAATCCCACCTAAGTATTATCACTTAATAATCATAATAATTAACACTGATTGAGCCAGTCACTGGGCTTTATCTGTATTATCTCACTTAATCATCACAGCAAGCCTATAAGGAGGTGCTACTATTATCTTCATTTCACAGCTAAGGAGACGGAAGCTAGTAGCTAGGGTCACACTTGCCTAAGGTCACATGACTAGTAAGTAATTTACTCTGAGCCCATGTAACTCAGATTCTGAGCTTTCAAGCAGGAGACAAAACCAGAGAAAGAATGAATGAGGCCACCTGCCATAGTCAAGCAGTCAGAGAGCCATTCAGAGCAGACCGGGGTCTAGACACCATTCACTCCCTCCCATAGACTTCTCCTGAGAAGCGAGCAGGCCAGGCCTCCTGCTGATATGGACTCGGGGGAGTCTCTGGGTCCAGGACTCTGCCGTTTGTCATCTTGGCTTTACTGCAGCTGCCAACTCAAATCAGACCTGAATCCCTAGGCTCGCCAGGCCCTGCTGCCACCTACGCCTTCTTGACTGAGCCGAGGAACATGAGCAGACCCCCGCCTGTGCTGAGCCCCTGGACCCTTAAAGCCAGCAGGTGTTCCCCAGAAAAGCACAACCCATCTGGTCTTCCTTGTCAGCCACCCCACTGCAGGTGCCGAAGAACTTTTGCTCACTGGAGCACTAGAGAAGGAAAGCATCTTCCAGAATTAGGCCCCCAAGGTCATACACCTGACTGGTCACAGAGCTAAGTCTAGAATCCAGTTTCAAAAAATCGCCCTGGTGGCTGCCACTACTTCAAAGGATTAAAAGATAAACAGAGGTGGAGTTTCTTAGCAAAGAGTTGCCGTTTACATTGATGTTTATAACTGTGATCCTCAGAATCTCCAAAGTTGGACCAGCTAAAAATCCTTTTCTTTTGCTTTTGTTGCATTACCTTGATCTGCATGATTAGATTTTGGGTAGGCTGAGACTCAAATCATTTTGAATTCCTGATTTCATCCAAGGTAACAGTGGAACTTGGTGCCCCACGAATGGGCTCGGTATCAGAGAGAGAATAGTTAGGGATTCTAATCTGTTGAACACAGTCTCTGGGTCACTAAGAAGTGACCACAGGCTGCTTAAACTCAATGCCTCCCAGAGTTGAGAGGGATATTCATATTATCTGTCCATTCCTAATCATGATGACTCCTCAAACACCATCAGTCATACACTACTGTCACGATTTTTGGAATATCTGTGAACCACTATTATCTATTTTGTGTATTTCCATAAAAGGGCTTATTTATTTATTTCACTTGTCTAAATGTAATATCTGTGAAATCACAAGCTGATATCCTGGTTAATTTTTTCCTAATATATATTAAAACCACAACCGTTACAGTGTTTTAAAATTTCCCATTGGTGGTACATAAACCACTCCTGGCACATACTGCCTTATCGGTGACATAGATCCCTTCTACACATTGTAAATTCCTGACGGGTTCATTCCCAGCTAACTCATCAGACAGCACTCATCTGCACCAAACAGTGTAGAATGTAGAAATGACCAATGGTATATATGGCAATTTTTACTTTTTTTTTTTCCAAAAAGAACACCATGATGTGGTTAGAATTTTACCTCCACTACTTGTAAGTTCCTCACCACATGACAGCTTCTCTGACTCTCAGTTTCTTCATTCTACAAGGGGATAGTGATAACCCACGATACACATCTGACCGGGCTGTGCTCTGGGTTAAAACACGTACAGGAAGCATCTAGCACAGCACCTGGCACAAAGTAACCACCTAAGGAGTGCACATTCCCTTCCTTTCCCACCGGAGTAGCAAGTAAAATAATCTGGGAGAGCTGAATGGCTTTGTTTGGTAAGACTTTGTCTGGTTTATTTCCTAGAGGCCCTCCAATCACTCACTGTTTTGATGAATTGGGGCCAGCATTTTTCTTCAAACTTGGCTGCGAGCCTGATTATCTTTCCAAACCATAACTAGGGGACACGATCATTCTGAACATCAAGATGGAATTTGTTTTTTGAAGCATTTACTCATTTATTTGGCTGCCTGAGGTCTGAGTTGTAGCACATGGGATGTTCGCCGTGGACTCTGGTTACGGCGCACGGGCTCAGGAGTTGCAGCACTCGGGCTTAGCTGCTCCACAGCATGTGGAATCTTAGTTCCCCAACCAGGGATCAAACCTGCGTCCCTTGCGTTAGACAGCAGACCACCGGACCACCAGGGAAGTCCCAAGGCAAGATATCTGACTGAAAAAGCAGAGCCATCACTGTTCATTTTCTAAGTACAGCAGGTTTCTGGGATTCCCAAGGGCTAAGGTAGTCTGCCTTCTGGGGCCCAGAGGAGGGCAGGATGGGCTTTAACCTGGGAGGCCGCAGGATGCTTGGATGCTTAAGTGGACAGAATTTCAGCAGAAAAGTATCGACCATCACCATCACTGTCAAAAGCACTGGTGCCTTTGAACTCAGGCTCCATACTAGAAGAAACAGTAGGAAAAGTTGAGCTGGAATGCACACAGTCCTAATGAGGTGGGCTGGTGGGCAAAGCTTTATTTGCATTCATTTCACTCATTATTATGTGGCATTAAGGAGATTTTCTGCTGAGCAGAGTGACCTTGACATGTGATTTTCGGTGTTCTCTGGGTATATGCAGAGCATTATAAGAGGTAATGATTCCCAAAAAGCCCATCTAATCTGACAATTTTCATCAGCCTCCAAAGGGAGATTTTATCTTTTGTCCATTTCTCCCATTTTTTTAGAGTGTTACTATTTTAAAAAGAGAGAGACACTGAGAGAGAACAATATCTATAACCTTCAGCTTTGTCCTTGCAAAAGTCAGAAGTGTGACATAAGAGCTCTCTTTTACTCACCTTTACCACCAGTCAGCATTTCTCAGCAGATGCATTAAATATACTCTTATCTTTCTCTAAATCTTTGTTGTACTCTCCAGAAGCCTCATGTGAGCGTGGCCTAATACCACAGGCACCAGCCTGTCAGGACCAAATAGCATGAACCTAGGCTGTCAGATCCTGATTCGTTTCAAATGATTTTGACCATGTTAGGAAATATGGGTTGTGAAGCACTTGGGAAAAAAATTCTGATTCTGGTTATTTACAAACCTTTTTTGGTACAAGTGAAATCTACTATCCACCTTTCATCCTCAAACACCTTTTGTATCTGATACTGAAACCACTAAAGAAAAAAGGAAGAAAGGAAAGAAAACAAAAAATAGAAATAGGATTTAAACATTTTATAGTAAAAATTAATCGAAACAGTAGCCTTCAGGACAAAATCAATACTTAGCTATTCATCACTAGCAACAGTGAGACTACCAATAAGATGATAGTGCTCATTCTTATTTTATGTCCCTGGATATGTTCCAGTGTCTCCTAGTTTATAGTCTATGGGAACCTGAACAGGATTCGTATCACTGTGTCACTGTTGTGACAATTGTATACATCTTAATTATGTTAAATTGGTTCATGGTGCTTTTCAGGTCTATTATATCTTTTTACTTCTCTGTATATTCAACCTATTAATTTTTGAGAGTTTGATACTGAAACTCCAACTTAAAAAATCTTAATTTATCTAGATAAAAAATAATTATAATAAATAGTGGAGCTATATGTAACTTTGTTCTTTATTTTCCAAGTCTCCTGTAAATGTGTTATCATACGTTCATAATTTTAAAAAAGGAAATTTTTTTCAAAAAGATGATGGTGTTCATTAGTAAAGTCAACTGCAATGGATCTAATAAGGATTTCAATTAAAAAGACATATAGGTCATTATAGGATATTGAGAAGGGTTCCCTAACTTAACATTTTAAATCAACTATACTCGAAGGAATGATGCTGAAGCTGAAACTCCAGTATTTTGGCCACCTCATGCGAAACGTTGACTCATTGGAAAAGACTCTGATGCTGGGAGGGATTGGGGGCAGGAGGAGAAGGGGACAACAGAGGATAGGATGGCTGGATGGCATCACTGACTCAATGGATGTGAGTCTGAGTGAACTCCGGGAGTTGGTGATGGACAGGGAGGCCAGGTGTGCTGTGATTCATGGGGTCGCAAGGAGTCGGACCCGACTGAGCAACTGAAATGAACTGAACTGATACTCTAATAAAAATTTTTAAAAATAAAAACAAGAAAGACATAAATGAAAAGCCAAAGATTTGAGAATTCAATACAAATTTTAAATGTCCCATGACTTTAGAATTGCCAAAATCCTGAATTTTGATACACTGCACATTTCACCTTCAAAATAAAAATATACTTAGTTTTCTAGCCCTCCAAAAGCTATTGGTACTTTTCCTCTCCACCCTGTCCCTGCTTCTCTGGAATCATTCTTTAGCAATCTTATGAACTTCTTTCCATTCTCTTACTAAAGATTCCAGTGAACTACTTCTCTTTTACACACACACACACCCCACCCACACTTTTCTTCCAAACCACAGTCAATGAGCTGTATTATCTACCCCAGGGAGGAAAACATTAGCATCAACAATCCAAGACAATAGAAAATGCCAACCACTGACTTTTTATTTCAGAATATACTATATATATTTGGGGTATGCTGCTAAGTCACTTCAGTCATGACCGACTCTGTGTGACCCCATAGATGGCAGCCCACCAGGCTCCCGTCCCTGGGATTCTCACGGCAAGAGTACTAGAGTGGGTTGCCATTTCCTTCTCCAATGCATGAAAGTGAAAAGTGGAAGTGAAGTCGCTCAGTCATGTCCGACTCTTAGCAACCCCGTGGACTGCAGCCCACCAGGCTTCTCCGTCCATGGGATTTTCCAGGCAAGAGTACTGGAGTGGGTTTCCATTGTAGCTGGGCCTTTATTAATATAGTTTCTAGAATAATATTTAGATGTACTTTTTCAATTTTTCTAGATACACACCAAGTGGCAGGAGGAGAGGAACCCATGTATTGGAGCATAAGCTGGTAAAAATTTGAGATTTTAAATTTACCACAATGGATGCACTTAAAGTTGGTTTGACAGGGGACCAAAACATGCATGAGTAGCCAAGGTCTTCCCCAGACCGCTCCCATTCCTACATAAAGAGGAGTTAACTTCCAGATCAGCTCCTAGATCCTTCTGTATCGTGTGGAACCAAGATAATGGGGGAGAAAGAAAGTTAAAATCACCAAAAAGGCTATCAGTTCAGTTCAGTTCAGTCGCTCAGTCATGTCCGACTCTTTGCGACCCCATGAATCGCAGCACGCCAGGCCTCCCTGTTCATCACCATCTCCTGGAGTTCACTCAGACTCACGTCCATCGAGTCAGGGATGCCATCCAGCCATCTCATCCTCTGCCGTCCCCTTCTCCTCCTGCCCCCAATCCCTCCCAGCATCAGAGTCTTTTCCAGTGAGTCAACTCGTCTCATGAGGTGGCCAAAGTACTGGAGTTTCAGCTTTAGCATCATTCCTTCCAAAGAAATCCCAGGGCTGATCTCCTTCAGAATGGACTGGTTGGATCTCCTTGCAGTAGTGTCAATAAAGATCCAAGCCACCAGATTAGCTGTCAATCATTGATATGCTTGTGTGTGAGTGTGTGTTGTTCTTTTAACACAGTTAGCTCTCCTCTCTCTGTTAGACATTAAGCTGGTTGACATCACAACTCTGTCTTTTGTTAAATAAGAATAAAAAGTGCAGAGTTCTTTACATAGTGTGGCAGGATATGATTATTAAAGTTTACTGCTTAACTATAAAAATGGGCTGTTAATGCTGGTCTCAGAGACATATTGTTAGAACTAAATAGAACCTGCTAAAATACGTTAAATGTAAAAGAACTATATAAATAGCATATAGTTCATAGAACTATCTGATTGGTTCTATGAAATGGAAAGACATTCTGTAATAAATATCATAGAAGTTGAGTTACTTCATATTATTTGTGGAACATGGTGGTGTATAACTTTGAAAGTAAATAAGTGCTGTTTAAATACAACAAAAAGTTTACTGCTTGATGCAGAGATAGGATTGAGACCAGTTAGCTCTAATGGCATCCATGCAGAATGCGCTGTATACCCTATTCCTGTCAATGAGTTCTAGGAGATGTCCCAGCTGAAATTCCCAGGTGCACCAGCCCCAGGTTACTTTACTATAAAACCCTGGCACATGAAAACTCATTTCCCCACACAGTACATCTTAATAGCATGGCTGAGAACCACAGATATAAACTATTTGTTTGACAACCAAAGGATCCATTTGAAAATGACAAATATCTATAGAGACGGACTCCACTGGTGGCTCAGAGGTTAAAGCGTCTGCTTGCAATGGAGGAGACCTGGGTTCGATCCCTGGGTCAGGAAGTTCCCCCGGAGAAGGAAATGGCAACCCACTCCAGTATTCTTGCCTGGATAATCCCAAGGACAGAGGAGCCTGGTAGGCTGCAGTTTATGGGGTCGCAAAGAGTCAGACATGACTGAGCAAATGAGTTTCAGTTTCCACTGGCCAAAAAAAAAAACAATCCCCAAAAAGCAGGGCCAGACAGTGATGGCCAAGCTCAGTTTGGACCTTTCCAAACTCTGGGATGAGTCTTGCACACCTCTCCTTCCCAAGGGAGCTGGGCTCCAAGACTGTCTTTCAAGTGTAGTGGGAAGAACGCTAGACTCAGAGCCCAGAGAACTGGATTCAATCAGAGCTCTGTCACCATCTGAAGAGGCAGCACTGGGTGGAAGGTTGTGGAAAGAAAGAGACTTTGGACCTAGACAGACTGGATTCAAGCCCCAATTTGCTCACTTAACTCTTCTTGTGACATTGGGAAAAGCACTTCACCTTTTGATGCCTCATCGTCCTCAACTGTAAAAAGGGATAATGATATTTACTAATCAAGATTTGTAGTAAGAACAGTAAGGACATATGTAGGTGCTCAGTAAAGGTCATTTGCTGCTGTGTGGCCTTGGGCAAGTAACTTAAGAGCTCTGGACCTCAGTTTCCTTATTTGTAAAGCAATAGAGATGGATAATATCATTTCAAGGACTTTTGACAACAGAGAATTCAAGAAAGATGTCAAATCTTGACACAGCATAGTAAACATAAGGAACAAACAGCTCAGTGTGAGACAGCATGAGAAGTTGATTCAATTTTCCCAGAAGGGTCAAGGTGGAGGAGGCAGTAGAGACCAAGCTGACTGGAAAAGCAGTCGTCACCCAGGCATCTAAGCAGACCTTCCCCAGCCAACTGGGCCCGTGCACCAGCCCTCACGCTCCTCACAAAAGCGAGCCCCCCACACTGAACCAACGAAGAGAAAGAAAGAGAACCCTAAGAACACAAGAAGTCTTAATCTAGAAGAATGGTACTGAGGGACCTATTTGCAGAGCAGTACTAGAGACACTTGGGCCACCTCATGTGAAGAGTTGACTCCTTGGAAAAGACTCTGATGCTGGGAGGGATTGGGGGCAGGAGGAGAAGGGGACGACAGAGGATGAGATGGCTGGATGGCATCACTGACTCGACGGGCGTGAGTCTGAGTGAACTCCGGGAGATGGTGATGGACAGGGAGGCCTGGCATGCTAGGATTCATGGAGTTGCAAGGAGTCGGACATGATTGAGCGACTGAACTGAACTGAGCTGAACTAGAGACACAGACATTAAGAACAGACTTGTGGGCACGGCAGGGGAAGGACAGCGTGGAACGAATTGAGATGGTGGCATTGACCTGTAACACCAGCAGGTGTAAAATAGCTAGCTAGCAGGAAGCTGCTATATAGCGCAGGGAGCTCGGCTCGGGGCTCTGTGCCGACTAGAGGGCTGGGATGGGATGGGGCAGGGGAGGGAAGCTCGGGAGGGAGGGGATATATGTATGCTTATACTGATTCATGTTGTTGTATAGCAGAAACCAATACAACATTGAAGAAATTATCCTTCAATTAAAAATAAATTTTAAGACCAAAAAACTTAAATTTCAATAAAAAGAAATTTTAAAATGGAACAAAAATCAAACTGACCTAAGACTAGGTTCTGACACTGGTTCTGTCACTAGCCCGGTTTCCACTTTTGCTTTGGATAGTCAGGAAGCTCATAGCCAAAGTTATTGTTCATGTTTAATTGACCCTATAAAAGTTATATATTGTCACTGTAACTCCACTCCCCCTTTTACTTGGCCATTATACTTTAACTCATTCCCCATCATACCCTGACTTTTATTTGAGATTTCCCTCTTCCATTGTACCTGTCCTTACAATCCACTTGAAATCCTTCATGAGACAAGACAGGGTATAAATAAATAGAAATCATTTTGTCAGTCAATTACATTGCACATCATTTTTCTATGTATAAAGTAAGAGCTTAGGACTCAAGGTCTGATCTCTTTCAGCTCTAAGTCTGTTCTTTTAATCCTTTATTTCTAAAACTCCAAGTCCATCTTCGGTTGTCTTTTAGAGCCTTGACTATGTATATCTACTAGGCATTTCACTAATATCCTAGAATAGGATGACTCTAACAGGTGAATAGGGATTAACATTTGTAAAGAACCTATCATCTTGAGTTTGAAATGATCTCACTCTGGTCTTCAGTAATCCTGTGTGATAAGGGAAGCAGGGACATGTCTCCATTTTATAGATGAGGAAACAGAAATGTAAAGATTAAGTGACTAGCTCCCAGTCTCATAAGTAACAATTGACATCGGGACTCGAACTCTGATTTTCTGACTCTGAACTCTCTCCAATCTCCCAGCCTCATGAAAGATCCCTCCAGCCCCCACTGGATGCTTCCAGGTCATACATCTCCCAGGACAGCCTCTTTGATATGACATTCTGGATAATTTTCTACTCCAGGTCAGTGGCATACCACAGAATTGGTCTTATTCCTCTTTAACGTGACAGACTTTAATGTTTGAAACAGTAATCCTATAACCTTTAAATCTTTATTCCAGCCAAACATCAGAGGCAAATCATGCAGGGCTGTTTGACCCGTTAGACCCAAAAAGCCCAGTGCTTGAGGCCCACAAGCTTTCCAGGGGGCAATGGGAGAAAAAAAATAATTGGCTCCAAGCTACACAAAAGCAAACTGAAATTAATAAACATTTAGTTCACTGCCTGCAAACTGTGACATTATGTCAACTTCATTAATTACTCAATTTGTTATCCATAAAAAATTTCATTATATATAAGAATAATTTATGAATTAGATTCTTTTAAGAGAATTCTTGAGTAGGCACACGATAAGACAAAAGCAACTGTGAATTCAACACAGTATTCATAAGCAAATCATTTTAAAAGTAAACTTACAAAAATACTTTCAGTACTTCTACAGAAAATTTTACATTTAATTGATATGTGGGTGCACCGCAGTATGTTTGGTCTAAGTGATGAAGCCTCTGAAAGAATTTGTGGAAGTTTTTAAATGGCTCTGAAGTCTCCCCTTGCCTAAATTTCTGCATGCAAATCAACGTGATATGCCTTGTAGTCACGTGGCTCCCTCGGTTTATGTACTTTCTTCCAGTTGCTGGATTTGCCCAGTAAACTGAACCTCATTGGGTTGAAAGGAAATGAAGATGCTGGGGAGACCCTGGGGCCCTGCCACATCACCACCAACACAGCTTCTGGTGTGCCAGAGACAGTAGCTAACCAAGAATTCTGAAGTGCCCTGGGACTCCCCTGGGGTCCAGCGTCTAAGACTCCAAGCTCCCAACGCAGGGGGACTTTGATCCCTGGCGAGGAAACTAGATGCCACGTACCACAACTATAGATCCCACATGCCACAGCAAAGATCCTGCACACAGCTGTAGCCAAAAAAAAAGACCCCCTCCCCACCATAGGAAGCTTCTTCTCTGTGCACCCAGTCAAACCTGTTCCAAATGTGAAGAAAGGCTGCACTCTGACAAAACAGCATGCATGTTGCCAAGGGCATGGTTTTAATTGCCTCAAGGAATCTTGAGGTATACTGGCAGGATCCTAAAAATATTGTGGGTTAGAAATCATCCTGTATCTAAAGATACTGCTGTTAAACTTCTTGCATTCAAGCAGTAAGCTCACATCAAAACTGGACAGTTCTTTAAAGGCTCAAAGTTCTGGGTGCTGCCTTCACAGAGCTTAAGTGAGACCATCTGGCATGAAGTCCTTACTTTCAGGGCCTCCAGAAGCCACCAAGGGGGAAAGCTAAGGGGACCAGCTTGTGAATCCCAAGGGCTGGTAATGATGCCAAACCTGCTTCCTGGAGGGCTGAACCGGTGACCGTTGGCTTTACTCCCAGGCCCCTGGAAGTCCTGAGGATCTGAATTCCTGAAACATTTGGAGAGCAACTGCTGCAGTCACAGCCAATTCTAGAACTGCTACTCTGCCTGGGAAAGAAAAGCTGGAACTTTATTTAGATTCTAAAATCACTTCCTGGGTCCTTCTTCCTCAAGCAGGAAATAAAGCAAGTTCCTGAGAGAAGAAGGAGAATGGGAAGAGGACCCTGCCTCAAGAAGATGTATGGAAAAGGCTTCCACTCAGAGGTACTCTAAGTTCCGCAGTATTCTGAGGTCTGACCCAGGAGGGTATAACCTTTCTTATTCTCATTGTATCAGAATGTATCAGTGTCCTTGTTGTTCAGTAACTCAGTTGTCTCAAATTCTTTGTGACCCCATGGACTGCAGCACGCCAGGCTTCCCTGTCCATCACCAACTCCCGAAGCTGACTCAAACTCATGTCCATCAAGCCTGTGATGCCATCCAATTATCTCATCCTCTGCCTCCCCCTTCTCCTCCCACCTTCAATCTTTCCCAGCATCAGGGTCTTTTTCAATGAGTAAGTTCTTTGTATCAGGTGGCTGAAGTATTGGAGTTTCAGCTTCAGCACCAGTCTTCCCAATGAATATTCAGGACTGGTTTCCTTTAGGATTCACTGGTTGGATCTCCTTGCAATCCAAGGGACTCTCAAGAGTCTTCTCCAACACTACAGTTCAAAACCATCAATTCTTCAGCACTCAGCTTTCTTTACAGTCCAACTCTCACATCCATACATGACCACAGGAAAAACCATAGCCTTGACTAGACAGACCTTTGTCATCAAAGCAATGTCTTTGCTTTTTAATATGCTGTCTAGGTTGGTCATAGCTTTCCTTCCAAGGAGTAAGTGTCTCTTAATTTCATGGCTGCATTCACCATCTGCAGTGATTTTGGAGCCCCCCAAAAATAAAGTCAGCCACTATTTCCACTGTTCCCCCATCTTTTGCCATGAAGTGATGGGATTGGATGCCATGATCTTAGTTTTCTGAACGTTGAGCTTTAAGCCAACTTTTTCACTCTCCTCTTTCACTTTCCTCAAGAGGCTTTTTAGTTCCTCTTCACTTTCTGCCATAAGGTTTGTGTCATCAGCATATCTGAGGTTATTGATATTTCTCCCAGCAATCTTGATTCCAGCTTGTCCAGCGTTTCTCATGATGTACTCTGCATAGAAGTTAAATAAGCAGGGTGACAATATACAACCCTGACGTACTCCTTTTCCTATTTGGAACCAGTCTGTTTTTCCATGTCCAGTTCCAACTGTTGCTTCCTGACCTGCATACAGATTTCTCAAGAGGCAGGTCAGGTGGTCTGGTA
This sequence comes from Cephalophus harveyi, assembly GCA_006410635.1. Taxonomy (NCBI): domain Eukaryota; kingdom Metazoa; phylum Chordata; class Mammalia; order Artiodactyla; family Bovidae; genus Cephalophus; species Cephalophus harveyi. Next base: position 7,385 of record SJYT01046518.1, on the reverse strand, counting down.
TTCCTATCTCTTTCAGAATTTTCCACAGTTTATTGTGATCCACACAGTCAAAGGCTTTGGCATAGTCCTTAAAGCAGAAATAGATGTTATTCTGCTGACTATAGAGAGCTTCTCCATCTTAGGCTGCAAGGAATATAATCAATCTGATTTCAGTATCGACCATCTGGTGATGTCCATGTGTAGAGTCTTCTCTTGTGTTTTTGGAAGAGGGTGTTTGTTATGACCAGTGTGTTCTCTTGGCAAAACTCTGTTAGCCTTTGCCCTGCTTCATTTTGTACTCCCAGGTCAAATTTGCCTGTTACTTCATGTATCTCTTGACTTCCTATTTTTTCATTCCCCTCCCCTCTGATGAAAACATCTTTATTTGGTGTTAGTTCTAGAAGGTCTTGTAGGTCTTCGTAGAACCATTCAACTTCAGCTTCTTCAGCATTATTGTTTGGCACATAGACTTGGATTACTGTGGTCTTGAATGGTTTGCCTTGGAAATGGGGAACAGAGATCATTCTGTCATTTTTGAAATTGCACCCAAGAACTGCTGTTGTAACCCTCTTACACTGTTGGTGGGAATGCAAACTAGTACAACCATTATGGAGAACAGTGCAGAGATTCCTTTAAAAACTGGAAATAGAACTGCTGTACAACCCAGCAATTCCACTGAGGGGCATACACACAGAGGAAACCAGAATTGAAAGAAACACGTGTACCCCAGTGTTCATCGCAGCACTGTTTATAATAGCCAGGACATGGAAGCAACCTAGATGTCCATCAGCAGATGAATGGATAAGGAAGTTGTGGTACATATACACAATGGAGTATTACCCAGTTATAAAAAGAGAACATATTTGAATCAGTTCTCATGAGGTGAATGAAACTGGAGCCTATTATTCCTAGTGAAGTCAGTCAGAAAGAGAAACACCAATACAGCATATTAACACATATATGTAGAATTTAGAAAGACGGTAACGATAACCCTACATGCAAGACAGCAAAAGAGACACAGATGTAAAGAACAGATTTTTGGACTCTATGGGAGAAGGTGAGGGTGGGGTGATTTGAGAGAATAGCACTGAAACCTGTATATTACCATCTGTAAAATAGATGACCAGTGTAAATTCAATCCATGAAGCAGGGCACTCAAAGCTGGTGCTCTGGAACAACCCTGAGGAATGGGCTGGGGAGGAATGTGGGAGGGGGCTTCACCCCTGGCTGATTCATGTTGATGTACGGCAAAAACCACCACAATATTGTAAAGTAATTAGCCTCCAATTAAAATAAATAAATTTTTTAAAAAAGAAAGGTTTTACCCTCATGGACCAACACCACCTGGAATAGCAGTAAGCAAGGAATCAGTACAGCCAATGTTCCTGTCACCCTTTCTGCCTGACTCCCATTCGAGTTCACACACTGTTGCCCTGGGCTATCTCTTCTTGGGTATCTCGGCCATACATTCAACAGTCACATCAAGTTGCAGTTCTGGTGCAAAGAAAGAAACTATGATAGACAATAAACACCCTATGGCTATTCACGTAGTGAGTGCTGAATCTGATCTTTCCACTGGAATTAAGTTGAAGTAATTTAGCCCATCGGAGCATACATGACAAGAAGAAAAGTGTAGCTTATGAAACCATATTTATTTTCTACTAATCTGACAACAATATCCCTCATCCAGGTTAAAATACTCAAAACCAAGACTCACAGTCACCTGCAGGCATATGACTGATTGGAAAGAGGCATTCCTGTTTCATGACATTGATTCTTTAAAGGGTAATACCAGGAGACAGGGCTTCCCTTGTAGCTCAGTTGGTAAAAGAATCCGGCTATAACGCAGGGTTGGGAAGATCCCCTGGAGAAGGAAATGGCGACCCACTCCAGTATTCTTGCCTGGAGAATCCCATGGACTGTAGCCTGCCAGGCTCCTCTGTCCATGGGGTCTCAAGAGTCGGTCACGACTCAGCAACTAAACCACCACCGCACCAGGAGACAGATTGCCTGATCTCTTGTTAACAGATCTCAAAGTAAGGCTTCTCTTGTCTATGACCACAGACTGGTTTCTCTGAATTTTGCAAAACTGCTAAGGGCTAACTCAAATCCCCCCAAAATATCATCTCATCCTTACTCTCTTATGCTGCTGCTGCTGCTGCTGCTAAGTCGCTTCAGTCGTGTCCGACTCTGTGCGACCCCATAGACAGGAGCCCAACAGGCTCCCCTGTCCCTGGGATTCTCCAGGCAAGAACACTGGAGTGGTTGCCATTTCCTTCTCCATTGTGTGAAAGCGAAAAGTGAAAGTGAAGTCGCTCAGTCGCATCCAACTTCTAGCGACCCCATGGACTGCAGCCTACCAGGCTCCTCCATCCATGGGATTTTCTAGGCAAGAGTACTGGAGTGGCTTGCTATTGCCTTCTCCGTCTCTTATGCTACCTTCAGTGATATTAAATTCTAGAAGTAAAATATACATCATTTAGATAAGACACCATAACAACCAAGATTTTTAGCATTGATTTAGCATTTAACAACCATGATTTAGCATTTTTAAATTATAAAATTACTTTTAAGTTGGCTATTTCATGGTCTTCTCTATATTCACTGCAAGGTATATCTCACTTTGTGAAGAAGGTTCACTTTTAAAGTTAATCTTTCCCCTCTGATATTCATATAAAACCAGTTCCAAGACAGAAGAAAATTGCCTTTAATGAGGCAGAAATCTTTTTTAAATTACGCATTTAAAGGAGAATTTTTTAAATAAAATAATAAAAATACACATACGAAGTCTAAAGTTTCTTTTGTTTGGCAGAATCACTTCTAGAGTTAAAAAGAAAACAGCAATTATAGCTTAAGAACAGAACATCCTAGACTAAAAATTCATTCAGCTTTTATCAAATCTCCTTGTCATCATTTTACAAGAGAATAACAGGAAACTCTCCTTGGGTGCTCAGACCTTGTTTCCTAGCAATTGACGGGGGCTGCGGGCTCTTAGGAATAAGCAGTTGAGCTTAACCTGAGGAGAGTGGAAACTGAGGTTCCAAATGTGAAAGGGATAGATTGATAGAAAGTTATGAAAAAGTGGTACTCCCTCTGTGTGTTCACAGTATTACCTGTTACCCAATTTAAAGTTAGGCTTTAGACACTGTATAATAATTTCTTTAATCAACCAGAATACATATATGTATGTATGTATGTATGTATGTATAGGTCGAGAAGGGGGATGACTCAAAGGATGAGGAAAAAGTAAGTTTAGTAAAAGGAGCCCAAAATTTAGAGTGTTGTAAATCAGGCTGTAGAGTGGCCAGGAGTTCAGCACCTTAGCCAAAGATACTAGTAACAGTGTGTGTATGTATTTACACAGTGCTGTGCTAAGTCGCTTCAGTCGAGTCTGACTCCGTGCGACCCCATGGACTGTAGCCTGCCAGGCTCCTCTGTCCATGGGATTCTCCAGGCAAGAATCCTAGAGGGTTGCCATGCCCTTCTCCAGGGGATCTCCCCAACCCAGGGATCAAACCCACGTCTCTTTTGTCTCCGGCACTGGCAGGCGGGTTCTTTCCCACCTGGGAAGCCAACTCACCTGGGAAGCCCACTCACACAGACACACATGTAAGTAACACGCAATGACAGCATCATGACTTTCCTAAGGGTTGGGATGAGAACAGAAAGAATACAGACCTGCATATGCTGCTTATTTGAATCAGGTAAAAACAAGGAAATTCACCAAACTCTGCCTGTGGTTCTTTCGAGGGCGGTGGATGATAGTGGGTGGTTTGTCTTCACAGTTTTTTGTATTTTTCTAATTTCTGTAGTGAGTATGCATCTCTGACTTCCACATATGATAAGAGAAAACATTTCTCTTAAAGAAAGAAAAAGTTTGAGATCAAGCAACAGCAGACAAAGTGTAATTTCCCTGAGAAGAGAAAACTACTAAAAGGCATACTCATCCCCATAAACCTGGGGATGGAGGTAGTGAAGAGGACATGAATGCCCACCTGAGAGGCTGCAGCTGAAGTGAGGTCCTGGGTGGGCTTAAAGGCCGCTCTCAGGACAACACAAAGCAGGGCCTATAAAGGCGATGGACCAGTTAGTGAAGCTCGGTAGTTCTGATGAATCCTGGTGCCTCTGAAGGTAACAAAATGTGATTAAAAAGCCCTCACGATGTAATAAAATAGACTTTGGACCTAAATTACCAACTGAATGTGCCAACTCAAGACCCATTCCAGAAGAGGGCATTAGAGGAGTTTAAAAGAGAGATAGCCATCCCCAAAGTGCCATCTAGGGGGGACCTCCCCTAATGCCGGTGGAAAAGGCCATGGCAAAGGCACCTGGGGAGCTGATGGGTAGGCACCCAGAGCCCGCTACTAGAACACGTGGCCCAGATCAACAGCTTCCAACCCACAATCACACAGCAGGAGCAATAGAATCCCAAAGGCAGACCCAGGTGAGGAGTGGAAGCGACCCTGTAGAGGGCTCAGCGTGAAAGCTGCCATCCATTCCTTCTTTTCCCAGTCACTACAATAAAACTCAAGACTTGACAGCTGAGAGTGAATCTCTAAGGGGTGTGCAGGAAGATAGAGGGATAAGAGGGATGGACTGATAAGAGGGAACTAGTTCATGTACTTTGGTTCCCAGCCTTTTTCTTCCTTCTGACGCTTAAGAGTATTCCATCTTGACCCTCCTCACTCTATCTCCCAGCTGGGGATGGTCCTGCTTTGCTAAATAAACTCTTTGGAGGCCTTGCAATTCAGAGGAAAGGAGCTGGTGAGGATGACAAGGGGCATGGGGGCAAGAGCTGGTGGGGAGGTCTGGGGATCTTGTTGGAGGAAAGCTGGTGAGGGAGATGGCAGAGCTGCTTCAGTGTAAGGGAAATAGATGGAAGAGAAAAGGAGATGTTAAAGATATATGACTGTGGTCTCCTTATCTCCCCTTGCAGAGTTCAAGAAAGGTAAGTTAAGGGCTGAGACCTTTGGAAATTACTTTTAAATGCTGGACTGTATTATTTTAACCACAACAGTGCTCTGAGACTGCCCCTTGAGAGCTTTAAAAAAATTTCATGGCAATGAGACGTTGTTCCTATGTACTATGTACTATGTACACCTTGAGGCTCAGGTGTACAGCTAACAAGCATCTAATAAAACCACAGCAACCTTTACTTCCTCATGTTCTTGTGTCTATTGGCTAAAATAAGGGTCTTTAGCCCTTACTGTTTCCCCCTGGGGTTTTTTCCTAACAGAATTGTCCCTGAAGCTCCTAACTCTGAAAGCTGCTCAAATTTCTCTGACAGTACAGCAGGTATAAAAGCACATTGTGTTGGAAATGACAGGGGGAAAAAATGATAATACCTTCCCTAAGCTTGAGCTGTACAGAAATGTCTACTCCAGGCATGTTTTAAAGGATGAATGACCAAATGTGAAATATTCTTTGCATCTAGAGCTTGATGCTTGACAATTTCATAACCTGGTGCTCTCTAATGAAAATAAGACTCCATTTAGGGCAATCAATTGTATTTAGCATAAGCGATAGGAAAAAGGAGCCATTTAATTAGAGACTCCCTGCCTCTAATCATCTCTCTCAACCTCCAAATTAGTAGCAAAATAGTGCTACTAATCTTATATGCACAGTCATTCACAGGCACATACATAAAAATGCATACTGGGACCTGCTAGGTGTCTTGAGAACCCATAGTAAATAGTCAAAAGCGAAATGGTAATAAACAACCTTCCTGATGTGGTACAGAAATGTCACTGCCATAGCACAATCTAGGACAAAGAAATCTATTTGCATTTGGCGTTCTTTTTCTGTGGGAGGGTTATGGTGAAAGTGTCAATGTGGGGGGTTGTGCCCAAGGTACTGCACACAGTATTGGAGTTGATGGTACAGAGACAACCAAACAGCAGAGCTGGGCTTTTGTAAAGGGTGAAGGCAAGCACTTACAGGTGGCATATGGGAGAGAAGGACCCCCTGCCTCTGATCATCTCTCTCAACCTCCAAGCCTCTCCTGTTTTTCTCTCTTGGTTTTAGGTACTGAGGGCTGCTATTCAAGCAATAACATTTCTCTTAAAGAAAGAAAAAGTTTGAGATCAAGCAACAGCAGACAAAGTGTAATTTCCCTGAGAAGAGAAAACTACTAAAAGGCATACTCATCCCCATGAACCTGGGGATGGAGGTAGTGAAGAGGACATGAACACCCACCTGAGAGGCTGCAGCTGAAGTGAGGTCCAGGGTGGGCTTAAAGGCTGCTCTCAGGACAACACAAAGCAGGGCCTATAAAGGCGATGGACTAGTTAGTGAAGCTCGGTAGTTCTGATGAATCCTGGAGCCTCTGAAGGTAATAAAATGTGATTAAAAAGCCCTCACAATGTAATAAAATAGACTTTGGACCTAAATTGCCAACTGAATGTGCCAACTCAAGACCCATTCCAGAAGAGGGCATTAGAGGAGTTTAAAAGAGAGATAGCCATCCCCAAAGTGCCATCTAGGGGGGACCTCCCCTAATGCCGGTGGAAAAGGCCATGGCAAAGGCACCTGAGGAGCTGATTGGAGGCACCCAGAGCCCGCTACTAGAACACGTGGCCCAGACCAACAGCTTCCAGCCCACAATCACACAGCAGGAGCAATAGCATCCCAAAGGCAGACCCAGGTGAGGAGTGGAAGCGACCCTGTAGAGGGCTCAGCGTGAAAGCTGCCATCCATTCCTTCTTTTCCCAGTCACTACAATAAAACTCAAGACTTGACAGCTGAGAGTGAGTCTCTAAGGGGTGTGCAGGAAGATAGAGGGATAAGAGGGATGGACTGATAAGAGGGAACTAGTTCATGTACTTTGGTTCCCAGCATTTTTCTTCCTTCTGACGCTTAAGAGTATTCCATCTTGACCCTCCTCACTCTATCTCCCAGCTGGGGANCAAGACTTGACAGCTGAGAGTGAGTCTCTAAGGGGTGTGCAGGAAGATAGAGGGATAAGAGGGATGGACTGATAAGAGGGAACTAGTTCATGTACTTTGGTTCCCAGCATTTTTCTTCCTTCTGACGCTTAAGAGTATTCCATCTTGACCCTCCTCACTCTATCTCCCAGCTGGGGACGGTCCTCCTTAGCTAAATAAACTCTTTTGAGGCCTTGCAATTCTGAGGAAAGGAGCTGGTAAGGATGACAAGGGGCATGGGGGCAAGAGCTAGTGGGGTGGTCTGGGGATCTTGTTGGAGGGAAGCTGGCGAGGGAGATGGCAGAGCTGCTTCAGTGTAAGGGAAATAGATGAAAGAGAAAAGGAGATGTTAAAGATATATGACTGTGGTCTCCTTATCTCCCCTTGCAGAGTTCAAGAAAGGCAAGTTAAGGGCTGAGACCTTTGGAAATTACTTTTAAATGCTGGACTGTATTATTTTAACCACAACAGTGCTCTGAGACT
>SJYT01046516.1:154974-169569 GCA_006410635.1 Cephalophus harveyi | reverse complement strand
GATTGCATCCAAGTACTGCATTTCGGACTCTTTTGTTGACCATGATGGCTACTCCATTTCTTCTGAGGGATTCCTGCCCACAGTAGTAGATATAATGGTCATCTGAGTTAAATTCACCCATTCCAGTCCATTTTAGTTCGCTGATTCCTAGAATGTCGACGTTCACTCTTGCCATCTCTTGTTTGACTACTTCCAATTTGTCCCACGCCCAAGACCAGGGGCGGCGACCGAGAGGAGCTACCCCACATCCAAGAAGCGGTGGGTGCGTGGGCGCAGGAGGGCCTAGAGGAGCTATTCCATGTTCAAGGTCAGGTAGGGCGGCGGTGAGGTGATATCCCTCGTCCAAGGTAAGGAGCAGTGGCTGCGCTTTGCTGGAGCAGGACATGAAGAGATACCTCACGTCCAAGGTAAGAGAAACCCAAGTAAGACAGTAGGTGTTGCAAGAGGGCATCAGAGGGCACACACACTGAAACCATACTCACAGAAAACTAGTCAATCTAATCACACTAGGACCACAGCCTTGTCTAACTCAGTGAAACCAAGCCATGCCCGCGGGGCAACCCAAGACGGGCGGGTCATGGTGGAGAGGGCTGACAGAATGTGGTCCACTGGAGAAGGGAATGCAAGCCACTTCAGTATTCTTGCCTTGAGAACCCCATGAACAGTATGAAAAGGCAAAATGATACCAAAAGAGGAACTCCCCAGGTCATTAGGTGCCCAATATGCTACTGGAGATCAGTGGAGAGATAACTCCAGAAAGAATGAAGGGATGGAGCCAAAGAGAAAACAATACTTTGATTTAGGAGCCACCTAATAAAGTATTAATAGGGAAACCAGAAGAAAAGGAAAAGGTATTTGTGGGACTTCTCTGGTGGTCGGGTAGCTAAGACTCTGCAGTCCCGATGCATGTGGCCAGGGTTCCATCCCTGGTTAGGGAACTAGATCCCACGTGCTGCTTGCCTCAAATAAAAGATCCCTTCTTCTACAACTGAGACCCGGTGCAGCCAAATAAATAAATCACTATTATATGGCAAAAGGTATTTGCAGTAAGTGTGGCTTTTAATCTTTGCACCCCAGGCTCTAGGGAGCCTGGAGATGGGCAGAATTAGTCCTTGGAGAAGCCGCAGCAGCGACTCGCGGAAGTGCTCCTGAGCTCAGAGCCCACGTGGCCTCACCGTGAGCACATCCTGCTCTCGCGGGAGTCAGTTCCTTAGCTGCGTCCATCCTTTCTGTCTTCAGCGCTCTTCCCACTCCGCTTTACCAGATTATCTGCCACTTCTCACTAGCAATTAGCTTTAAACACATTATTTTCTGTTAACTAATTGTGCACTCAAATATAGAGGTTTGTGGTCTTACACATAGAGGAGCTAAACCAAGCTTTGTAGATGAATTTTCTAAGCTAGTGGGTTCTACATTGACTTGCTTACAATTTTTCTGTGAGCCGCACTGCAGTATGTCAACCCAATCTAATCCTTCAGTCTTAGTCAACACATTTTGTAACCACCATTAAAGCCAATGATATTTAGTCTTCATTGTCCTTGCAGACCACAAAGAACTCTGCTGGTATTCCTATATATATATATATATATATATATATATATATAAATATATATTATATAGAAATTATATAGAAACCTAATATTATAATTAGGTTTCTATCATATCATAATTAGGAATATATATTATATAAAAATTATATAGAAACCTAATATTATAATTAGGTTAGAAACCTAATATTATAATTAGAAACCTAATTATAATATTAGGTTTCTATCATATTTTTTACTAGTACAATTTTTCAAATTCTATTTCACTGTATCTGTCTCCTTGAACATAATGCTGAATGCTTTTCTGGGCTTTGCTTCCTTGTATTGATTTGAATCAACATATTTGTCATATAGGGCTTCCCTAGTGGCTTAGATGGTAAAGAATCTGCCTGCAATGCAGGAGGTCCAGGTTCTGACCCCTGGGTTGGGAAGATCCCCTGCAGAAAGAAACAGCAGCCCACTCCAGTATCCTTGCCTGGAGAATTTCATGGACAGAGGGGCCTGGTGAGCCCACAGGGTCACAAAGAATTGGACATGATTGAACAACTAACCCTTTCTCTTTATTTTGTCATATACCCAAGAAATATTTATTAGATACCTGCCACTATTGTACTAGGTACGCAGTCTTCAAAGGAGATTTTTATCTCAGAAATAGTGGCTATACAGTTGGATTTTAGTCATTCTGAATCCTTGGTGGGAGCAAGGAGCAGAGATATTAGAGGCGGGGGGGAACTCAGACTCACTTGTTCTTGGAAACAGGCTTGTCCAGTTACGGGGAAATCTCTTCATTAGGAAAAATAAAGGCGGCCCTTAGAGTTGATTTCCCTGTCTTGCTCTCCATTCGTTGTAAGTAACAGTACTTTCTGAAAAGGATTCAACGTGCCGGCACGATTAAGCACCCTCCTCCTGACCCCCACGAGGGTACCAGGGCACCTCTGCTGGGAGCCGTGTTCTCCTTCTTGCTCTCGGCCCCCAGATTATGTTGAATCGTGATACCTTCAGCCCGTGGGGTGAATGATCATTGGTATGAGCCCAGTGTTTCTTAATGGCACTGCTATTGGTATTTCGAGTAAGACAAATCTTGTTTGATGTGTAGAAGGGTCCTGTGCATTTTAGAACATTTAGCATCCTTAAACTAATCCACGACATGCCAGTAGCACCTTTTTTTTTTTTTACTGTGATGACCAAAAGTGCCCCTTCTATATTTCCAGTACCTCCAGAGGAGCAGGGCGCCCCTGCTAAGAACCCCAGTCAGTTGTGGGCATTGTGGTCTTTATAAAACAGTGACACCCGCTCTTCTTGCAGGCAGACGTGGCCAGTTGACCAGTTCTGGCCAGGACCAGAGGATGTCTTCTGGGGCTTCTGAGAAAGACTTTGCCCTCTAACGAGAGAGACGTGTCTGAGGAGAAAAAGTGTCCGTTCCCCCTCTCCACCCCCGCCCCACGCCACCTTCCTTCTCGCGCCGGGCTGGGAGGGGCCGCGACGCTCGCCTCTGGGAAAACAGAGGGTGGAAAGTCCCTGGATCCTGGATGACGTTGGTAAGCTTCCAGACTAAAGCAAGGACTGCCAGCCGACGGGCTTTCCATGAAGTAAAATGAAAATCTCCTGCATGTTTTAAACCACTGTCCGTCAGGATTCCTGTTACCCATTGCAAAACACAAGCTGACTTACACAGAGAAAAGGGGCATTTGCATGATAAACAAGCTAAAGAAAATGGAAAGTTACCAACAAAGCAGGCTTTTCTCAGAATAAAAATATGTATGTGTGTATATGTATATACACCCATATATGTATATAATAATTCCTTTATATATATAAGGTGATACAGGAATTCACCTGCAGAGAGCTGACTATTCAAAGTCTTCAGATATGAACTGTGTTTCCTTTACCCATAGCACACATCAAAATAATTGACCTTCCTCTGGCATTTTGTTTTATTATTATTTTGACAGCACGTTGTGACTACAAGTCCTCATTGTTTAGCAGTGTGGTAAAGCAGACATTTAAATCCCATTATTCACTTTCAAAAAATCAAACTCATACAGACCTCAGTACATTAAAAATATAAGAGGCTTGGAGAACCTTATTTCCAGAACTTCTCAAAATAGTATTCTGTTTAGTCTCAGCAACTGGGTTTCACCTCTGGGAGCAATAGATAAATTCTGTTGGGTCAAACACTCAGTGAAACCTGTTCGAAGATTCTTTACCAACTGAGCTACCACAGAACCCCAGTTTTTAAAAAGGAAAGATTTATTTCCTTTTTAGATTAAAGACCTACCAGCTCAGGAGACAGTCCACATGGACACCATATGCCTGATTCCCCAGGACAAACTGCCAGTCTGTTCTTCTGTCAAGACAATCGAGCTGGACTCCGGGCAGTTGTTCTAATACTGACCGTGCTGACCACCTGGTACAGAGGTCTGTTAGGACCAATATGAGATTTATTTTCATTGCTCTTTCCTGCCTTTATTAACCTCCAGACTATTTTCCTGCATCCCACTCATCTGTGTCTGCCATCTGTGTCCAGACCTTCATATTTTCTCCTAGTTGGTTCCCAGCCACCCATCAAAACCATCTTGCTTTTCTAATATAGTTGAACAAGGGTTCATGTGGCCACAGTGCAGAAAGCCAAACTCTAGCAGAGGGTGTTTGCAGCAATGTAAGGGTTAATTTGCAGGGAATCAGGCAAGGGAGTGGGAGACAAGCCTCAGATCCACTCCACCTTGGTCTGTGAGTTAGGGGTGTTTTCAAGAAACCCGGGTTAATCGTTGTCTTGTGACATTTCTCTCTCTCTCTTTTTTTTTTGGTCACACTGCGAGGCATTTGGAATCTTAGCCCCCCTGACCTGGGATGGACCCTGCACCCCTTGTACTGGATGGAATCTTAACCATTGGGCCACCAGGGATGTCCCTTTTGTGACATTTCTAAATCGTGGTTTTGGAGATCAGAATGTCTCCAGTTTACCATTCTCTGACCAGGTGGTCCATGGCTCCAGGGTCTGTGAACTCACCTTGCCCCAGAGAGACAACCCGAGTGTGTCCATCAGTGACAAGATCTACAACAGCAGATACGCTACCACTTTAATGATGTCATCGACACGACCATCTCAGCCATCTGACTCTGGTTGGTTAGCATTTGGTCACCACAGGATTGAGATTAGAGGAGACAAGAAAGGAATTGAGGGCAGAGGAGACAAGCAAGGCATTCAAGGTTTGGATAGAGGTTAATCATGAACTCAGCAAGAGAAGTCAGTTTTCGGGAGATTTGGTCTCACTAATACAATTCCAGGAGAGTTCCACCCCTGGGGAAATGGAGTAGACACACATTTCCATGTTACTCTCGCTAAGCACAACTAAAAATCCCAGATGTTGCGTGTGAATCAACCACAGTCAGACACATTGGTTGGGGATCTCAGGACCCTTGGCTTTGCTTTGGATTCATAAACCCCAGGGGCTTCCCAGGTGGCGCTAGTGGTGAAGAATCCACCTGCCAATGCAGGAGATGCAAGAGATGGGGGTTTGATCCCTGGGTCAGGAAGATTCCCCTGGAGAGGGAAATGGCAACCCACACCAATATTCTTGCCTGGAGAAACCCCTTGGGCAGAGGATCCTGGTGGGCTACAGTCCATGGGTTTGCAAAGAATTGGACTTGACTGAGTACACACAAACACACATAAACCCCAGAAGCAGGCACTCTGGAAAGTATAGATAAAACATGCCCCCCTCAATCCCCAACAGAAGCCTGTTCCCTGTAACCAGGACCTGGGAAGGGGCAGCCCAGCAAGACAGAGACCCTGTGGACATCAACCACTCTCTCCGCCATTCACTCCTGCACAGGCTTCTGATCTGAACCCCGACAAGCCTGGATGTGGTTAACTGGAGCCGCACCAGGGCTGATTACCCCACCACCTGGGCACTGGAATCAGTCATCTGATACAATTTTTCAATGGATTGCAGAACAGGAAATGCTTCAGAGTTTTCTGGGAAAGAGCACCACCTAGTGAGGAACCAAAAGCAAAAATGGAAATACTGTGCCTCCAAGCCCTCTGGTCAAAGCCAAGTCAAGGCCAAATCACTACCCAGGCCCAGCCATGGTGGGCACAGTTCGGTGCGTGCAGTCAGGAGAAGGGACTGGTGAAGCCCAGATGGCATGTGCTAGAATGTTCCAGTTCAAAGCCAGGCTCATCCCTCTTAGGACGGGGAAGGTCTGAATGGGACTCGTCACCCGGTGGGGGACTCAGGGAAGCTCAAGGTCTGGCTGGGTTTCTGGAGAGAAAAAGAATATGGGGGTGGGGGGAGGGTATAGGCAGAAAGAGAGCTGGGAAACTGTTCCTAATGCTCTGCTGGATGTTTCCACATGTCGTTTCTTTATTCCTCACAGCCAGACATCTAGCAAGGTAAGGGCTTGTGCTTGTCCCATTTCACAGGTGGGACAGCTGAGGCACGGAGAGTCAATAATTAACACCGATATCGAGGGGTGACCAGCTTGGATGAATTTAAGTTGATTTCAGAGTCCACCTAAACCGCAACAGGCTTCCCTTTAGGGACATATGCAAAAATAGAAACCATTAGCAAAGTAATAGCCCAGCTACTGCAAAGCATGTAACTCAGTTCAGTTCAGCAGTTCAGTCGTGTCCAGCTCTTTGCGACCCCATGGACTGCAGCACGCCAGGCCTCCCTGTCCATCACCAACTCCGGGAGTTTACTCAAACTCATGTCCATTTAGTTGGTGATACCATCCAACCATCTCATCCTCTGTCATCCCCTTCTCTTCTCGGCCTCAATCTTTACCAGCATCAGGGTCTTTTCAAATAAGTCAGCTCTTCGCATCAGGTAGCCAAAGTATTGGAGTTTCAGCTTCAGCATCAGTCCTTCCAATGAACATTCGGGACTGATTTCCTTTAGGATGGACTGGTTGGATCTCCTTGCAGTCCAAGGGACTCTCAAGAGTCTTCTCCAACACCACAGTTCAAAAGCATCAATTCTTTGGTGCTCAGCTTTCTTTATAGTTCAACTCTCACATCCATACATAACTACTGGAAAAACCATAGCTTTGACTAGGCGGACCTGTGTTGGATGTTTAACTTCATCAGGCAGATATTATGAAGAAGTGTCCCAAACTTGGAAATTCCTTATTTTCTGCCTGTAAACCCTTGAGCTGAATAATAAGCCTCCCTCTCAGTAGGAGAAACCTTAGACACAGAGGAAGGTTTTCTTTTTGCTCCCTAGGAAATAAACGCCGAATATAGCCAAACAGTCCAGTAAGTTTGAGTCGTGCTTCTGTCCCACTAGAGGAACAGCCGCATGGTAGTGAGAGCAGGCTTGGGTATGAGGCAAGGTAAGAGGGGTTGCAGTGGCCCCAGTCTTTTTCTTCTTTAAGTATTTACTTATTTATTTAATTTTTGGCTACACTGGGTCTTGGTTGCTGCACGCAGACTTTCTCTAGTTGTGGTGCGTGGGCTTCTCATTGCAGTGGCTTCTCTTGTTGTGGAGGACATAGGGCAGCCTCAATGGTTGTTTGGGCACAGGCTCAGTTGCTCCATGGCACATGGGATCTTCCCAGACCAGGGATCGAACCCATGTCCGCTGCATTAGCAGCCAGATTCTTAACCACTGGACCACCAGGGGAGTCCCCCAGAGTCTTTATTAATGAGGAACACTAGGCTGTCCATGGAGAAGGCAATGGCACCCCACTCCAGTACTCTTGCCTGGGAAATCCCATGGACAGAGGAGACTGGTGGGCTGCAGTCCATGGGGTCGCTAAGAGTCGGACACGACTGAGCAACTTCATTTTCACTTTTCACTTTCATGCATTGGAGAAGGCAATGGCAACCCACTCCAGTGTTCTTGCCTGGAGAATCCCAGGGACGGGGGAGCCTGGTGGGCTGCCGTCTGTGGGGTTGCATAGAGTCGGACACGACTGAAGCGACTTAGTAGTAGTAGTAGTAGTAGGCTGTCCAAGGCCATGTCCAGAAAGCATGGGAAACAGAGATGTGTTTAGATGAACAAGTGTTGTCAGAGGCCCATTCTAGGAGCAGAGCTGAGGGGGAGACACATGGTGGTACCCGCTAGTTAAATCCAACTAGGGCCCAGGCAGAAGTGCCGATGCTGAGAAGGGGACCGAGCCTCTAGATGAAGGGGACAGGTGAGGGAAAGAAGTGTTTACAGGCCTCTGATACTGGAAACAGCAAATGAACAATACATACATGATCAAAGCCAGCAGATCCATGTGCCTGCTCCATATAGGAATCTTACTAGAAGGCATTAGAAAGAGGCAAGAATTTAATAAGTTTTTAAAGGATAAACCATGGTATGACTTTGACCTAGGTATTTATCTACATTCCACTATGTGCTTGGCTTCAGCCTTGGCCTTTGGAAAACTGGAGTCAAGAGCTGTCTACAGGGTCATTTGGGCCATCCCTGACCTCGTGCTGGAGGAGTGATTGTGTAAGAGCTTAGATTACCACCATATTCAACTGCAGTAATGATGCTGGTCATACTACCAAGGCGTGTTTTTCAGATTAATTTCAAACTCTAGCAAGTGCCTAGATGTGGCGTGGGGTGACAATCATCCTAGGTTCTGTGTTCACTGAAATTTTATCAGTCAGTTGTATAAACGTATACTCATTATATAAGAATGTTAAAGGAGCTAAATACAACTCCCTTATTTACTATCATTACTTAAATTCTAATAAACATTTAGTGACTCAAGAGAATATAATTGTCTTCCTTAAGTTACCTACTCCATACTTAACATTCTTTTTTTAAAAAAAGATTTATTTATTTATTTTTGGCTGCACTGGGTCTCCGTTGCCGTGTAGGCTTTTCTCTAGTTTTGGTGAGCGGGGCTCCTCTTCCTTGTGATGTCTTCTCTTGTTTCGGAGCGCCAGCTCTACAGCAGAGGCTCAGTAGCTGTGGCTCAGAGGCTTAGTTGCTCTGAGGCATGTGGAATCTTCCCCGAGCCAGGGATTGAACTGCTGTCCCCTGTGTTGGCGAGCAGATTCTTATCCACTGTACCGCCAGGGAAGTCCTGCTTGTCTTAAGAGGATAATTTTGTTTATTTTAAATAAAACTTCGGATTTATTCTTGAATTTCAAAGGTTCATTCTGTGATGGTCTTTGATCAACCTTTGATCATAACAACTGGCTAATTGAGGCATTCTACTGAAGTGTGCCTTGGTTGCATTACTCAGATCTTTAGAATGTGACTAGTAGAATTATCATCATATTTCTTGGTATCCTGTGAATATTAATCGCATCCTTTTTATTTATCAAAAACATGTTTTTAAAGTCTTTATTGAATTTGTTACATTATCGCTTCTGTTTTATGTTTTATGTTTTAGGTTTTTTAGCTGCGAGGCATGTGGGATCTTCGGTCCTCAACCGGGGATCGAACCTATGTCCCCTACATGGGAAGTCTTACCCACGGGACCACCAGAGAAGTTCCTTAACTGACATCTTCACATTTATTACACCTTAATATGTATATTTGTGTGTGTGACAATCACCTGTTAGACGCTCATCAAGCTCATTTCCTCCTCTTCCTCATCACGAAAGTCAGCTACTTGGTTCTGCTTCTCTTACAGTCAGACGCAGCTGCAAGACTGAACTCTAGATAATGGTTTGTGGGCAGGGGATATATGGCATTTCCAGGCTGGGCTGGTTAACACCCTTCTCATCCTCTTTCTCACCTGCCCACCAATGGAGAGGAGGCCGGGGACACGAACCCTGGAATATATACACCAACGCTGGAGTATGTAATGTCAGCCCTGGGGAAGTGGGAGCTTGTCTGTCAGAGCAGCTATTCTTACTAATACTTTTCTAAAGGAATTGGTCAAAAGTTTGAAAACAACTCAGGAAGCCATTAAATGTCTAGAAGAATCTAAGTTGTAATTTTGCACAAAGTGAAAGTTACTCAGCCGTGTCCGACTCTTTGCAATCCCATGGACTGTATCCTGCCTGACTCTTCTGTCCATGGAATAATTCAGGCAAGGATACTGGAGTGGTTTGCCATTCCCTTCTCCAGAGGATCTTCCAGACCTAGTGATCAGAACGCAGATCTCCTGCATTGCAGGCAGATTCTTTACCATCTGAGCCACCATACTCCTTTCTAAATTCTAAGGTCACATTTGGACTGATTGGAGATGGATAGTCATTTTTTTTCCCTTTTTTATTGTGCACTATGTGGAATCTTATTTCCCTGACCAGGGAATCAAACCCATGCTTCCTGCATTGCAAGGTGGAGTCTTAACCAGTAGACTGCTGGGGAAATCCCTAGGTTGGATACTCTTAGGCAAAATACTGGCATGAGCAAAGTTTGTTCTCTAAAATCCCCACCAAAATGATTCATGGGAAAAATATCCAAATTAGTGCTGGAAATCTGGAGGTCACTCGAAGATCCTCTAGAAACACGGGAGGATTTCTGGTCAATGTAGCAGTACATTGAGTACTGCTCAGTGTTTGAGTACTCAAAACATTGAGTAAGAATGACTCATAGTATGTGGTAATAAAGTGACTTTCTTTTTGTCCCCAGCTGTGTCATTACATTGGCCTGGGGGGCTTGATTTTTTCTTTGCCCCTGGACCAAAATGCCGGCCCCATTGACATTTTTTTTTAAACTTCTTAGATAATAAAAAGTCATATAATCATTTTAAGTCAGAACACAGGCACAATCTTTCTCTTCCTTCTTTATTGGAGTATAATTGCTTTATAATGTGTTAGTTTCTGCTCTACAGTGAAGTGGATCATTGTATGTATACATACATCTCCTCCCTCGTGAACCTCCCTTCCACCCCTTCAATCCACCCCTAGGTCATCACAGAGCATGAGCTAAGCTCTCTATGGTCTGCAGCAGCTTCCCATTAGCTATCTATTTTACACACAGCAGTGCATATATTGTCAGTCTTACTCTCCCAATCTGTCTCACCCTCCTCTTCCCCCTCTGTGTCCACATATCCGTTCTCTACGTCTGTGTCTCTTTTCCTGATCTCTTTCTAGATTCCATATACATTACCGTAGGATATTTTGTTTTTCTCTTTCTGACTTACTTTCCTCTGTTTGACAGAGTCTAGGTGCATCCACATCACTACAAGTGATCCAATTTCATTTCTCTTTATAGCTGAGTAAAATTGCATTGTATATATATGTACCACATCTTCTTTATCCATGCATCTGTCGATGGACATCTAGGTTGCTTCTGTGTCCTGGCTATTGTAAACAGTGCTGCAGTGAACACTGGAGTACACATGTCTTTTTGAATTACAGCTTTCTCGATGTACATGCCCAGTAGTGGGATTGCTGGGTCATATGGTAGTTCTATTTTTAGTTTTTTAAGGACCCTCCATATTGTACTCCATAGAGGTTGTGTCAATCTATATTCCCACCAACCTCTTACACAGGCACAATCTTTAAGTGTCCAGGCCTATGTTACAAAACTCTGGTTTAAGGTTGAAACTCTATTCTTTCAGCACAAACCTGTAGGAAGCTAGCAAGCCTGCAGTGGGAGAAAGAGGTGGGTAGCTGCTGGAGGTTAAGTTTCCAGCCTTGTTCTTGTGTTCTTCCTCTTCCAGTAAGCTCTTTGTGGCTTCTGACTTCTCCAGGGACTGAGCTGCAGGAGTGTGGAGGTTCTGGTACTGTTCGTGGTGGTGGTGTGGGAGATTTGTGCTGATGGGGGCGAGGCTGCTACCTGACCACCACTGTCTTGCCTGGCAGTTGTTTAAAGCAGACTCTTTCTCTCCTGGTTTTGGAGACCATCCTGTCGCTGAGGATTTCTCCTCTGGAATTCAGTCTGAAAACTGAGGGATGGCATCGTGTTCCAGGGAAAATCGTGTTCCAGGGAAATGAGAAAAGAAACACAAATCTCTGTCTTGAACTTGAAAAGGTTAGGCTTGAAACTGGGAGGAAACCAGGCCAATGGAAAGTCCAATTTTAACAACATGGATATTATGTTCCAAAGACCGGAATCTTTAAACACAACTTCCAAAGTGTGATCACAGAGATAATGTGTTCTTCATTTAGCACTGAAAGGTGAATGTCTTCTTACTCCCCGTGATCTAAAAAGCTGGAGTCGTGGGACTTCCCTGTTGTTCCCGTGATTAAGAATGTGCCTGGCAATGCATGGGGACCTGGGTTCTATCTCTGGTTGGGGAACCAAGATCCCACATGCCTTGGAGCAACTAAACCCGCCTGCTGCAATTAGAGAGTCTGTGCATTCAAACTAAAGATCCTGCATGATACAGCAAAGATTCCCTTTGCTACAACTAAAACCTGATGCAGCCAAATAAATAAATATGTAAAAAAAACGAAGCTGAAACTCCAGTACTTTGGCCACCTGATGAGAAGAACTGACTCACCAGAAAAGACCCTGATGCTGGGAAAGATTGAAGGCAGGAGAAGGGGACGACAGATGAGATGGTTGGATGGCATCACCAGCTCAATGGACATGAATTTGAGCAAGCTCCAGGAGTTGGTGATGGACAGGGAGGCCTGGCGTGCTGCAGTCCATGGGGTCTCAAAGAGTTGGACACAACTGAGCGACTGAACTGAACTGAAAAAAATGAAAAGCTGGAGACACACAGACGTAGAAGAAAACTTATGGTTACTAAAGGACAAAGTTGGGAGGGGGGATAAATTAGGAGTTTGGGATTAACAGACATACATTACTATAAATGAAATAAACAACAAGGACCTACTGTATAGCACAAGGAACTATATTCAATATCTTGGGCCCACCTATAATAGGAAAGAATTATATATATATAACTGAAACATATATTATAAATATTATATATAATATAATACATATTATATTATATACTATATATTATATACTATAATCATATATAACATATTTTATATATAATATAATATATATTATATATTAATAACATACAATATATAATAATATATTACTGAAATATATTGTATCTATTATAATAGCCACCAGGGAAGCCTATATCTATTATATAATATATAAATATTATATATTATATATAATACCTTATAATATATATTATTTTATATAATATATAAAATATAAATATAATATATATATTTTTCCCTATGGAGGGGAAAGACTCTCCCCATCTTCTTTCCTTCATGCCAATACATCAGAAGGAATCCCGCTGGTAAGCCTTACTGTATGAGCCCATGAGCCCCACAGGCTGTGCTATGTGGAGTGCAGCAAGCTGGCTTCTGGACACACGCGTCCAACTGGTGGGATTCACTGCTCTTTGGAAAGACCTGATGGGGGGGTCCACCTCTAATAGCACGCAACATAGCTAGGGTGGTAGAACGGTACTGTGCTGACTCCTGCTAGACCACCAGAAGCTTTCTTTATTGATTTATTTTGGCTGTGCCTCACAGCAGAAGGTTTCTTTTTTTATTTGTCCTTTAAAAAAATATTTACTTGCCTGTACCAGGTCTTAGTAGCATCATGCAGGATCTTCACTGTGGCATGTGAAATCTTTAGCGTGGCATGTGGGAACTAGCTCTCTGATCAGGGATTAGAACCCGGGCCCCCTGTATTTGGGGGTGAAGGGTCTTAGCCACTGTACTACCAGGGCAGTCCCAGAATGTCTCTTTTAAAGCTGGCCTGCCCCTCCACATGGGGTGAAAACCACAGGTGGCCCTTACCTTCCTTATAACTGGACAGGATACCGCTGCTATTGACTCCCTTTCCATTGATCCAGTAAGTGCTTGGCTCCAAAATCTGCGCACATCCTGGAACGTGAGTTCTGAGCAGACTTGGTCTCTCACTTTTTAGTTCTCTTTGGTTGCCTTCTGTCTGTGCTGTATTTGTTGTATCTGGTTGCAGTGCCCTGTACATACTTGACCCCAGGAAGGTTCCGGAAGAGGGGTGGATCAAGAGTGTAGGGTCGTGCAGGGTATGTCAGGGTGGCGTGTATGACCAGGCCACTCAAGATGGCTGTTCTCTGGCTCTCTGTCCATCCCCTGTGGGACCAGGGCCTGTTTCACATACACCAACTCACATGACTGACTTTCCTCTATTGCTGCCCCAGGCCCCAGCTAGTGATTGTTCTTATTAAAGGGGTGGTGGGGGTGTGTGCAAGCTCCCTCTTTCATCAAACCACTGATGTCTCAAGAAAGGAAAAGAAACTCTGATTCACTGTCCTGTTTCCCAGTTTGCCCAATGCCTCAGTGTTTTGCTCACAGCTGCTCAAATCATGTCTCCCAAAGGACATTAGTAATCGTTCACAAGTGTGTTTACCCTTTAAATTGAGACACTTGTGGATGATGATGTCAGCATCTTTTTCTTTTTTTGCAGGTACTGTTTTTCCCAGATAGTTGTCATCATTCAGCATAACTTTGTTCCAATGTATAGGTTTTCTCCAGTTATTTTTTGTTTGTTTGTTTCTTAATAACAGTTACCAAGAACTTCTTTCATCTCTCTTAGAGGTTATTTGTCTTGCTACTAATTGTAAGCTCATGCAACCAAGCTTCAGGCCAGGACGGTATGGAGGCTGAGAAGACTTAAACATGGAAGGGCAACGAGCAGATTGAGACATCTTTGGTTGTCACGGCTGTAGATGGGTGAGGACTACCAGCATCGAGTGGGTAGTGGCCGGGGAGGTAGGTAAACATCCTGCATACACAGGACAGCCCCCCAGCGGGAGAGTTACCTGGTCTAAATTGTCAGCAGCGTGGAGGTTGAGATTGAAGCCCCAGCTCTCTGGCTTCCGGCCTTTGACCCCAGACTCGAGTCTCTGGGTAGCCTCAGGCCTTTGCTGTCACACCCCAGAGCCGCTGATATTCCAGGGTAACAGGCTCTGCAGGACTATGACAAGGCACCTGAGGGTGGGGACATGGCTGGTTCTACATCTCAGCTCATAGCGGGCTTAGCACCTGAGGGCGGTCCGTGCGGGGAGTAGAACGTGAAGGTTCAAGCACCCACGGAAATCTTTTCTCATCCACCCTCCTACCCCAGCTAATGGAGTCAGCTGCTACTCAAAGCAAGATTATGAGCTCTCCGAGCCTGGGCCAGAGGTGGGGAGGCTCCTGTTCTGGGCAGGCTGCACAGAGCTGGCAGCT
>SJYT01046516.1:139048-150309 GCA_006410635.1 Cephalophus harveyi | reverse complement strand
ACCACAGTTCAAAAGCATAAATTCTTTGGCACTCAGCCTTCTTCATAGTCCAACCCTCACATCCATACATGACCACAGGAAAAACCATAGCCTTGACTAGACGGACCTTAGTCGGCAAAGTAATGTCTCTGCTTTTGAAAATACTATCTAGGTTGGTCATAACTTTTCTTCCAAGGAGTAAGCGTCTTTTAATTTCATGGCTGCAGTCACCATCTGCAGTGATTTTGGAGCCCCCAAAATTAAAGTCTGACACTGTTTCCACTGTTTCCCCATCTATTTCCCATGAAGTGATGGGACCGGATGCCATGATCTTCGTTTTCTGAATGTTGAGCTTTAAGCCAACTTTTTCACTTAGTTACCTTTAAAAGGCTCTGTCTCTGTAAGTTTGTTTTCTTAGAGTCTGTGAGTCTGCTTCTAATTTTTGTCAATAAGTTCATTTGTCTCATTTTTAAAAATTTCACATATAAGGGGAATCATGTGATATTTGTCTTTCCTCGTCTGACTTACTATGGTGCGGGGAGGGACAAATTAGGAGTTTGGGGTTAATATATAAACTACTGTATGTAAACTAAACAACAAGGGCGTACTGGATAGCACAGGGAGCTCTACTCAATGTTCGGCATAAGCCATATGGAAAAAGAATCTGAAAGAGTGGATAAGCGTATATGTATAACTGAATCACTTTACTGTACACCTGAAACTAATCCAATACTGTAAATCGACCATCGTTGCTGTTGTTTAGTTGCCAAGTCGCATCCGAGTCTTTGCGACCCCATGGACTGCAGCACGCCAGGCTTCCCTGTCCTTCACTCTCCCCTGGAGTTTGCTCAAACTCATGTCCATTGAGTTGGTGATGCCACCTCAACCAACCATACTCCAAAAGAAAATAAAAAGGGAAATAATTAATTTAAATAAAAAGTAAAAGTGTCTGATACTAAAAAAAAAAAAAAAAGCTGTGTCTCTGGATACAGTCACATTCTAAGGTACTGGGGTCAGGACTTCAACATATGAATCTGGGGGACAAATACAGTCCTTGACAACTGGATTAAGTGTTAAACTCGTCTGGAACAGCACTAAGATGTCTGCTCGGGGGGACTGGAATGTTCAGGGTGAATGTGGAGCACGAGAGAGCGGCTGGTTTGTCCGTCGCTGAGAGGCTATTCTTCAAACTCCTTCCAAGAGCAACTGATCAGCCGGCTTTCCTAAACAGAGCACCTTATCCCAACACACAGCTGACGAGTTCCTGACACTAAATCAAAGGTTGAAGATCCCTCTAGGCTTATTTGACAGGATTTTATCCAGTTTCCCACCAAAGGGCCAGTGCAGATGTAAGCGGGCCCTAGGGTAGGGTGATGCAGACCAGGATGGAGAATATTCTGGGACACGCCTGAGACAGGACCCAGGGTCCATCCTCTTCTCGTGGACCAAGTTCTGGAATGAACCTCCAGGGTATATGAGGCCACGCCTCCTGAGTATCCACTCTGGTTCTCTAGAGTGGACCTTTGGTGGGAGGGCTGCTGCTGCTACTGCTGCAGCTAAGTTGCTTCAGTCGTGTCCAACTCTGTGTGACCCCATAGACGGCAGCCCACCAGGCTCCCCCATCCCTGGGATTCTCCAGGCAAGAATACTGGAGTGGGTTACCATTTCCTTCTCCAATGCATGAAAGTGAAAAGTGAAAGTGAAGTTGCTCAGTCATGTCTGACTCTTAGCGACCCCATGGACTGCAGCCTACCAGGCTCCTCCGTCCATGGATTTTCCAGGCAAGAGTACTGGAGTGGGGTGCCATTGCCTTCTCCGGTGGGAGGGCAGCTCCTAACAACTGCTGGCCAGGAGACACAGCCAGCCTGAGCTCCTTCTGCGTGGTCATTGCCCTCTGTGGTCAGGGTCAATTCATTGTGAGTAGCTCTTGAGAGTTATTCTTAGAACAATGCCATGAATTCAGCCTCACTCCATGATAAATCCTCGGCTGTTAAATGGAATTCTGCTGTGTAATGACTAACAAATCTCCCCGCCACTTACATCGAATGCATTCCCTCCCTGTGTTTCACCTGTGTGGCGGTCAGTTGTAGGTGTTAACCTGCAGGATGTTTTGGAGGAGATTAACATTTAAGTTGGTGAATTTTTGGATAAAGCAGATTGTCCTCTATAATGTTTGTGGGCCTCATCCAATCAGTTGAAGGTCTAAGTAAAACAAAAACTGATTTCCGTTAAGTGAGAGAGAATCCTCTATCAGATTGCCTTCACACTGGAACTGCACCACTGGCTTGCCTAGGTCTCAAGCCTGCCAGTTCACACTATAGATTTTGGATATCCAGCCTCCATAATCACATGAGCCACTTTCTTATAACACATCTCTTTCTCTCTGCATGTACACATCTTAGTAGCCTTGCTTCTCTAGAGTACACAACAGGAGTGGTGTTAATATGGATTGCTGATTCCCCTAAAGGGGCAGATGTTGCCTAGTTTTTACAGAGGGATCTTACGGAGGCATCACCTGGATTCTAAATATGGGACCACTTTTCTCTTCACCCTTCCCCCATTCTGTTCTGGTTTCCCAGGTTCATGGCTAGTGAGTCTAATTCCATAGACAAGGGTAGGAAAGTCAGCCAGGTGGGTCAGGGTCAAGGGAAGCTCCAGGAAGCTGGGTCTTCACTGAGACTAAGGGGCAAATGTGATCGAAGGGGCAAATGAGAGGGGGCAAGGGAGAAGAGAGGACCAGTTAAAGCTTCAGGTTCAAGAGCTAGGACCTGAATCATATGCAAGAGAAGAGGCTGGAGATCAACCAGGAGTTGAGAAGACAGGAATAAGCTGGGACACAACATAGGAGGGGCAGGTTTCAAACAGTGAACTACAAACAAAATAGGGTTGAGCTCAGCTTTACTGGCTGCAAGGAATGTGGCGGGCAGGGGGTGTGGCGGCTGTTTAAAGGCACAGTGATGTTAGGGTTAACAGGGAGAGTGGTACATTCAAAGCCAAGCTCTACTATCGACTGGCTCTGTGTGACCTTGGTCAAGTCACTTACTGTGTGTGTGTGTGCTAAGTGGCTTCAGTCGTATCCAACTCTGTGCGACCCTATGGACTGTAGCCTGCCAGGCTCCTCTGTCCATGGGGATTCTCCAGGCATGATTATTGAAGTGGGTTGCCATGCCCTCCTCCAGGGGATCTTCCCAACCCAGGGATCGAACCTGGATCTCCTGTATCACAGGCAGAGTCTTTACCACTGAGTTACCAGGGAAGCCGAAGTCACTTACTACCTTTGTGCAAAAGAGAAATCCTAAGCCGCTTTACAGAGACGCTGTGAATTAAGACATGATGTGGAGCATCAGACCCAGCACCAGAACAGGGTCTGACAGTACCAGAACTGAGGATCTGCTCAATTACGTCAGTTCCTTTCTTCATGTTGGTTGCTCAGTCATGTCCAACTCTTTGAGATCCCCTGGACTGTAGCCCACCAGGCTCCTCTGTCCATGGGATTTCCCAGGCAAGAATACTGGAGTGGGTTGCCATTCCCTTCTCCGGGGGATCTTCCTGACCCAGGGATCGAACCCAGGTCTCCTGCATTGCAGGTGGATGCTTTACCATCTGAGCCACAAGGGAAGCCCAAAAGTGTAAGTGAAAGTTGCTCAGTTGTGTCCGACTCTTTGGGACCCCATGGACTATACAGTTCGTGGAATTCTCCAGGCCAGAACAGTGAAGTGGGTAGCCTTTCCCTTCTCCAGGGGATCTTCCCAACCTAGGGACTGAACCCAGGTCTCCTGCATTGCAGGTGGATTCTTCACCAGCTGAGCCACAAGGGAAGCCCAAGAATACTGGAGTGGGTAGCCTATCCCTTCTTTAGGGGATCTTCCCAACCCAGGAATTGAACTGGGGTCTCTGACTACCTGTCTTGTTCAATAAAACACTTCTGTTCTGAGCCAACCTTGCCCTTTCCTTTCCAGGAGTTAATGCATTCTTGGAGGATCCAATTTAATTATAATCAGCCTGATGTTGTCGGGTGGGGAGCTCACTTTGAAACCTTTGTTAATGATATTCTATCTTTCCCATCATTTTCTCTCTTTGCCTAGATCACTGGTTTCATTTTAGCAATTTAAGTACTACTCTTGGTCCTGTTCCTGAAGAAGGAAATGGCAACCCACTCCCAGGATTTTTGCCTGGAGAATCCCAGGGACAGAGGAGCCTGGTGGGCTACAGTCCATGGGGTCGCAAAGAGTCGGACACGACTGTGCGACTAAACAACAATAAAACAACAACAACTTGATCCTGTTAGCAATCTCATTTATGCAAAAGGAAAGTTGGTGGAGCAATTTTCACTGAGATTCCTGTCTGGGTAAGGTTTATGGTACAAGGGGTGAAAAGGAAGAGTGAGAGAGACAAAGGAGAGAATGTAGCTAAAGTCATTCCTAAATAGTCCGAGTTCATTACTAAGCATGTGAAAATATGTCTTGTAGTTGGAGACGGAAATGGTAACCCACTCCAGTATTCTTGCCTGGAGAATCCCAGGGACGGAGGAGCCTGGTAGGCTGCAGTCTATGGGGTCGCGCAGAGTCGGACACGACTGAAGCGACTTAGGAGCAGCAGCAGCAGGATATGTAGCAGAGAGTTAGTTTCCAATCCGTTATTCATTTTCTCTGTTGTTAAGGAATTCCACATTTTTTAACACTGGGAATGGCCATAGCTAAACGAAATGTTTCCCAGCCTCCTCTATAGTTAGGTGCAGCCTTCTACTGAAATTCTGATTGGAATTTGTTGGGTGACTCTACCGTGGAGAATCCTCGAAAGGAGACAGCTGGGGCCAAACTTTTGACCCTCCCTCTTCATGGAGAGGGAGTGAGATGGCTGGTGTTCTAGAAGCTATTATGGATCATGAGGCAACTCTGAGGACAGAGGAACCTGGTTCCTTGAGGACTTCATGGCACTGCCATCCCAGCCCTGGACTACCCACTCCAGATCTCTTTTACAGGAGGGAATACACACTTCTGGGTTTGAGACACTGTGGCTGGATCTGTTTAATAACTGACTCCAAAGGATTTCATCTCAACCTAGATTTTTCCTTATTCAGCCAATATGTTGATCTAGACTCTGGTGGGTCTGAGATGTCTGTGAAGTAGTCTTGGGAAGTTTGTTGATGGGAAATCCACAATTATGGTGCCCTGATGTGGCAGATGACATCCTGAGCTGGCTGGAGGAATTTGGGACAGACTCCAGTTAACTGTAATCTAACTCCTTGGGACAGTTGAATGAGTACGTCTTGTAGTGGTGATTGCTGCCGTGAAATTAAAAGACACTTGCTCCTTGGAAGAAAAGCTATGACCAACCTAGATGGCATATTAAAAAGCAGAGACATTACTTTGCTGACAAAAGTCCATCTGGTCAAAGCTATGTTTTTTCCAGTAGTCATGTGTGGATGTGAGAGTTGGACTATAAAGAAAACTAAGTGCTGAAGAATCGATGCTTTTGAACTGTGGTATTGGAGAAGACTCTTGAGAGTCCCTTGGACTGCAGGGAAATCCAACCAGGCCATCCTAAAGGAAACCAGTCCTGAAGATTCACTGGAAGGACTGATGCTGAAGCTGAAACTCCAATACTTTGGCCACCTGATTTGAAGAACTGACTCATTGGAAAAGACCCTGATGCTGGGAAAGATTGAAGGCAGGAGAAGGGGATGACAGAGGATGAGATGGTTGGATGGCATCACCGACTGGATGGATATGAGCTTGAGTAAGCTCTGGGAGTTGGTGATGGACAGGGAGGCCTAGCATGCTGCATTCCATGGGGTCACAAAGAGCTGGACAGGACTGAGCCACTGAACTGAACTGAACTGATAACGGTCAACTATAAAAAAAAAAGAGGCCTGTTCACTGGATGTAAGACATTTTCATTACCTCCTGCAGCCCCCAAGCCCTGGTCTCAATCCTGGTCACTCTCGTAGTTGGGGTGTCTTCTGGAAGGGTGTAGCTGATGGCAGATATGATGTTAGAGACACTAATC
Organism: Cephalophus harveyi; assembly: GCA_006410635.1. NCBI lineage: Eukaryota > Metazoa > Chordata > Mammalia > Artiodactyla > Bovidae > Cephalophus > Cephalophus harveyi. Next base: position 144,321 of record SJYT01046516.1, on the reverse strand, counting down.
TCACTTCCCCACAACCCAGCCTTTGTTGCTTGCTCAAAGGGGCATGTCCTGCTGAGGGGATGGGGTGAGAATTCAATTTAAATATCAAAGCATCACCTGTACAAAAAAGAAGTACATCGATTTGGTCTGACTGGGCTCAATCTCCTTCTAGTGATATTTTGTTCTCACTACAACAAGCCTTTTTATTAGCCACTGACCTATCACTGAATTCTGTTATTTCATTCTTCCAAATGCTTTTATTCCAGTTCCCATAGCTAGTACCCTAAAAGCAGTTCTTAGTAGCTCATGCTAGAATTTATACAACAGTTTTTTAACTAGCCTGCCCCTTAAATCAATGACAGACTCCCTTGCCTGGAAAACTACTTTAAATATGCCTCATGTCAGCTAAAATGCTTTTCAGTTTCCAGTTACCAATTACGTGTCTGAGTTTTAAGGACATTCATCACCTGGTTCCAACTTGAATTTCCTCCTCCTGGTAGCATGCCCTTACATTCACCTTGACTGCCAGCAAGCCCTACCCTTTCTGTGAAGCCGGGCTCAGTGGTTCCCCTTTCGGTTCCCCTAGTCATCCTCAGCACAGAGGTGGGGTGGAAATTGTGAAGGGGGTGGTGGAAAGTAACTGAAACACTATTCAGCACCTATTATTTGTCTGTTTATTACTGTATTATTCTATTCAGGAAAGGCCCAACTCAGGCCAATAAGTGTAAAACTTTCTAATTTCTTTACAGAATTCAGGATTTTTTTTTTCCCCAGTTGTTGAGAAAGTACCTGATACTTACAGCTCATTAGAAATAGGACACCGCAGGAAAGACTCCGCTGTTGTACTTCTTTTATATTCTCCCAGCAAACACTCAAGACTTGACTGCTAAGGCCTGGTAATCAATGTATGAACTTTGGGTTCTAACCCTGATCTTTCACTTATTAACGGTGTGACCGGGGCAACCAGTTCATTAAGCGGGAATCAATGATGCCTATCCTAGGGGTGAAACAAAGATAAATGTATGTAAACTCTGCAGCGCCGTCCCTGGCACGTGGCGGGTGCACAGTAACACTATTATCAGGCCTGGCGGAGGTCCCAAGGTCGGTTCACTCGGAAAGAACGCTCACTCCGGGCAGCAGTTGGAGAGGCACCGGCGCTACACCGTCCCAGGGCCAGGGCCCGCTTCCCTGCGGGGCCGCGCCGGCTCGAGGCTGCGCTCCGGTGCCGCTCCCAGAAACACTACTCTTCCCTCTGGGCGAAGGGCCCGGGACCCCGAGGCTACCCCGACCCGACCCGACCCCACCCCACCCCGGCGGCGTCCGGGAAGGAGCAGGAACGCAGCCGCGGGCAATTCCCCGGCACGCCCGCGGGGGCTAGGTCCCCCATCCGCGGGCCGCGCCGGGCGGTGCCTTCATTGGGCGAAGGGCCCGGGACCCCGAGGCTACCCCGACCCGACCCGACCCCACCCCACCCCGGCGGCGTCCGGGAAGGAGCAGGAACGCAGCCGCGGGCAATTCCCCGGCACGCCCGCGGGGGCTAGGTCCCCCATCCGCGGGCCGCGCCGGGCGGTGCCTTCACGGGGGCGGAACCCAGAGCCGTACCGTCTCTTTCGGGGGCCGGGGGGAGGGAAAACAGCGGCCCTGCCTTTGGCGACGCGCACGGAGGCGCGCAGTCGCAATGCGGGCCCCGCGGCTCGCGCAGCCGCCGGGGAGACTGCCGGGCCTCTCTTTCTCGCCTGCGCTGGGCCCGGAGCACGGGCGGGGCCGAGTCCAGGGCCCAGCCCGGGGCCCAGCACCCCGCTGCCCCGGAGTTGGGAGCGGTGCGCGCAGCGGGGCGGGGCCGCGGCGGGCGCAGGGGGGCGGGGCCGCGGGGCGCGCGGGGGGCGGGGCCGCGGCGGTGGTGTCCTTGCGGCGCAGCCCGGGACACGAGCGCATCGTCGCAGGTCAGCGCGGCGGCTGCTCGAGCTCTGAGAGGCCCACGGGCGGCGTCCACCATGTTGTCCCGGGCGGCGTGCAGGTGAGGCTCCGGACGGCGGGCGCGGCGGCCGGTCGCGGCCCCGGCGGGGGCCTCGGTGGCTTGGCGCTGCTGCCCCCCACTGGCCCGCTCGCGCCCGCCCCGCGGGCTCCAGGACACCGGCCTGCGGGCAGGTGGTGGGCCGAGCGCGCCTAGGTGCCGCCGGGTCCGCTGCACCGCAGCTTGAGTATCAGGCTGGAGACTGGACGGCCGGCTGGCCGACGGTCCCAAGGGCCAGCCGCCCCCCCGCGCCCCGCTCCTCCTCCTCCCGGGCGCTCGGGTCCTCTCTCCGGGCTGCGGAGACGCGCTCGCGGGGGAAAGGTGGCTGCGCGCGGGGCCCGATCGCGCTGGGTGTGTTCTCTCTGCAGCACGAGCAGGAAACTGGTGCCGGCCCTGGGCGTGCTGGGCTCCCGGCAGAAGCACAGCCTCCCCGACCTGCCGTACGACTACGGCGCCCTGGAGCCGCACATCAACGCGCAGATCATGCAGCTGCACCACAGCAAGCACCACGCGGCCTACGTGAACAACCTCAACGTCGCCGAGGAGAAGTACCGGGAGGCGCTGGAGAAGGGTGGGTGCCGGGCGGCCGGGCTCTGGGAAGCGGGTGGCGGGGCGCTACGCTGCGAGGCGTGCCTGGTAAAGACCCGTGACCCCCGGAGTCGCGCAGAACCAATGCGCGCGGTCGCGCGTGGACCTCGGGGCGGAATTCACAGGGAGAACAGCCGTTTCGTGGGGAACCCAGGCTTACATTTGCCACTCTTTATTTTCTTTTATATGCCACTCTTTTGAATTGAGTGAAAATATAGTACGGAGTTGGTGTTTTTCTTGTTTTAGGGGAGCTCGGTTGACAAAACCCGTAGAGCGTGAACTTTATTTTGTGTTTTGCGTCTGGGGCCGTCTATGGGAGTACGATGTCTTAACGTTTCTATACAGAATAGTTATTACATTTTTGCATGAGGGAAACCGTTGTTTCCAGGCTGTACGTGAGGCTGAAGCAACACAGTTAAAAGTGCATGTTTTTCCTAAATGTTTTTTTCCCCCCATTTTATTTATTTTAATTTGCAGGATAATTGCTTTACAATGTTGTGTTAGTTTCTGCTGTGCAAGGACATGAACCAGCTGTGTTGTTGTTAGTCGCACAGTCGGGTCCGACTCTTTGCGACCCCATGGACTGTAGCCCCCCAGGCTCCTCTGTCCATGGGGTTCTCCAGGCAAGAATACTGGAGTGGGTTGCCATTTCCTTCTCCGTGAGTCAGCTATGGGTATACATATATCCCCTTCCTCTTGAGCCCTCCCCGCCTTCCCCCTCAACCCACCCCTGTAGGTCCTCACAGAGCACCCAGCTGAGCTCCGTGGGCAGTACAGGGCTGTTGCAGTTATGGTAGCGTATGCGCCTCGGTGCTGCTCTCTCAGCTCCTCCCCCGCTCTCCTTGCCACCCGCGCTGCCCGCGAGTCCATTCCTTCTTTGCATCTGCGCCTCTGTTCTTGCCCTGCACACGGCTCATCAGTGCCAGTTTTCTAGGCTTCAAATATCTGCGAATTTAATTTCAGTCCTGAGGAAGTGGTTGATTGTATTTTAGGCAGTGACTGCTTGTTGACTGGGGACATCTAGTGGGAAAAGGCAGCATTTCAGTCTGGTCGTGTGTGAGTTTATTAGGTAAACAAAAAGAAGAGGAAGTTGCCACATGCTGGAAGATTTACTTGTGACATCAGAGGGATGGTCTGAGGAAAGAAAAAGGTTCTGAGTATGGGAAGAGGTTCTACTATTGAGGGAAAAAACAACTTCGGGAAGAATGTGGTAATGAGGAGAGGCTGGGGTAAATCCCAGTTGTGAAACTTATTTCCTGCAAGACAACACATGACACCTATGAATGCCTCTTCAATATTTTATTTTATTTTTTCCATTTTTATTTATTATTTTATTATTTATTATTATTATTTTTTTTACTTTACAATATTGTATTGGTTCTGCCACACATCAACATGAATCCGCCATGGGTGTACACGTGTTCCCCATCCTGAACCCCCCTCCCACCTCCCTCCTTGTACCATCCCTCTGGGTCATCCCAGTGCACCAGCCCCAAGCATCCTGTATCCTGCATCGAACCTAGACTAGTGATTCATTTCTTATATGATATTATACATGTTTCAGTGCCATTCTCCAAAATCATCCCACCCTCGCCCTCTCCCACAGAGTCCAAAAGACTGTTCTATACTTCTTTGTCTCTTTTGCTGTCTTGCATACAGGGTCATCATTACCATCTTTCTAAATTCCATATATATGTGTCAGTATACTATATAGGTGTTTTTCTTTCTGGCTTACTTCATTCTGTATAATTGGCTCCAGTTTCATCCACCTCATTAGAACTGATTCAAATGTATTGTTTTTAATGGCTGAGTAATACTCCATTGTGTATATGTACCACAGCTTTCTTATCCATTCATCTGCTGATGGACATCTAGGTTGCTTCCATGTCCTGGCTATTATAAACAGTGCTGTGATGAACATTGGGATACACGTGTCTCTTTCAATTCTGGTTTCCTCAGTGTGTATGCCCAGCAGTGATTAAAAGCAGCTTAAATGTCAGTCCTTGTGCAGTAGAAGCTTTGCTTGTTTAATGAAAGCCTCTGGGAAAAAAGCTTTACTTTATCACAATATATTCTACTGTGTTGCCTATAAGTATCTGTGGCACTTTTGTTTATTTAAACAATTATATTTTAAAAACCATTAAGTTACATTTTCATGTTTGAAAATTTTGGGAAAAAAGTGTAAGGAAAATAACATCATCAATTCTATCACAGGTAAGTTCCATAAATACTTTTCAAACAAAAGTATATACTTTTATTGTATTCAACAGAGGAAAAAAAAAAACTACTGTGAAGCCAAAGAAAACGTTGAGCAGCAGGAAAATGTTCTTAAAAGCAGATATTAAGCCCCTCAAATTTCTATTAAAATTTAAAAAATGCTTATGTAAACCTTAGGAGATTGTGATGAAATTAGTTCTCAGTAAGCAAGTTTCTTTTCCATTAGAAATAGTTACTGTTGGCATTAAATAAACAATATAAATTCTGTCTTTATTTTTAGAGTGATTCTCCAAGAAAAATTAGTAAGGGAAACACTGGTCTGTCAGAAAATTATTTTGTAAACATAGCGACAAAAGTTGGTATCTTAAACAGAACTCTCAAAGATTATCTGTGTATTTAGATATCATTAGCCTTCTCCTTTCTGAATTGCTAAAAACTGGAGGCTTTATTGTTTCAGACAGCGCCATTTCTTATG
>SJYT01046516.1:0-138435 GCA_006410635.1 Cephalophus harveyi | reverse complement strand
GAAAAGACTCTGATGCTGGGAGGGATTGGGGGCAGGAGGAGAAGGGGCCAACAGAGAATGAGATGGCTGGATGGCATCACTGACTCGATGGACGTGAGTCTGAGTGAACTCCGGGAGTTGGTGATGGACAGGGAGACCTGGTGTGCTGCGGTTCATGGGGTTGCAAAGAGTTGGACACGACTGAGCGAATGAACTAACAACAGAAATAGAAAACTTCTGTTATGTAAGCTCCCCAAGGGCAGAGTTCTGCTTGGTTCTCTGTGTCCTTCACTTTGGGATCTTGTGAGTCATAAGAACTTGAAATTCCCATCTTTCCTAATAGTTTTGTTAGTCTGTACCTTCTTCAAGGCATAGAAAAAAAAATCTTATTTTGCCTCTATGTTTGGCAAGGTAGAAAAAAACAGCTCCAAATATGCCATTCTTTTTAAAGTACAGGGGTCAGAATTCTTTTTCTGTAGAAACTCCACTTAGCGTCATGAGTGCTTGGTATGTTGTAAGGCGACACGCTGAGCCTCAGACACAGCAGTGCACAGAAGTCCCTGTCTTCATTGGAGTTTTCCTTGCATGGAGAGACGTGGATAAGGAAATGTGTAGTATGTCAGGGGCTGAAGTCCTATCAAGGAAAACAGAGTAGGGGAAGTGGTCTGGAGGCGGGTGTGCATTGCCCATTTCATATTGTGGTTAGAGAAGCCTTCTAATGTGGTTGATGCTTCAGTGGAGACTTGAGAGGGAATGGGGGGGTGAACCCGGAGGCTGTCTCCAGGGCTGTCTCCAGGAAGAGTGTTCCAGCAAAGGCTGCAGCGGTCAGTGGAAGCCCTAAGCTGGCCGCATGCCAGGCCGGCTATCTAAGTGCCAGGAGGGGCCGTTGTGGCTTGAGCTGGGCCAGCAGGGAGATGCAGAGGGCTGTATGACGCACACCCCTGTACCGATTGTAAGGACTTGGGGTTCACTCTGAGAAGAGCAGCCTGTGGAGGGGTTTGACCCCAGGTGTGCCATGATCAGTTTGAGGTTTAGAGAAGCCCTCTGACCACTGTGTTGAGAATAGACCGTAGGGGTGGGTGTGGAAGCAGCCGACATGGAGGCTGGAGGAAGGGATGAGGTGCTGGATGGTCTCTGGCTTTGCTACTGGGTTGGATGTGGGGTGTGAGAGGAAGGGAATTACAAATCACCAAGTCATCAAAAATGCCCTGAGCAAATACTGAGATGGGGGAGGCCTTTGGACGAATGCATTTGGGGTTGAAGGTCAGCGGTTCAGTTTTGAATAAGTTGAGCTTTTTGGTAGTGTAACCGTGCTGGTAGGTGGTTGTGTGTCTAGAGAATGAGAGTTGAACATTTTCCATATAGCCTGTATATGGAGCCATCTATTTGGTAGCACTCCACTATCTTCTGTTCTTGTTTTCTTTGTTAGGTCATTTACTGAGATCTTTTCTCTCCGAGAAAACCGAGCTCTTTGAAGCCCAGGAGTGAATTTTCTGCTAGCTTTGCCACTCTTGCTCACTAGCCGTTTGCTACATTATTGATTGAACTGAAAATCCACTGGGACACATACTTTGGGGAAGGCCTTTTTTTTTTTGGGTAAAATATTGAGGCTTTTTTTTTTTTTTGGGTAAAATATTGAGGCTTTTTTTTTTTTTTTGGGTAAAATATTGAGATGGTGAAATTTTGGGACTACTTGTTAAGTCACTCAGTCGTGTCCGACTCTTTGTGACCCCATGGATTGTAGCCCACCAGTCTCCTTTGTCTGTGGGATTCTCCAAGCAAGAATACTGGAGTGAGTTGCCATAAAGAGCAAGAATTTAAAGAAAATGTGTTCGTATTTTAACCTTTCAGGTGATGTCACAGCTCAGATAGCTCTGCAGCCTGCGTTAAAGTTCAACGGTGGGGGCCATATCAATCACAGCATCTTCTGGACAAATCTGAGCCCCAACGGTGGTGGAGAACCCAAAGGTTGGTTTAAACTGGGGCAACCTTGGCTTCATTTTGTACACAGTAGGAATGACTTGATTTTCTTAAGTTACCCTCATTCTCCCTGAGGTGTCATGATGGCATCTCTCTCATAGCAGAGAGTACGACAGAGTTGTAACTTTCAGAGGGGCACGTGCGAGAGTGCAGAATACATCCAGGGAATTATGCACACACGCAGACACATAGTAGCACATGCACTATCATCTCCTGGTCGAGATGCACTGTGCATCAGGGGAAGACTGGGTCTATAGGAGAGATGAATTTTCATTTACTGGCCCTAGGCCCTGGGATAAGATATTGACCATTCCATATCTTACTTTTCTTCATCTGTATGATATGGGGATAATTATAGGGTTGTTTTAAAAATTAGGCCATTATAGAATAATGCCCTTTGCTATTATTTTACTACTCTATAACTGATAAAAAAGTAAATTGTCCCAGAAAAATAGGTTTTCCAGGACAGCTGCAGGTAACAAGGGAGTCCAGAGCCGATGGACTTGTTCGCTCTGCTTGTTCACTTGACTTCCTGTATGGTGCATGGAGTCCCGTAACTTTATCCTTCCCAGCCCAGGGAAGGTATGGGGCATAAACAGAGCTTTCCACTTTTGTCTCTGGTCTCCTGGCATCTACCTTAAGTTTTGGAGGCATTTTTAGTCATATTCTAGAAGGCACCTTATGCACTTGAAATAATCACTTTCATTTGGAAGTAAAGGTGATTGGAGGAGTAAGTATGGGGAGCTGGAGAATTTTTTTTTTCTGAGGTAGATCTTTAGACTGTAACCTAATACTTTTGAGGTGTTGAGAGTTACCAGATACACTTATGTTCATCCAGCAGGTTTTGGCACTCTGCCATTTTTGTGTTATCTGTGCCCCTTTATCTCATCACTTGTGCTTATAATAGATGATTACTTTAAAAATTAAAATGAAGTTGAATATTTATTTTTTTGGCTGTGCCAGGTCTTATTTGTGGCAAGTGGTATCTAGTTCTCTGCCAGGAAGCAAACCGTGGCCTTGGGGCATTGGGAGCACGGAGTCTTGGCCACTGGACCACCAGGGAAGTCCCTAGATGATTACTTTTAGACCATTCAAATAAGAGAAGTAATGTTTTGGGCCTAGTTGATTTAGTTGATGTGCTCAGTCTAGAATTGTATTCTGTATTGCTACAGAATACAAAGGGTGATAACCCTTAAAGTGTGCCCTTAGCTCACTTTAAGAGGCAACATCACTCTTTTTAAAATGATGTAGTAATTAAGATAGGAGAGATTAGGCTGCCTTGGAGAAGAAGCAAATCTCAGCCATAACATTTCATTCCCAAATTGGAAAATACAGTTTCTTTCCTTGTGGAAATAGCACTGTGAGTGAAGAAAATCCCTCTAGCGTGTTTCAGTAGCGCACACGTGAATTAGAATTCTGGGGCCTGATGGCTGTCATGTCGGGGCAGGAGTGACGCTGTGTTGGGGGCTCGCTGGGATACGCGGTGTCTTCTGTGTTGTCTAGTTGCGTCTTGGGCCATATGACAATAATACTTGATACATGTACTCAAGTATTTTATTGTAATTGTTGTAATCTCTTCTTTCATGGGTGGCTTTTGTAACCTTTTTGTTGTTGTTTCTGTTTTTAATAGGGGAATTGCTGGAAGCCATCAAACGTGACTTTGGTTCCTTTGCCAAATTTAAGGAAAAGTTGACTGCTGTGTCTGTTGGTGTCCAAGGTTCCGGTTGGGGTTGGCTCGGCTTCAATAAGGAGCAGGGACGCTTACAGATTGCTGCTTGTTCTAACCAGGATCCTCTGCAAGGAACAACAGGTTAGAATTCTTTATTCTGGAGAGATGGTTTGTTAAAAAGCATTTATCGTGAACTGAAGACTAGCAGGGTTTAAATCTTCCTGAATACGTTTTGAGCAGATCTTAGGAGCCGATACCCAGAGTCTTGTGTGAGCAAAAATGCTTTCCAGGTCCTTGATATTTTATAAGATTAGCATGTGTAATTTTACAGATATATTAACAAAAAAGATTTTAAACATAAGCTCTGCTTCATTTGACAGGGAATTCATATCAGGCTACAGAATAATTATGTGCACTAGAAAAAAACCTAAGGTTAGAGAAATAGCGTGAAGGAGGAAAAGAGACACAGGCTGGGTCTGACTTCAAACCTTGGACTCTCGTCCCCTCTGCTGAGCACCTGTGGCTAAACTGGGACCAGAGCTCAGGTTTCCAGAGTCTGCCTTGCCGAGGGCTTTGGCGCAGGAAGAGGCTGGACTTCAAAGCTGGGCTCATGAATTCTTTTTCATGTTGAGCCAGATGGAAGTAGTAGCTCTTTAGGGAATAGTCCTAAGGATCCAGTGGTCAGCTGGAACTCTGATGAAAGGTGATTGAATCAGTTAGCAGTGGGTCTCAGCCATATTTTCTGCCTTTGCACATGTCAGGAGACTTCCTTACATGACTCACTGCCCTGGATCTGTCCAGATTTAGCCAGAATCTAAGCTGCTCTTTTGGGAGCCACAGAATTGGGAAAAGGAAAGATTCGTGAGCCCTGAGTGCTCTAGAGTCAGGTACCTGCCCCGGAAGGCTGATTGGTGAATCCTAGAGACACTGCCTTCTCCCCGCTTGAAGAAAGCCAATAGGAATAAAGATAAATGAAAGTCATGGCAGTTTATTTATGGGAAAAGTCATGTATGAATTTTGTTGCCTTAATTATAAATGATTAGTGGCACACCTCACGACGGATTTAGACACATGGGTTGATGACTGTTTTCTTAGGGGAGTGCTTAGCGTTGGAGAGGTTTCTTTTTTTTTGGCTGTACAGTGTGGTTTGTGGGATTTTAGTCCCCTGACCAGGGATCAAACCCATGCCCTCTGCAGTGGAAGTGTGGATTCTTAACCACCGGACCTCCAGGGAAGTCCCTAGAGAGGTTTCTTAAGTGAATGTTTTGTAGATTTAACTAATTCTTTATTTGAATTACTTAATTTCTGAAATGTGCATCTTACTCAGTTTTCCTTGTTAATTTATATTAATGTCTCATATAGACACTTTGCTTTATTTATTTTATTGAAATATAGTTGGTTTACAATGTTGTGTTAATTTCTATTGTACCGGAACTTTTATTAATTATTACATACATATACATCATAAATGCTTTGTGCTCTCTGTGACTAACCTTAGCCCAGGGGAGCAGAGCAGGTTTTTCATAGCCTCCACAAATGCACAGCACATTTGGAAGGTACTCAGGCACACTGGAGACCTGGGTTTGATCCCTGGGTTGGGAAGATCCTCTGGAGGAGGGCATGGCAACCCACTCCAGTAATCTTGCTGGGTGAATCCCATGGACAAAGGAGCCTGGTGGGCTGCAGTCCATGGGGTCGCAAAGAGTCAGACACAACTGACTGACTTAGCATACACATAGCCAGCCCTGCAAACAAATCACACCCTTTTTGAGATCCCTAGTAAGGCCCACTGAGAATTGGCTCTTGGATAAATCTGTTGATTTTAAGAACACCTGTTAAATACTGTGGTTAGTTGATTTTTCCCAAGTCTATTTCAGTTATTTTTCCTATTACATTTTCTTCTTCCAAAGAGTAAAGTTTAAAGTCTTTTAGGATATTTATTCTTATGCAGATTTCCTATATGTATCATATACGAGAAACTGAAAAGTGGACGAGAATGTGGTAAAGGGTAATTTTGTGTGCGTAGGACAGTTCAAGCGAGAAGATGCAGTGTTTTAGATTGACTCTCGTGGTTTTTCTTTCTTTCCAACAGGTCTTATCCCCCTGCTGGGGATTGACGTGTGGGAGCATGCTTATTGGAGAAGAAGCAAATCTCAGCCATAACATTTCATTCCCAAATTGGAAAATACAGTTTCTTTCCTTGTGGAAATAGCACTGTGAGTGAAGAAAATCCCTCTAGCGTGTTTCAGTAGCGCACACGTGAATTAGAATTCTGGGGCCTGATGGCTGTCGTGTCGGGGCAGGAGTGACGCTGTGTTGGGGGCTCGCTGGGATACGCGGTGTCTTCTGTGTTGTCTAGTTGCGTCTTGGGCCATATGACAATAATACTTGATACATGTACTCAAGTATTTTATTGTAATTGTTGTAATCTCTTCTTTCATGGGTGGCTTTTGTAACCTTTTTGTTGTTGTTTCTGTTTTTAATAGGGGAATTGCTGGAAGCCATCAAACGTGACTTTGGTTCCTTTGCCAAATTTAAGGAAAAGTTGACTGCTGTGTCTGTTGGTGTCCAAGGTTCCGGTTGGGGTTGGCTCGGCTTCAATAAGGAGCAGGGACGCTTACAGATTGCTGCTTGTTCTAACCAGGATCCTCTGCAAGGAACAACAGGTTAGAATTCTTTATTCTGGAGAGATGGTTTGTTAAAAAGCATTTATCGTGAACTGAAGACTAGCAGGGTTTAAATCTTCCTGAATACGTTTTGAGCAGATCTTAGGAGCCGATACCCAGAGTCTTGTGTGAGCAAAAATGCTTTCCAGGTCCTTGATATTTTATAAGATTAGCATGTGTAATTTTACAGATATATTAACAAAAAAGATTTTAAACATAAGCTCTGCTTCATTTGACAGGGAATTCATATCAGGCTACAGAATAATTATGTGCACTAGAAAAAAACCTAAGGTTAGAGAAATAGCGTGAAGGAGGAAAAGAGACACAGGCTGGGTCTGACTTCAAACCTTGGACTCTCGTCCCCTCTGCTGAGCACCTGTGGCTAAACTGGGACCAGAGCTCAGGTTTCCAGAGTCTGCCTTGCCGAGGGCTTTGGCGCAGGAAGAGGCTGGACTTCAAAGCTGGGCTCATGAATTCTTTTTCATGTTGAGCCAGATGGAAGTAGTAGCTCTTTAGGGAATAGTCCTAAGGATCCAGTGGTCAGCTGGAACTCTGATGAAAGGTGATTGAATCAGTTAGCAGTGGGTCTCAGCCATATTTTCTGCCTTTGCACATGTCAGGAGACTTCCTTACATGACTCACTGCCCTGGATCTGTCCAGATTTAGCCAGAATCTAAGCTGCTCTTTTGGGAGCCACAGAATTGGGAAAAGGAAAGATTCGTGAGCCCTGAGTGCTCTAGAGTCAGGTACCTGCCCCGGAAGGCTGATTGGTGAATCCTAGAGACACTGCCTTCTCCCCGCTTGAAGAAAGCCAATAGGAATAAAGATAAATGAAAGTCATGGCAGTTTATTTATGGGAAAAGTCATGTATGAATTTTGTTGCCTTAATTATAAATGATTAGTGGCACACCTCACGACGGATTTAGACACATGGGTTGATGACTGTTTTCTTAGGGGAGTGCTTAGCGTTGGAGAGGTTTCTTTTTTTTTGGCTGTACAGTGTGGTTTGTGGGATTTTAGTCCCCTGACCAGGGATCAAACCCATGCCCTCTGCAGTGGAAGTGTGGATTCTTAACCACCGGACCTCCAGGGAAGTCCCTAGAGAGGTTTCTTAAGTGAATGTTTTGTAGATTTAACTAATTCTTTATTTGAATTACTTAATTTCTGAAATGTGCATCTTACTCAGTTTTCCTTGTTAATTTATATTAATGTCTCATATAGACACTTTGCTTTATTTATTTTATTGAAATATAGTTGGTTTACAATGTTGTGTTAATTTCTATTGTACCGGAACTTTTATTAATTATTACATACATATACATCATAAATGCTTTGTGCTCTCTGTGACTAACCTTAGCCCAGGGGAGCAGAGCAGGTTTTTCATAGCCTCCACAAATGCACAGCACATTTGGAAGGTACTCAGGCACACTGGAGACCTGGGTTTGATCCCTGGGTTGGGAAGATCCTCTGGAGGAGGGCATGGCAACCCACTCCAGTAATCTTGCTGGGTGAATCCCATGGACAAAGGAGCCTGGTGGGCTGCAGTCCATGGGGTCGCAAAGAGTCAGACACAACTGACTGACTTAGCATACACATAGCCAGCCCTGCAAACAAATCACACCCTTTTTGAGATCCCTAGTAAGGCCCACTGAGAATTGGCTCTTGGATAAATCTGTTGATTTTAAGAACACCTGTTAAATACTGTGGTTAGTTGATTTTTCCCAAGTCTATTTCAGTTATTTTTCCTATTACATTTTCTTCTTCCAAAGAGTAAAGTTTAAAGTCTTTTAGGATATTTATTCTTATGCAGATTTCCTATATGTATCATATACGAGAAACTGAAAAGTGGACGAGAATGTGGTAAAGGGTAATTTTGTGTGCGTAGGACAGTTCAAGCGAGAAGATGCAGTGTTTTAGATTGACTCTCGTGGTTTTTCTTTCTTTCCAACAGGTCTTATCCCCCTGCTGGGGATTGACGTGTGGGAGCATGCTTATTACCTTCAGTATAAAAATGTCAGGCCCGATTATCTGAAGGCCATTTGGAATGTGATCAACTGGGAGAATGTAACTGCACGATACACGGCTTGCAGCAAGTAAACCGTCAGCCTTACTGAGCACACCAAGCTCTTTCTGACTATTTTTGTAGTAGAGCAGAGAACCAGATAAACCAGTACGCTGCGCCATTGTAGTGTTTCTGAGTGTGGCTTATTCAAACATTTGATAAAAATAATCTACTGCTATGGATAATCTCTTTAAAAAGTTTGTTATTAGGCAACTGTTTGAAAATGTTAAGTGCTTTGTATGATTTAGCCTTTTGATTGAACATTTTCTTCAGAGAGCTAAACTAGCTAGGAGGTGGCATCATAAAACCATCAAAAAAAACTTCGTCTCCATGAAGCCTTTTTAATCCTGTTCAATCACAGTTACAGAAAATCTAATCTTTTTTGCCCCAGTTGCTTAGTAATAGAATATTAAATTTATTTCCCAAGGGAAATGCTCAGTTTTCTATTGAAAATTGCTCTGTTAGTAATCCTCTGTCCAGTATTATTTCTGATAGTTACCACCCCGTGGTCTTTAATTATTTTCTGATCACATGTTACATAGGGTTAACACTAACCATTTTGTCATTAAAAATATATATGACTTGATTGCTGAGTATTGCTTTATTATGAGAAGGAAATAGTAGCGCCTCTGAATTTTTCTGTAGCAAGAAAAATAAAGACTTTTGTGAAATTTTGTCTTGAAACATAGAAATGTGTGTTGTCTAAGCGCTCAAAAGGGACAAATTACGGCCTGGTTAATAAAATCAGTGATAGAGCTATGGCCGCAGAACTTCCGGCTGGGCACTCACCCCTCTTCTTCCGGGTCTCGAGAGAACCAGGCTGGCTCAGGTCCTGCCTCCCAAGTGATGAAAGACAACGTTGGTTTCTGGATGTAGTCAGACGCACGCCCCACCTCCGGAACATTTATTTGCAAAGACTTGTTTTTCAGTAATTTCATCCATTTTGAGTTTTTTTTTCTTTTAGAAAAGGTACAATCAATATAGAAGGTTTATGTTGCTTTATTGGTTTTTCCAATGAAAGAAAGACTACCCCTAATTCAGTGACACCGCAATGACGTTCCTGCTTAGCTTTCTCGATTGGAGCTGTTCAGTGCAGCGGGGTCCTTTCTGTACTTGGCTTCAAGTGTTCCATGCTCATCATATCCCTCCTCATCGTTAATGGCTGTAGAATACTTTATCAGTTGGACACTTCCTAATATATTTTACAATCCGGTTACTGAAGATTTTCATTTATTTCTAATTGTTATTACAAATAATGCCATTATTTGTGGCAGCCCACATAGCTTTTACCTTTCTATTGGAATATTTTCTCTCTGTAGGTTTCTTTTCTTAAACTATTTAGTAACAGGGTGTTTTCTCAAATTTATTTTTTCATTTAAAAAATTTCCCCCCAACTCTATTATCCGTGGTTTTTTTTCATGGAAAAATGGAGTGACTTAGCAGTTTCAATATTGAAGACTGAAGTTTTTAAAAAATTTAAATTCAAGGCACTTTTCTTTTAGAGTTCAATTAGAAAAGCAATCTTTCTGAATTATCAACAGCATTTATGAGACTAGTGTTAACTGTGTGTATGTGTGCTTATGGATTGAAAGGGACTCAGAGACTATGATCGCCGGCCTTTATATATCAAGTTAAGTGGCTTTCATGGAGCACAGCTAAGAGCTGAGTAACTGCTGCTAACATATATCTTACATACACACATATATGCCTGTATATATAAAGGCAGTTGTGTGACCACTGGTTATATGTATCCGTATACAGATACACATGCCTATATATATATAAACAAGGCAGTGAACTCTGTAAACAATATTGAGGAAGAAGGACCTTTTTGAAAGAAGGGCTTTTGACTACACGTAGTCTTCTAGATCATGAACTATCAAAAGTAATGCAGAGATACTGGCATATCAAGCTGTTGGACTCTTACTAAGCTTTACAACTCACAAGAAATTCAATGTTGAAATTTCTATGGGGCTCTATTTTTGCTTTGATTGTATTAAGTGACAACAAGGGAAAGCATACTGTCCTGCACTAAAGTTTTGGATTTTAAGAGACTGAAGATGGCATATGCAATATAGATTTTAATCCAGCAGAAAATTAGATTCTAAGATTCTGTTTAGCCCTGTTTTTCATTGTAGAAAAGAAACAGAAAAGGTGAAAATAGCATTTCTTGTGGAAAGGGCAAGTACTGTTCACCCGGGAAGGGTTTTGTGACCGAAGCAGCAGAGCCTACTCTAGTCTCAGATGAGCTGCAGAAACCTTACTTAGCATGATCGGTGCCGCAGGGGAGCAGGGCGAAGGACGAAGAGTGTTTGTGAACAGAACTGTTGTGTAATAATGAAACTTTGATACTGAGAAGTTAACAGCTTCACTGCAAATCTCAGATTCGTGATTCTAAAACGAGATTTGAGTTTCTGCTGAGTGCCTTGAAAAAGTAACATCGAGATCATAAAATTTAAGACTGACATTTGCTGTCAGTCACATCTTAAAAGGAGGTAGAAGTACGAATTTTGTTTCTTGTTTTAATTGCAGAGGAACTACTCTTTGGGAAAGCTGTGAGGTAGCTGTTTTATAAATGACATCTCATTTTCAGTCACACTCTCACAGTCCCATCAAGCTAACGTTCTATGTTCTAAGGTACGTGTGGTACCTACTAAGAATCCTGTAAGGTCCTGGAAAGTTTTCATTTAATTATTCATTAAAGGAGCATTTATTTTCATATTGTAAGTGTGAAGTTTTTTGATTGCCAATAAAAGAATCTGTTCGCCATCAAAAGAGGTGTTCATTAAATACGTGTGCCGAAATATTTATGATCCTACAATGCTGTATCATTTTTACAGTAGGAAAAGAATAATAAATGATAGGTAGTTGAAATTCTACTCTGAAAACCCTGAAGACAGATGAATTCTATCTCCAGTTATAGAGCGTTTTATATGATAAATTATAATGTTAAAACATCTTCTTTTTGGTCGTGCTGTGCGGCATGTGGAATCTGTTTCCTGACCGGAGATTGAACCTGTGCGCCTTGCATTGGGAGTGTGGTCTTAACTCCTGGACACCAGGGAAGTCCCAGTCATAACATCTCAGAACATTACCCAAACACAGAATCTTGTCTTAACTCTAGGAAAAAAGATTTTTATCACAGGGACAGAGGAGCCTGGCGGGCTGCAGTCCATGGGGTCGCAAAGAGTCAGACATGACTGAGCACCTAACATCATATCACATCTTGAGTGATTATATTTTATTCACTTGGGTGTTGGAAAATATGAGATTAGTGAAGCTCTCCCTGGACTGTTAGTCCACCTGACTCTTGAGCAACTTGGGGCCTTAGGAGCACAGACACTTCACGCTGTCAAAAATCCACATATAATATTAAGTTGGTCAGTTGGCCTCTGACCAACCTTGGGTCTTGTACTTTATGTGTTTATTGAAAAAGATGTACGTGTCAGTGGATCTGTGCAGTTCAAACACGGGTCAGCCGTATAGTCTCAGGAAGCAAAGTGAGGTTTGCCCATGTTTGGGGAAGCCACATGTCAGCTGTTCCACGTGTGCTTGTATTGGTAATGAACGCTTCTCTCGAGCAGCTTCTGGAAGACACTTTGAAAAAATAAGGCGTCTTAACTTTAGTTTGAAAGTGAAAGAACAAATGCCTCGTCTCTTCTGTCTGTTCATGATTGTCCCCCGAAGGTCCTGTGGCTGCACCCCGTGCCTCCACGCACAGCGTGGCTGTTGCGTCATGCTTCCTCTGCTCCTGTAAAAACGTGACCTCCAGGAAGGCCCAGGGCAGAAAGTCCCTGATCATTCGTGTGTCTTTGGTATGGAGCACACATTTCTGGGCCCACATTAACATTTTTTATTAAATGTTGTGATTTGATAGACCATCATGGAAATCAACCCCAAATACTCATTGGAAGGATGGATGCTGAAGCTGAAGCTCCAATACTTTGGCCACCTGATGCGAAGAACTGACTCAGTGGAAAAGATCCTGTGTCAGAAAGATCCCCCGGAGAAGGGAATGGCAGCCCATTCCAGTATTCTTGCCTGGAGAATTCCATGGGCAGAGGAGCCTGGTGGGCTACAGTCCAAGGGGTCAGAAAGAGTCGGATACAACCAAGTGACTAATGCGCTGATGCTGGGAAAGACTGAAGGCAGGAGGAGAAGAGGGTGGCAGAGGATGAGATGGTTGGATGGCATCACCAACTCGGTGGACAGGAACTTGGACAAACTTTGGGAGATAGTGAGGGACAGGGAGGCCTGGTGTGCTGCAGGCCATGGGGTCACAGAGTCGGACGTGACAGTGACTGAACAGCAACAACATTATATTATAAATGCATGTATCCTCCAGGCTCAGAAGTTACTGAAGCCCCCAAAGCAGCCCCACAGAGTGTCTGTGACCACAGGGCCTTTGCACATGACTCAAAAGAGCAATGGGTGGTACTGGGAGGCCTGGGCCCCGGTCCTGATGCTTTCAGTACCTGTGTGATACTGGTCAGTGTGCCTGATTCCAGTCCTTTCCCTTTCATGTAAAATGGATTTGGAAAGATGATCTTAGGTGCCAACTCTAGCATTTTATGGATTTATTTGTGGATTAGCTGAAATCATTGTAGCCAAATGCATACTGATGATGCCAGATGGTCCTGTCATTTACAAAAGCTATTCAGTTTATATCCTTTCAACAAAGATTCTCCAGCCAATCACATATTTGCTGGTAGTACTGTCTTCCATCTTTCACTGGGGCTCAAGGAGGAAACCAGGAGGAAGAAAACCAGCAGAGTCTTTGGCTTCTAGCCCTCATCAGCATGTCAAAAGCCGTGGTTCATGATAACACCTCATGTTTGTAGGGAGTGGCATAGCACAGGTGTGGAGCCAGGCTGCCTGGGTGTGTCTTTGTTCCATCACTGTATTTTTGAGGTACATTGCTAGTTGCTATACTGAGAGCCTCTGAATGAATAAATTCTAGACGTTGTTTCTCTCTCCTGTTAAGCTCTAGGCATTTGGTCTGGTTGATGGTCTGCTCTCTTACTAGTAATTCACATACAGGCTTCTCCTGAGGCCCTGCGACTGTGACTGCATGGCTTCCATGCTTCCCGTGCATGTGAGGAGCAAGCTGGCAGCCTGGGAGAAGGCGTGGAGAGCTGCTCACGGGAAGCATATGGCCTGGCACACGTCACTCTGCTCCCACGTCGCTGGCTAGAAGTTAGCCAGGCGGCAACACCAAGCCAGGGGTGCTGCTGGGAAGCGAAGCGTGTATGCTCAGGACAGAGGACCCGGAGTTACTGAGCAGGCCTCCAGGCTCAGCATGGTGTGCCTTCCTGGACACAGCATCGGTTTCATTCTCCTCCTGGGAACACTTACCCATTCTCCAAGAGAGACAGCCCAAGTCCCGAACCCCAAATAAGGCACAGTCCTTTCCATTAGATTTATTTGTGGCCCTGTGTGGTTGGGTGACCTGTGAACCGAAAAGTCAAGGTGTCTGCTGAGATAAACAGTCCTGTTCCCAGAGAAGAGATGCTCAGCGCTCGCTGGCCCGGGGAACGGTGAGAGAAGTCCCGTGATGAGACCTCCGTTCTGCTCCCTGGGAGGGGCTTTATTTTTAATGATCAAGCGCTTTATTTGTTTCTTTGTTTTTTGGCTGGGCTGGGTCTTCGTTGCCGCGCGAGCTTTTCTCTAGTTGTGGCGAGTGGGGGGCGGTGCGTAGGTTTCTCACTGCGGTGGCTTCTCCTGTTGCAGAGCACAGGCTCTAGGCGCACAGGTTTCGGCAGTTGTGGCCTCCAGGCTCTGGAGCACAGACTCAATAGTTGTAGCTTTTGGGCTTAGTTGCTCCAAGGCATCGGAGAAGGCAATGGCACCCCACTCCAGTACTCTTGCCTGGAAAATCCCATGGACAGAGGAGCCTGGTGGGCTGCAGTCCATGGGGTCGCTAGGAGTCAGACATGACTGAGCAACTTCACTTTCACTTTTCACGTTCATGCATTGGAGAAGGAAATGGCAACCCACTCCAGTGTTCTTGCCTGGAGAATCCCAGGAACGGGGGAGCCTCAGGGGCTCCTGTCTATGGGGTCGCACAGAGTCGGACACGACTGAAGCGACTTAGCAGCAGCAGCAGCAGCTCCAAGGCATGTGGGATTTTCCTGGGCCAGAGGTTGAACTGTGTCCCATTGCAGCACTATTCGTAACAGCCAGGACGTGGAAGCAGCCTAGATGTTCATCGACAGATGAATGGATGAAGAAGATGTATATAAATGTATATACAATGGAATGTGACTCAGCCATTCTTTTTTTTGGAATGAAGTAATGCTATTTGCAGCAATATGGATGGACCTAGAGATTATCATATTAAGTGAAGTAAGTCAGAGAAAGATGAATATTCTATGATGTCATTTGTGTGTGCTTGGGGGCTTAATCACTCAGTCGTGTCCCTTTATGTGTGTAATCTAAAAAAATAGTACAAATGAATTTATTTGTGAAACAGAGACTCACAGGCATAGAAAACAAACTTATGGAAAACAAAGGGGTAGTTGAGGGGGGTGGTGAACTGACTCATTGGGAAAGACCCTGATGCTGGGAAAGATTGAAGGTGGGAGGAGAAGGGGATGACAGAGGATGAGATGATTGGATGGCACCACTGACTCAATGGACATGAGTTTGAGTCAACTCTGGGAGTTGGTGATAGACAGGGAGGCCTGGCGTGCTGCAGTCCATGGGGTCGCAAAGAGTCGGACTCTGAGTGACTGAACTGAACTGATTGAACTGAGATTTACAGATGCACACTATTGTAAATAAAATAGATAAACAACATAAATTTAAGGATAGCTCTGGGAACCATATTCAACATCTTATAATACACTATAATGGGATAGAATAAAAAAGAACACATACATACATATGTGTATATATATATAACCGAATCACTTCGCTGTATGCCTGAAACTAACACAATGTTGCAAATCAGCTATATTGCAATAAAAAAACTCAACCAACTTGCTCCAAAGGGAACTCTGGATTATACCTGCTCCCAAGGCTGCTCATTTCTGAGTCTCTTCCGTCTCAGTAAATGGTAGCCTCTAATAGCTTGAACCCAGAGCCCAAGTTACTCTTGTCTTTTCTTTTTCTCACTCATATCCAATTTAGCAGCAACTCTTGCCACTTCTACTTTCAAAATATAACTTTCTCACCCCTGTAGTCTCTTACCTGTATTTCATCCCCAAAGCCGCATAATTGAGTTTGCAGCTTCCATCTTGCCTCTCTAGAACTTCATTTTTCTGTAGCAACTGGAATAATCCAAGAAGTGTCCACTCTTCTATTGAAAACTCACCAGTGACCTTTCTTTACCTTTAGAAAAAAGTCCAGAATTCTTTTTTTTTTTTTAATTTAGATATATATATATATTTGCTTGTTTGGCTGCCCTGGGTCTTAGTTGTGGCCCTAGGGATCTTTAGCTGTGGCGTGTAGGATCTAGTTCCCTGACCAGGGATCAAACCCGGTCCCCTGCGTTGGAAGTGCAGAGTCTTAGCCACTGGACCACCAGCGACGTCCCCAGAATTCTTTCCCAAGAACTTCAAGGTCTTGCATGGTCTGTTTCTTTCTTGCTTTTGTCTCATTGCATCCTCCTCACCCCTCAGACTCCGGGGGCCCAAACTCTGCATTTCCAAGACCCGTCTTGGTCCCTTTGTGCCTTTGGCCCTGCTGGTCCCCGCTCCCTTTCTCTTCCCAAGGCTACCTTCCTCACTGGCCCTCCGAAAAACCTTGGTATTTCCTTCCTAGGACAGCCTACAATTCCCTTGGCGATTTATTCCGTTGCTGGTTTATTACTTATGCTTTCCCATTAGCGTGTAAGCGTACTCAAGGCCCTTCATTGCTGAATCTCGGGGACTGAGTCTAGCGTACAGCTGATGATCAATGAACAACCCTCCAGTTCCTGCAGCAGGTCCTAAGGCGGTCTTCAATATGCAGTTTGAACACCCCCAGACTAGAAATTCCCAGTGGTTCCTATTGGTTCCAGAGTTTGTGGTCCTTCCGTGTGTGTGTGCATGCTAAGCTGCTTCAGTGTGTCTGAATCTTTGCGACCCCATGGACTGTAGCCCGGCCAGGCTCCTATGTCCATGGAATTCTCCAGGCAAGAGTACTGGAGTGGGTTACCATTCCCTTCTCCAGGAGGTCTTCACACCCAGGGATCGAACCCAAGTGCCTTACATATCCTGCATTGGTGGGTGGGTTCTTTACCACCAGCGCTAACTGGGATGCCAATATCTTTTTTGTTGTTGTTGTTGCTGTTATTTAACGGCTTTTATTTAATTTGGAGATATTATGTTGATACTTTTCTAACTTTAGTTTTCACTTCTAGTTTTTATTTGTTTAGAAAATTCTTCTTGATACGTACAGCTAGAGGTTTGTCAATTTTTTTGGAACTCAGGTTCTAGTAGATTGATGAGCTCTGTTCAGTTTTTGTTCTTTCAAGGGAGTTCTCTCTCTCTCTCTCTCTCTCTTTTTTTTTTTTTGGCCACACTTCTGGTGGCTCAGAGGTTAAAGCGTCTGCCTCTAATGCAGGAGACCCAGGTTTGATCCCTGGGTCGGGAAGATCCCCTGGAGAAGGAAATGGCAATCCACTCCAGTATTCTTGCCTGGAGAATCCCATGGATGGAGAAGTCTAGTAGGTTACAGTCCACGGGGTTGCAAAGAGTCGGACACGACTGAGCGACTTCACTTCACCTCAAGACATCTGGGATCTTAGTATCTTAGTTCCCTGACCAGGGATGGAACCTGAGCCCCTTGCAGTGAAAGTGAAGCGTTTAAACTGCTGGACCGCCTGGGAAGTCCTTCAAATATAATACCTTGATGAATGTTTACTAGGTTGGAGTGACACAGGGACACAGAGCCAAGTAATTTAGTGTTGTAGCTGTCTTCAAGGAATAAATTTTCCACTAGGAAGTTAACACTCTGTTTGGCTGACTTAACAAAATACTCTAGACTTGGGTCTTGGACAGCAAGGAGATCAATCGATCAATCCTAAAGGAAATCAACCCTGACTACTCATTGGAAGGCCTGATGCTAAAACTGGAGCCCCAATACTTTGGTCACCTGATGCAAAGAGCCAGCTTGTTGGAAAAGACCCTGATGCTGGAAAAGATTGAAGGCAGGAGGAGAAGCGGGTAACAGAGGACAAGATGATTGGATGGCATCACCAACTCAGTAGACATGAGTTTGAGGAAAGTCTTGGAGATGGTGAAGGACAGGGAAGCCTGGGATGCTGCAATTTATGGGGCTGCAAAGGGGTCAAAAAGAGTCAAGAAGAGTCAGACACCACTTGGCAACTGAACAATGACAAGACTTGGCTCAAAGACCACTATTAATCCTGCAGGAATCCAGTTCAGTTCATGTTGCTGCTGCTGCTGCTAAGCCGCTTCAGTCGCGTCCAACTCTGTGTGACCCGAGAGACGGCAGCCTACCAGGCTCCCCCATCCGACCCTGGGATTCTCCAGGCAAGAACACTGGAGTGGGTTGCCATTTCCTTCTCCAGTGCATAAAAGTGAAAAGTGAAAGTGAAGTCGCTCAGTCGTGTCCGACTCCTAGCAACGCCATGGGCTGCAGCCCACCAGGCTCCTCCGTCCATGGGATTTGCCAGGCAAGAGTAGTCCATAATCTCTTTAAGCACTTCTCTCTCTCATTTTTTTTCCCAGTGCCGTGGTATTACACATGAGTTATGGATCTTTGTGTAAATCATAGAATTACTTTAAATAGGTCAAGTCCTAATGATTCAAGAAATCTGACAAGAGAAATAAATTTACATCATTAAGACAACTGTACAAAACTTTCTCATGTACTCAAACACCTGGTCTCTGTTTAAGGAACATATGCACTTAGAAGAGAAAATTTTAAGGAGAATTTCCAATTTTTTGAGATTTTAAACTAAGCACAAACATTACTTGTTTTTCTATATATTTTTTAATACTGAATATAAGATTTGTGTATTTCCCGATTAGAAAGTTAGGAAATAGAAGAAATCAATATTTCAATTTTGTTTTCATCGAATACTTGCAAAGAGCTCCCCCTCCCACCCACATTAAAACTGAACTAAAAACACATGAATTTGTAACTCTTTATTATTTTTATTTTATTAAGAAATTTTATTATTTTTTAAAAATATGTTTTTATTTGGCATGCCACATGGCATGTGAAATCTTATGTGAATTGTAGGCAAGAATACTAGAGTGGATTGCCATTTCCTTCTCTAGAGGATCTTTCCAACCCAGGAATCAAACCCAGGTCTCCCGCATTGCGGGCAGATTCTTTACCATCTGAGCCACCAGGGAAGACCCTTAGTTCCCGTACCAGAGATAAAACCGAGCCCCCTGCATTGGAAGGGCACAGTCTTAACCACTGGACTCCCAGGGAAGTCCCAAATCTGTAACTGAAAAGTTGTGGGCAACTATATGCTCAGCCGTCTCTTATTCTTTATAGTTTGGTTATATTCAATTATCATTATGGTTATTGGTGAAATAAAGATGGAATTTAAAAAAATAGACTTTATTTTTTTAGAGTAGCTTTAGATGAGCAGCAAAACTAAGTTGAAAGTACAAAGATTTCCCATATACCTCCTGCCTTTCCACCTCAGCCTCCCTTACTGTTAACATGCCCCCAAAGATCTGAAACTCCAATAGTTTGGCCACCTGATGCGAAGAGTGACTCATTGGAAAAGATCCTGATGCTGGGAGGGATTGAGGGCAGGAGGAGAAGGGGACGACAGAGGATGAGATGGTTGGATGGCATCACCGACTCAATGGACATGGGTTTGGGTGAACTCTGGGAGTTGGTGATGGACAGGGAGGCCTCGCATGCTGCGGTTCATGGGGTCGCAAAGAGTCGGACACGACAGTGACTGAACTGAACTGAACTTACTGCAATTGATGAACCTACATTGACAAATCATCACCGCAAGTCCATAGCTTACATTAGGGTTCACTTGGTTTTATATGATCTATGTGCTTGGACAAACATATGCCATTAACTTACCTTTACAGAATCATTCAAAATAGAATCACTACCCTAAACATCCTCTTTGCTCTACTTATTTATCCCCTTCTTCCAAATTGCTGGCAACCACTGATTTTTTTTCAGTTGTCTCCATGGTTTTGCCTTTTCCAAAATGTCACAGAGCTGGAATCATGAGTGTTTAGACTTTTCAGATTAACTTCTTTCACTTAGTAAAATGCATTTAAGCTTCTGGCATGTCTTTTCATAGTTCATATCTTTTTAGCACTGAATAGTACTCCTGTCTGGATATACCACAGTTTACTTATTTCTTAACCCACTGAATGCTTCTGAGTTTCGGCGATTGCAAATAGAGCTGCTATGAACATCTTTGTGCAGTTTTCTTTGTGGATTTTTGACTCATTAGGTAAATAACAAGGGAAGTGATGGCTGGATCATACAGTCAGATCAGAGTATATGTTAGGTTTTTAGGAATGGAGTTAAATTCACATTGATTCATGTTGATGTTTGACAGAAAACAACAAAATTCTGTAAAGCAATTATTCTTCAACTAAAAAATAAAAACTAAAAAGAAAAAGTAACAAATAACTTTTGGATAGTTAAATGTTCACCCACCAGAAGGTGTGTCTACTAGGGTATCAAGCCAGGAGGGTGCAAACTAGGATGAAATCTAGCCTTCCTTCTGCTCTTTGAGAAGCTGTATCTGTTCAGTTCTCACAAAGCTGCCCTGTGAGCTGGCTATGATCTTGTTAACGGTTTTTCTTTTCTTTTTTTTTTCCCTCCTTGGGGCCTGGCCTGATATCCTATTCCTAGAGCCAGGAATTCCTTCTCTTTCCTAGAGGATGCATCTTCTTCAAAGTTGGTGGGGGTGGGGTGAGGAAAGAAAATTTTGTCTCTATGCCTGAGTGTTCAGTCACTTCAGTCGTGTCTGGCTCTTTGCAACCCCATGGACTGTAGCCTACTAGTCTCCTCTGTCCATGGGATTCTCCAGGCAAGAATACTGGAGTGGGTTGACATTTCCTTCTCCAGGGGACCTTCCCAACCCAGGGATCGAACCCAGGTCTCCTGCACTGCAGGCAGACTCTTTACCATCTGAGCCACCAGGGAAGCCTTGTGTCTCTATTGGACCCCTTAAATGTATCTCTTCAACTCCCCATTTGACCTGGACTCATCTGAAACCCAAAAAGCCATGTGCCATCTGCTCTGAGTTTCGGATTTTAATCTAACACTGGTCTCAAGGTTAAAGGGCCTGTTTGCCTCGCTCTCCAACAGCCTTTAAAGTCAATCCCCATAAAAAGCTTTATTCTTTCATTGACTGGAGGAAACCTCCAGGGTTTCCCTTGTGGCTCAGTTGGTAAAGAATCCGCCTGCAGTGCAGGAGACTTGGGTTCTATCCCTGGGTTGGGAAGATCCCCTGGAGAAGGGAAAGGCTACCCACTCCAGTATTCTGGCCTGGAGAGTTCATGGCCTTTTCAGTCCATGGGGTCACAGAGAGTCTTAGGGACTGAGAGACTTTCACTTCACTTCACCCTAAATACATTTGCTCTATACCAGTAGGTGGCAGTATTGCTACACTTTTCTCCCCTGCATTCTCTGCTAAAAAAGTGATTTACTGAAAGGGTGGTTTGGAACGGCATTAAAGAAGGTCCCCTACCCTGCCAAAGAAGTACGTTAGCTTGTCAGTTTTGCTCATTTGAGAACAGATCATCTTTTACTTTGCAAAATTTTAAACCTTTAAATTTATTTTATTTTTAAGCCATCTCAAATTTACGTAAAGGTTGCAATTACAGCCTAAGAACCTTGGATTTTTCAGGATATTCTGAGAAGTAGTTGCTGATGGGAGGCCCTGTCACCACCAAGTTCTTGGTCTGTGTTTCCTGCAAACAGGGCATTCTCTTCCAAAGCCACTAGACAGCCTTCGAAGTCAGAACATTAACAGTTGTCCTTTCCTACCCCGTCATCCTCAGATACCATTTGAGTTTCACTTGCAAGGAGATCCAACCAGTCCATTCTGAAGGAGATCAGCCCTGGGATTTCTTTGGAAGGAATGATGCTAAAGCTGAAACTCCAGTACTTTGGCCACCTTATGCGAAGAGTTGACTCATTGGAAAAGACTCTGATGCTGGGAGGGATTAGGGGCAGGAGGAGAAGGGGACGACCAAGGATGAGATGGCTGGATGCCATCACGGACTCAATGGACGTGAGTCTGAGTGAACTCCGGGAGTTGGTGATGGACAGGGAGGCCTGGCATGCTGCGATTCATGGGATCGCAAAGAATAGGACACAATTGAGCGAATGAACTGAACTGAACTGAACTGGTGTCCCCAAAATGCCCTTTGTAGCAAAAGGATCCAACTCAGAGTCACCACTGTGGTTAGTAATCCTGTTTCCTGCCTTAGAAGCTGCCGCGCGTGTAGCTAGAAGTTCCCTGCATGGAGGACCCTGCGGAAAAGTGACGGGTAAAGAGCACTCTCTTTGTTTTGTGCGTCTGATCCATCTGGATAGAGTATTTAGCTACATGCAGAGTCTTGTAAGGGCTCCAAACAGGAAGCTTCTAAATTTGCCAGAGACGAATTTCTACAGTTTTGCCAATTTCGATCACTATTAGCAGTTCTCTTTCTTATTCACCTAAAAAATCGTTCCCTTTAGGCAAGAGCTCAAGCTTCATGTTCCTTATCTTCCTTCTCCCCCTGCCCAAATTCTGTGTTCTGATTTATTTCGGTTACTGAGATGCCATATTCAATTTTCAGACATTTTTACCAACCGCAATCGAGGACCACCCAGTGGGGGTGTCAGTCACGCTGTGGCTTATCAGATCTGACTGCCTCCACTTGCTGCCAAGGAGTTTCTTTCCACGAGAAGGTGATCCGATTTGTGTAGGTTCTGTGTCTCAATTCTTATTTCCTTAAATATTTCACTCCTTCCCTCTGTCTATATGTCTCTTCTTGGGGAAAATCCACTGTTCTCTGAGATTTGCCTATTTTGGACACCTTAGGCCAAATAGGTCCGTTCCCTGTGCTCTGCCCCTCTCTGTGTGCTGGTACTCACTGGTTTATGTTGTAACAATTTGTTTGTCAGTTTCTGCTATGAGCTTGGGGTTTATCCATGGTGAGGATGGGTCTCTATTCATTTTGTACCCCTAACACTTACCGCAGGGCTTCACACCAGGCTCCCATCAACTTCAACTGCTCTTTACTAGCACATAAAAAAAATAATGTTTTTATCCATTTATTTGGCTGTGTCAGGTCTTAACTGTGGTGCGTGGGATCTTCAGTTTTCACTGTGGCATGTGGATCTTTAGTTGGAACATATGGGCTCTAGTTCCTTAAGCAGGGATTGAACTCAGGCCCCTGCATTGGGAGTGCAGAGTCTCAGCCACTGGACTACTAGAGAAGTCCCCTGCACGTCCCTTTAGACATTTCTTCTCAGACTTTAGTCCAACATTTTTCTCAATTTAGATGGTATATATTTAATGTATTTGTTTGCTTGACTGCCCTGGGTCTTAGTTGTGACATTTGGGATCTAGCTCCCTGACCAAGGATTGAACTTGGGCCCTCTGCATTGGGAGTTTGGAGTCTTAGCCACTGGACCACCAGGGAAGTCCCAGATGGTGTATGTTCTTAGTTCTGGAAAGTGGAATAGAAAGCATTATCCCATAGAAGGATAACATAGTTTTATTATCAATATCTCGGAGCGGTCTGAACTGATGTCAAATTATCATCAAAGAACAGATGTTAGTCTCTGCAAATCTAAACCTCATTTTAAAGGCTTGTTGCTAACCACTCTAGGTAGCTCAATTGCTTTAAATTTTTTGAAAGTTAAAGTGTTTCAAGACATTTCTGGCTTTCTACTGAGGTTAAAAAAAAATAGCTATAAATAACGTTTGGTAAGATTCATTAAAAACACTTGCCCAGTGAGAGTAATCGAGGGTGCCCCTGGCCTACATCTGCCTTCGAGAGTCCATTTGTGTGCTGAAGCCAGCTTAGAGCCCTCTGGGGAGACCGTGCCCCCTGGGCTGCCTCTCTGTGGAGCAAACCGCCTTCTGTTCATGCACATTGTAGTTTATTCTGCAGCCCCCTCCCCTCAACTCAGCTGACAAGGTGAAGGTTGTTGCTTAGTCGCTAAGTCACGTCTGACTCTTTCCTACCCAATGGACTGTAGCCCGCCAGGCTCCTCTGTCCATGGGATTCTCCAGGCAAGAATACTGGAGTGGGTTGTCATTTCCTCTCCAGGGGGTATCTTCCTGATCCAGGGATGGAACCCACATCTCCTGCCTGGCAGGTGGATTCTTTACCACTGAACCGCCTGGGAAGCCCATGACGTGGTATGGGCCTGCCTGTAATTTGTGCTATATAAGCAATACTTCAGATAGTTGTAAGAATAAACCCCCAAACTCTCTGCCGATCAATATTTATAAAAACCAAGAAATAATACCGATAGAAATTTGTTTGGAGCATACTTCTCGGCACATCCCATGGAGATTGTTCATAAGTGATAGGTTTTGCTCTCTTGCCGCCCTTCTCGTCTGCTTCCTCCTCCTTGTTATTACGGTAGAGCTGATGCAATCCACTTGTTCTCTAGATTTTGCTAGATCCTCTGGCAATCATTCTTGGACTACGGGGGCCACTGGAGTGCCATCTACCCACACCACATTCACTTGGCGTTTTGCAGACCTCTATTTCTCGAACAGGTGTAGGACGGTGGTTGAGAGCCTGACCTTCAGAAATAGATGTTCCTGATTTGAATTCTGCCCTAATCCTGGCCATTCCCCTTGGCCACCTGTGTGACTGCTGATCTTTATTTGATCTTTCTAAGAATCCAATTCCCCATCTGTAATAAAGGGTGAGAATACCCTTGACAGGGTGTGGCACCAATTAAATAATTCAGGGGCTGCATTTAGCACAGCGCCTGACTCCTGGTGGGCTTCCCTGGTGGCGCAGTGGTCGGGGGACCTGTGTGGCTGGAAGGCAGGGGTTGGGGGCTGGGAGGGGGTAGCTCACTGAGGCCTGTGGCCTCTGGGGGGACATTGGCTTTTGCTCTGAACGAGATGGGAGCAAACGGAGGGTGTGGGCGTGGAAGGTGCTGTTCAGCCGCATCTCACAGTTTTCTTCTTTCTTTATCCCTCTCTCCCATCTCCCCTTCCTCTGTCTCTTTTCCCTTCTTCTTCTCTTTCCTCTTCCTCCTCTTCCTTCCGGTGGATCAACAGAAAACTTCTCTTCAACTTGCAGTAGCAGGTCAACCCTGTCCCTGAATAGCTGGTGGGTTTGCAGAATGATTAGGGAAAGTGTGACTTTTCAGGCTGTGCTCTTAGTGTTGATAGCCAGAAAGCTGATCAACTTTCCAATCAGGCTCCCCTTTTGACAATAGAGTATTGGGTTGAGACTCGACTTGGTCATCTGTACAACATCCTCACGGTGGTAGGTAACTTGAGAACACATTCCATCGTTGGTTATTACTTCCTAGACTGCAGGATTGTTTGGTTACCAGTGATTTTCTCCACTAGACCATAAACTCCACAAAGGCGGAGGCCATGGTGCTGCTTTACCATTTAGCACGGAGTCCCCAGAACCCACGACACTGCCCTATAGATAGACTTAATAAATAGTTGAATGAATGAATACATGAAATCAGTATGATAGTTTTCATTTTCTCTATTGCTATGATGCCAGAGCCAAACATTGTGAAACCTCTGTTTGGAGAGCCATAGGCAATTATATTGTTGGATAAAAATCCATCTATTTAAGAATACATTGCAAGACTGCATTTTCTGCCAGCATGATGTGAACCTTGGGGCCTAGCTCTGCCCATAATTTAGCACTTGTCAGAAATGTTCCCACTCTGACAATTTATTGGAAAGTCAGATGAAAACATTTCAGATGAGATCGGGCGCATTCAGGGTGGTAGGGCCGTAGACGTGAGATGAGGACATTTCAGAGGAATGGTAAGCTTTGATAAGAAAACTAATTTTTCTGTGAGTTAATGAAAGAATTCAGGAGACTCAGTTAAGGTTTTAACATTTAAAGTTTTTATATTTAGTATGTTTATATAAAAATAGAAACATTTATAAACAGCTCATTTTTTTTTTTTTTACAGATCGTATACAGCTATAAAATCAAATAAATATATCATTTAGTATCAACACAATTGTGAAAGAAAGAAAGAAAGTGAAGTCACTCAGTCGTGTCCAACTCGTTGCGACCCCATGGACTATAGCCTACCAGGCTCCTCTGTCCATGGGATTTTCCAGGCAAGAGTACTGGAGTGGGGTGCCATTTCCTTCTCCAAACACAATTATGGGGCTAATGCGATTCCAGTGGGCAGCATCAGTGATTCTGGGTCACACCTCCTTGTGTGAACATCTCATTGCCTGCTTCCCGCTCCTGTGTTTCCTTTCACAACTTCCACACCATTCCCTGAGGTGATGCAATTCTCCCAACACTCTCCTTTACTCACAGTATTGCAAAAATATATATTCCTTCTGCCACTTGCCATGCAATTTGCTTTTTACCTTTGCTGGCTTAACAATGCCTCCTTTATCTCTTAAGTCCATTTCTTTTTTTTTTTTTCGTTTCACATATGATAATATACATGTTTCAATGTCATTCTCCCATATCATCCCTCCCTCACCCTCTCCCACAGAATACAAAAGATTGTTCTCTACATCTGTGTCTTTTTTGCTGTCTTGCATACAGGGTTATCGTTACCTTCTTTCTAAATTCCATATATATGCATTAGTATACTGTATTGGTGTTTTTCTTTCTGGCTTACTTCACTCTGTATAATAGACTCCAGTTTCATCCACCTCATTAGAACTGATTCAAATGCATTCTTTTTTTTTTTTTTTTTTAATTTTTACTTTATTTTACTTTACAATACCGTATTGGTTTTGCCATACATTGACATGAATCCACCATGGGTGTATATGAAATGCATTCTTTTTTAATGGCTGAGTAATATTCCATTGTATATATGTACCACAGCTTTCTTATCCGTTCATCTGCTGATGGACATCTAGGTTGCTTCCATGTCCTGGCTATTATAAACAGTGCTGCAATGAACATTGGGGTACACCTGTCTCTTTCGATTCTGGTTTCCTCAGTGTGTATGCTCAGCAGTGGGATTGCTGAGTCATAAGGCAGTTCTATTTACAGTTTTTAAAGGAATCTCCACACTGTTCTTCATAGTGGCTGTACTAGTTTGCATTCCCACCAAGAGTGTAAGAGGGTTCCCTTTCCTCTGCACCCTCTCCAGTATTTATTGTTTGTAGACTTTGCCATTCTGACCAGCGTGAAATGGTACCTCACTGTGGTTTTGATTTTCATTTCTCTGATAATGAGTGATGTTGAGCATCTTTTCATGTATTTGTTAGCCATCTGTATGTCTTTGGAGAAATGTCTGTTTAGTTCTTTGGCCCATTTTTTGACTGGGTCATTTATTTTTCTGGAATTGAGCTGCAGGAGTTGCTTGTATATTTTTGAGATTAATTCTTTATCAGTTGCTTCACTTGCTATTGTTTTCTCCCATTCTGAAGGCTGTCTTTTCACCTTGCTTATAGTTTCCTTTGTTATGCAGAAGTTTTTAATTTTAGTTAGGTCCCATTTGTTTATTTTTGCTTTTATTTCCAATATTCTGGGAGGTGGGTCATAGAGGATCCTGCTGTGATTTATGTCAGAGAGTGTTTTGCCTATGTTCTCCTGTAGGAGTTTCATAGTTTCTGGTCTTATGTTTAGATCTTTAATCCATTTTGAGTTTATTTTTGTGTATGGTGTTAGAAAGTGTTCTAGTTTCACTCTTTTACAAGTGGTTGACCAGTTTCCCCAGCACCACTTGTTAAAGAGATTGTCTTTTCTCCATTGTATATTCTTGCCTCCTTTGTCAAAGATAAGGTATCCATAGGTGGGTGGATTTGTCTCTGGGCTTTCTATTTTGTTCCATTGATCTATATTTCTGTCTTTGTGCCAGTACCATACTCTTCTGATGACTGTGGCTTTGTAGTAGAGCCTGAAGTCAGGCAGGTTGATTCCTCTAATTCTTCTTTCTTAAGATTGCTTTGGCTATTCGAGGTTTTTTGTATTTTCATACAAATTGTGAAATTATTTGTTCTAGTTCTCTGAAAAAATACTGTTGGTAGCTTGATAAGGATTGCATTGAATCTATAGATTGCTTTGGGTAGTATACTCATTTTCACTATATTGATTCTTCTGATCCATGAACACGGTACATTTCTCCATCTATTTGTGTCCGCTTTGATTTCTTTCACCAGTGTCTTATAGTTTTCTATATATAGGTCTTTTGTTTCTTTAGGTAAATATATTCCTAAGTATTTTATTCTTTTCGTTGCAATGGTGAATGAAATTGTTTCCTTAATTTCTCTTTCTGTTTTCTCATTGTTAGTGTATAGGAATGCAAGGGATTTCTGTGTGTTAATTTTATATCTTGCAACTTTACTATATTCATTGTTCTGCTAAGCTCACCAAACCTAAAGTGCCGGTGTTTGGTGACCATGTGATTGATAGACACAATGCCATCCTTGCATCCTCAGACATAAAGCAGACATCCAAATGGCCCAGAAAGCACATTTACATTAAAAATTTTACATTACTACTGAAATGAAAAAAATTTTGAGCATATCCAAAAATGTATCACAGGACTAGAGTTTAAGAACATTAGGCTGACTAGTTGCATACTGCCTATTTATTTAGACCCCAAAATTGATTTGGTGTTTTTTCTTTATTTGTGTGTGTTGGGTGGGGAGGTGTGTGTGTTATGTGTATGTGTTTGTGTGTGAAAAAAGAAATAAAGAGAAGATTTTTTTTTTTTTGCAGGGGTGGGGAACTTCTACCAGTATGTGGAACTTCCCTGACCAGGGATTGAAAAACTGCATCCCCTTTAGTGGAAGCTCAGTCTTAGCCACTGGACTACCTGTGAAGTTTGAGAAGATTTATTTTTTAAGTATAATTGTTTAAGCTAGTTTTTAGATATTGATGGCTACATAACCTCTTACAAAGATATTTGAAGAGAATCAGGCAGAATGTTTATCTCTGGTTATTTTCAAGATTTTTAACATATACATTGGAATTCTTGAGATGAAAGTTACTCTTTAGTTCTAGTAAACAAATACAAGAATTTGAGAATGCATGTCCTGGGCAAATGCCAGGACTATTGTCTTTTATTTTCCATTAACGTCAAATATTTTGAAATTTTGTTTGGAGATGGTGTTTATCATTTTGTTATATTCTGGACTATTCATCAGACAGTATATCTAAGACATACTGGTGTTTATTTAGATTATAATAAACAGGATAGTTATCTGGTTTTAGTCTTTTGTGATTGTCACGAGGCAGACTTCAGTTACAGTGTCAAATTAACTTTTTTTCTTGACTTTACACATACATTTTCTGAAGGGTTCTGCAAATTCTTCAAAAATACAATATATATTTTACTACTGCCAGAGAATGTGTATGTCTTAAATTTGAGTTTCTGAACTCTCACATCTGTGAACATTTGAAATGCATTTATGTTGCAAAAACAAATTTTGAAATTAACATGGAATCTATATCTTGAAAATGTATGACAGCCTCAATATTTAGATGCCCATATTAACAAAAACGTAGGGACTTCAAATTCAATTTTGTGTTTTATTTTCTAGTTCTACTTATAGAACAATTCTAGTGGTTTACAAATAAAATACGTTAGCTTTTAATTAGCTAAATACATGGATGTTAAAATGTTAGCTTTTAATTTAATTCTGACTTTGATAAAGAGAAAAGCTGTATTACAGAAAAACCATGGAATAAAAACCTTAACATATGAAATCCTATTTCATATTCCAAATCCATGACTATTTGGAGACACCCATTATTATTTGATTACTTTTAGTTTTCAACCAGATGTTTGGTATTATGTATGCCTAGCTGTAGTGCAGCATAGCTAATAGACATATTTATTCATATGGAGTGTTTGCCATGTGATATCCTCAGTGTAACGCCTGTGTTTATCACAAGTTTTGCTGATTATTTTATTAGGGCCTAACAGCTATTACAACGGTTTAAAATCTCATCCTAAACCTTAACCCCAAAGCATTTGAATTTCACTGCTACAGGGAGATACTGTTAAAGTAATTTTGGTAACCTGTTATCATTCCACAACCTTCCCTGGTGGCTCAGTGGTAAAGAATCTGCCTGCCAATATAGGAGACTTGGGTTTGATCTCTGGGTTGGAAAGATCCCCTGGAGAAGGAAATGGCAACCCATTCCAGTATTCTTGCCTGGAGAACTTCATGGACAGAGGAGCCTGGTGGGCTACAGGCCATGGTGGGTCACAGAAGAGTCGGACAGAACTTAGCAACTGAACTCACATGCATCGTTCCCCAAACACTGATCTTTTCCCCTGCTGGTTGAAATTATGGTAAGTAGGTGGTCTCTGTATGTTTGTGTGTATTTGTAGTTATACAATGTTTATTGTGAATATCACTATTTAATTGATTGACATATGATAGAGTACAAAAGTACAAACTCACAATATTACGTTATTTGAGAAGGATCAAAATGGAGGACTAGGAAGACCCTGAGCTCACAACCCGGGTCAAAACCAGCAGCTCTTCCTGAGAACCCCCTGAAGACCAGTAGGTGGGTCTCCCACAAACGAGGCGGAACCAGGTGGAGTCTGGTAGGAGGGGAGGAAAAGCAGTCTAGTCAGGACCCTCACCTCTAGCGGGAGACCCAGAAGAGGAGGGGGACATCACAAGCTCTGGGGGGGGGAGGTCCTCCCTAAGGAGTGAGGGCTCGTGCTCTGTGTTAGGCGCCCCAGCCCTGGGGTCTGACACCAGAAAGCTGAGCCCCTTTATTTGGTTTGCAAACCAGTGGAAGGCCTCAGAGGGCTGTGAGAAACGAAAAGCCTTCTCCTCAAGAGCGCGCACAGACGTTTTTGCTCCCAGGCCCGGCATGGAGGCCGCAGCCTGGAAACTGTCCGGTGCTCTGGCCAGCTTGCCCAGTCTGCCCCAGCATGTCTCCCAGCCCCTCTGTCCTCCGCTGAGGCAGACACCGCCGTTGCCAACTGGCACACTCACCAGGGAAGGAGAGGGGTGCCCTAGGCGCGGGCCTTTCCTCTGGTCGGCTCGGACACCTGGAGCGCACTCAGAAGTCCGGTTTCAACCCCTGAGCGCCCCAGCCAGGTCCCCAACCAGGGTGGAGACTGCACCCCACCAGGGAGAAGCCCAACTCCCTCAGGGCTCCTGCTGAAGATCCTTGGGCCCTGGACCCTCCCCCCAATAGGGAAGGCCCCCCCTCACACCTGGCTCCAGCCCGTACCCTCCTCCAGGGTGGAAGCTGCCTGCACACCCAGGGAGAAGATAGAGCCTGTGCTCATTTCAGCTCCAGCCCTCCCATCAAAGCCACTGGGCACACAGAGACTGCATAGGGATGCTCTCACACAAGGATACATCTTCAAGACCAAGTATGCCACTATTGAGTCTAATTTCATAGAGATGGATGCAGAAACATAGACGAAATGAGAAGACAGAGGACTATGTTTCAAACAAAAGACCATGTTTCCAACAAAGGCTGAAGAATACAGTAACAGAAATGAAAACGACACTAGAAGGAATTAAGACCAGATTAGGTGGTTCAGAAAAATGC
The DNA here is from genome assembly GCA_006410635.1 of Cephalophus harveyi. NCBI lineage: Eukaryota > Metazoa > Chordata > Mammalia > Artiodactyla > Bovidae > Cephalophus > Cephalophus harveyi. The sequence goes on along the minus strand of SJYT01046516.1, from coordinate 107,454 downwards.
ACGGTGACTTGTAAGATAGATGAGTGGAAATCACACAATCAGAACAGTAAACAGAAAAGCAAATAAAAAAAATGAGAATAGTTTAAGGAACCTCTATTAGAGGTCCTAGAGTCTAGGACAATATCAAGGGCACTAACTGCATCACTGGGGATCCCAAAAAGATAAAAAAGAGGGAGAGACACAGAAAATGTATTTGGTGGCTCAGATGTTAAAGAATCTGCCTGCAATGCAGGAGACCTGGGTTTCATCCCTGGGTTGGGAAGATCCCCTGGAATAGGGAATGGCAACTCACTCTAGTATTCTTGCCTGGAGAATCCATGGACAGAGGAGCCTGGTGGGCTGCAGACCATGGTGTCAAAGAGTCAGACACAGCTGAGTGATTAACACACTATGGCTGACAACACCCCTAATCTGAAGAAGGAAGCAGATGTCTAGGTCCAGAAAGCACATCAAACAAGAACTCAAAGAGACCCACACCAAGACATATCATAATTAAAATGGCAAAAGTTAAAGATAAAAAGAAAAATTTGAAGGTAGCAAGAGACAAAGGTCCGTCTAGTCAAGGCTATGGTTTTTCCTGTGGTCATGTATGGATGTGAGAGTTGGACTGTGAAGAAGGCTGAGCACCGAAGAATTGATGCTTTTGAACTGTGGTGTTGGACAAGACTCTTGAGAGTCCCTTGGACTGCAAGGAGATCCAACCAGTCCATTCTGAAGGAGATCAGCCCTGGGATTTCTTTGGAAGGAATGATGCTAAAGCTGAAACTCCAGTACTTTGGCCACCTCATGCGAAGAGTTGACTCATTGGAAAAGACTCTGATGCTGGAAGGGATTGGGGACAGGAGGAGAAGAGGTTGACAGAGGATGAGATGGCTGGATGGCATCACGGACTCGAGGGACGTGAGTCTGAGTGATCTCCGAGAGATGGTGATGAACAGGGAGGCCTGGCGTGCTGTGATTCACGGGATTGCAAAGAGTCGGACACGACTGAGCGGCTGAACTGAGCTGAACTAAAGAGACAAAGAGTCGCATACCAAGAAACTCCTATCAGGTTGTCAACTGATTTCTTGGCAGAAGATTTGCAGGCCAGAAGGGAGTGGCATGCTATATTTAAAATGCTGGAAGGGAAAACCTACAACCAAGGATACTCTACCCAGCAAGATTATCATGCAGAATTGAAGGAGAGATAAAGAGTTTCCCAGACAAGCAAAAACTGAAAGAGTTCATCACCATTAAACCAACCTTACAAAAAATGTTAGAGATTTTGCTTTAAGTGAAAAAGAACTGTTTCAAATCTTAAAAGATGATGCTGTGAAAGTGCTGCACTCAATATGCAAGGAAATTTGGAAAACAGGACTGGAAAAGGTCAGTTTTCATTTCAGTACCAAAGGGCAATGCCAAAGAATGTTCGAACTACTGCACAATTTTGCTCATTTCACATGCTAGCAAGGTAATGCTCAAAATCCTTCAAGTTAGACTTCAACAGTACATGAACTTCCAGAAATACAAGCTGGATTTAGAAAAGACAGAGGAACCAGAGATCAAATTGCAAACATCTGTTGGATCATAGAAAAAGCAAGAGAATCCCAGAAAAACACCTGCTTCATTGACTACGCTAAAGCCTTTGACTGTGTGGATCACAACAAGTGGTGGAAAATTCTTCAAGAGATGGGAGTACCAGGCCACCTTACCTGCCTCCTATGAAACATGTATGCAGGTTAAGAAGCAACAGTTAGAACAACAGACTGATTCCAAATTGGGAAAGAAGTATGTCAAGGCTACATATTTTCACCCTGCTTTTTTAAATTATATGCAGAGTACATCATGCGAAATGCCCAGCTGGATGAAGAACAAGCTGGAATCAAAATTGAGGGGAGAAATATAAATAACCTCAGATATACAGATGATACCACTCTAATGGTAGAAAATGAAGCGGAATTAAAGAACCTCTTAATGAAAGTGAAAAAGGGGAGTGAAAAAGCTGGCTTGACACTCAGCATTCAAAAACAAAGCTCACAACACCTGTTCCCATCACTTCATGGCGTATAGATGGGAAAACAATGGAAACAGTGACAGATTTTATTTTCTTGGGCTCCAAAATCACTGCAGATCGTGACTGCAGCCATGAAATTAAAAGACGCTTGCTCCTTGGAAGGAAGGTTGTGACAAGTCTAGCTGCTGCTGCTGCTGCTGCTAAGTCACTTCAGTTGTGTCTGACTCTGTGCAACCCCATAGACGGCAGCCCACCAGGCTCTTCCATCCCTGGAATTCTCCAGGCAAGAACACTGGAGTGGGTTGCCATTTCCTTCCCCAATGCATGAAAGTGAAAGTGAAGTCGCTCAGTTGTGTCGCAACCCCATAGACTGCAGCCTACCAGACTTCTCTGTCCATGGGATTTTCCAGGCAAGAGTACTGGAGTGGGGTGATGACAAACCTAGACAGTGTTTTACAAGCAGAAACATTACTTTGCCAACAAAAGTCCATATAGTCAAACTATGGTTTTCCCAGTAATCATGTATGGATGTGAGAGTTGGACCATAAAGAAGGCTGAGTGCTGAAGAAATGATGCCTTTGAACTGTGGTGCTGGAGAAGAAAGACTCTTGAGAGTCCCTTGGACAGCAAGGAGATCAAACCAGTCATTCCTAAGGGAAATCAACCCTGATATTCATTGGAAGGACTGATGCTGAAGCTAAAGCTTCAATACTTGGACCATCTGATGTGAGGACCTGACTCATTGGAAAAGACCATGATCCTGGGAAAGATTGAAGGCAAGGTGAAAAGGGGAGGACAGAGGATGAGATAGCTGGATGACAGCATCAACTCAATGGACATGAGTTTGAGCAAACTCTGGGAGATGGTGAAGGACAGGAAAGCCTGGCATGCTGCAGTCCATGGGGTTGCAAAGTCATGACTGATTGACGAACAGCAACATTATAAAACATAAGAAAATATGCAAAGGTGGAAAAAATCCCAATGGTAAAGGCAAATATATAGTAAAGGCAGTGGATTAACCACTCAAGTAAGTATTAAGGGTAAAACACAAGCATTGCAAAATCAATAATAACTACAATGAGCATTTAAAGATAGACATGAAGATGTAAAATATGACATCAAAACCACAAACCCTATGAGAGAGGGAAGTAAAAATGTAGATCTTTTAAAATGTGTTAGAACTTAAATGACTATCAGTTTAAAACAACTAGATATCGTGTAGGTCGATATATATAAACTTCATGGTAACTGTAAATAAAAAATCTACAATAGATTCACAAAAATTAAGGAGAAAGGACAAAAACATAGTACTAAAGGAAATAAATCACAAGGGAGAAGACTAAAGAAGAAGAAAATAAGGGGGAAGAACTACAAAAACAGCTGGAAAACAGTAATAAAATGGCAATAAGTATATATCTGTCAATAACTATTTCAAAAGTGAATGGACTATGTGCTCCAATCAAAAAACATGGGGTGGCTGATTGGATAAAAAGACAAGACTCATCTATTTGCTGTCTACAAGTGAGTCACTTCAGAGCTAAAGACACACACTGACTGAAAGCGAGAAAATGGAAAAAGATATTCTGTGCAAATACAAATGAGAAAGCTGGGGTAGCAACACTCACATCATACAAAGTAGACTCTAATAAAAGACAAAGAGGGGCCCCAACTGTCTTGCACTCACTGTGCACACAACATGCTGGACTCTGGTGCCGTTTCCCAAAACCAGTGGTCACTGTCCATCTAGTCCCCTGGTCTTCACACAGATGTCTCTTCAATTCTCTAAAGCAGGTCATGTTTGCTCCTTGAGACCTGGTCAAGCACCAGCTCTGGGTGGAGGTCACTCTACATCCTTCAACCCCCATGTCCTGTGCTTAAAGACTATATCTCGTTCATCCTGCACACAAAATCATCTTCTTTGTAAACATGTTTATTGATGTATTTGGCTGTGCTGGGTCTTTGTTGTGGCTTCTGAGATCTTTTAGTTGTGGCATGTGGGATCTAGTTCCCTGACCAGGAATTGAACCTGGGTCCCTGCACTGGGAGTCTTAGCCACTGGACCACCAGGGAAGTCCCAGAATCATCTTCTTATGTTTGTTGGTTGATTAACTGAACCAGTTAATAAATAAATGAATAAATATATGACTTTATCAACTTGCTAACGTAGAGACTTATGAGGTTTTGTTTCATGAAGCGTTAAAAGTTTATGAGATTTCCTTGTGAGCTGAATCTCTCTTGCATACCAGGAAACAGCCTGGGGAGGAGGAAGAAACCAGGGGAAGGGAGGAGGTTAGTGAGGGCAGAAGGGGCTTGGGAAGTGGGCACGGGGAGGGGGGCTAATGCCCTGTCCAGCACAGCCTGGCAGGGAGAGTCCTTGGGACTAGTGTGAGGAGCCCATCATCTTGGTGCTATTCATGAGTTGGTTCTGCCCTCTCTGTAGGCTGGTGGATTCCTCTGATGATAGAAGACAAAATTTATGGCAGTAACAGAACATGCATTCTGAATGCAGAGAAATCACAAAAACTTGTTCTCAGGAAGCAAAACACCTTAGATTGTTACAATGGTTTATAGCCTTCCAAAGGATTCAGTCCACACATAGATGGACAGTATATCTGCAGTATTAAAATATTATAGGAAGGGGTGATTAGGGGGGGAAAAAGTCAAAAAGGCTTCTTGGGAGAAGGATGGTAATGATAAGAAGGTTAAGAAAAACTGGGCTAATTAATGATCTTGAAGCCAAGGAAGGGGGATTCTGGCCAGAGATACCCTGGAAAATGGTGACCTTTTCTGCATGGGTCAAAGGTGTCCAGTTCAGGGTGGGAAGCCAGACTGAAGTCAGCCTCTCAGAGGGTCTGGCCCTGAGCCTCGTGCACCCACCTTTTAACTTTGCACACAGCGACTTCTGTGCTCCCCTAAGTCCTTGTTCCAGCCGTCCTGCTTGGTGAGGTTGACCCTGAGCTGGTGAGGTTGGAAGGTTCAGACTAAAATAAGAGTTGAGGGATTTCCCTGGTGGTCCAGTGGTTAGGACTCCATGCTTCCAATTCTGGGGGTGCAGGTTCAATCTCCGGTTGGGAAACTAGGATCCTACAGGCCATATGGCATGGCCAATAAAAAAAACAAAACCCGAAAAAAATGTAAAACAAGTTGATTTATGAGTAGGTCAGCCAGGCAAGAATCTGATTCACAGAGGGTCCTGCACCATTGCTGGGTGAAATCAACAATGGAAGTCATTGTAAGACCTGTGAGTCCTTCCATCACTGGACACATGTGGGCCCTGCTTCCCCTGGCATGAGGTGGGATGGAAGCAACGTCACTGTGATGCCGACTGTCCCTGTGTTTTCGTGATCTGGGGGTGCCCTCGAGGTTATCAGCTGGAAGACAAGGCCAGTGGAAACTGCCGCACACATTGTTCTATGTACTGAGGGCTGGTTGTGCGCTGTGCTCAGTCGTGTCTGACACAGCAGCCCCCTGACATGGCAGCCAGCTTCTCTGTCCATGGAATTTTCCAGGCAAGAATACTAGAGTGGGTTGCCATTTACTCCAGGGATCTTCCTGACCCAGGGACCAAACCCGAGTCTTCTGCATCTCCTACCTTGCCAGACAGATTCTCTACCACTAGCGCCACCTGGGAAGCCCTGAGAATTGGTTCAGTTCAGTTCAGTCGCTCAGTCATGTCCGGCTCTTTGCGACCCCATGAATCGCAGCACGCCAGGCCTCCCTGTCCATCACCAACTCCCGGAGTTCACTCAGACTCACGTCCATTGAGTCCGTGATGCCATCCAGCCATCTCATCCTCGGTCGTCCCCTTCTCCTCCTGCCCCCAATCCCTCCCAGGGTCAGAGTCTTTTCCAATGAGTCAACTCTTCGCATGAGGTGGCCAAAGTACTGGAGTTTCAGCTTCAGCATCATTCCCTCCAAAGAAATCCGAGGGCTGATCTCCTTCAGAATGGACTGGTTGGATCTCCTTGCAGTCCAAAGGACTCTCAAGTGTCTTTTCCAACACCACAGTTGAAAAGCATAAATTCTTCGGTGCTCAGCCTTCTTCACAATCAAGACCCCTTTTATTTGCCTCTGCAATTATGTAATTCTGAAGTTCAGTTCAGTTCAGTAGCTCAGTTGTTTCCAATTCTTTGTGACCCCATGAACTGCAGCACGCCAGGCCTCCCTGTCCATCACCAACTCCCGGAGTTCACTCAGACTCACGTCCATCAAGTCCGTGATGCCATCCAGCCATCTCATCCTCGGTCGGCCACTTCTCCTCCTGCCCCCAATCCCTCCCAGCATCAGAGTCTTTTCCAATGAGTCAACTCTTCGCATGAGGTGGCCAAAGTACTGGAGTTTCAGCTTCAGCATCATTCCTTCCAAAGAAATCCCAGGGCTGATCTCCTTCAGAATGGATTGGTTGGATCTCCTTGTACTCCAAGGGACTCTCAAGGGTCTTCTTCAATACCACAGTTCAAAAGCATAAACTCTTCGGCGCTCAGTCTTCTTCATAGTCCAACCCTCACATCCATACATGACCACAGGAAAAACCATAGCCTTGACTAGACGGACCTTAGTCGGCAAAGTAATGTCTCTGCTTTTGGATATGCTGTCTAGGTTGGTCATCACTTTTCTTCCAAGGAGTAAGCGTCTTCTAATTTCATGGCTGCAGTTAGCATCTGCAGTGATTTTGGAGCCCCCCAAAATAGTCTGACACTGTTTCCACTGAATTTCAGAATGTAATTCTGAAAGTCCCCCCAAAAAATTTAAAGAAAAAAAGAACTGCAGAAAAGTGAGAAACTTGCCAAGTTCCCCCCCCAAAACACTGACTCTGTGTTGGTCTATGGAAATGAACTAGTCATGAGCCTGTTTATGTATACACTTACGATGATAGAAAATCACTCAGTGTGGGCCTCAATAAATGTGTTAAACGAATACTTAGAGACAATTTGTTTGACATAGTGGGTGCCCAAGGATTTGCATTTGGATCCTGGTGTTGTAATCACAGGATTACCATGTGTTGACATCTCTCTCCTGGAAACCATGCTCTGCCTGAGCTGGTGGGCTCCACGGACCATGGTGGGCATGGGTGAGGCCAGGATCGAGGGCTCTGTTCTCCGCCACGCCCACATCAAGCCACACCAGGGGCTGGGGTGGGGGTACGGGTGTGGGTACACACTCCCCGACAGAGGCACCTCTTCAACTTTCAGCTGTAAGAGGGGTGGGTCAGTGAGGTAATTTTCACAGGAGACCGCCATACTCGATGCCACAGACTGACAAAGCCATCTTTGCTCTTTTCTACAAGTGGAAAAAGTTGGATTGTTTATTTTCTTGTGGGAAGCCTGTTTAGTTCTGCTGGTGAGCATGGAAACTCTCCCTTTGTTTCGCCTGATCACCCGTGACGCCCAGGCTGTTACCGTCTTGTGCTCAGACAGCTGGTCATCTGACAGCTGAGCAGTATGGTGGCCACAGTCCACCAGATGTTTCATCACACATGCTCTGGACTCAGTGACACCAGGCACAGTTAAGGCTGGGGACTACATGCTGCACAGTGAGATGCCCTAGAACTTTCTCTACCCATGTTTCGAATGCTGGCAACCAAGCTTATGAGCCCTAAACAGCATATTGGGGTTCTCTCCGGGGAAACTGAGCAGCTTAAGAGAAAAGACCTTCAGATACTGACAATCACGTGTGTCAGATGATGACTACACACCAGCTTGCCTGCGTTGGAGTCCCCTGTCCCACGGATCCTGCCCACATAGAGCTATTTCAACCACTTCATCTGAGATTTACTCTTAACTAGGAAGAGCAGGCAAAGATTGCAAGATGCAGGGGAAAGTTTCCAATGTTAAAGACAGATCAGTAACAAACAAATGACAAAGACATGAACAGAAAAAAGAACTTGGGGGAATACAGATACTATAAGAAGAGCAGAAAACTCCCCCCTCCCCCAAACCTTTATAAGCAATAACTTTGAAAACCCTGAAGAAGACATAGGCAGAAGTCCTCACAGAGTATTTACTTTTCAAATAAAATTTAAAAAGGTGAAGCCGTACTAGGAGAGAGATCTTTGTCCTTTCCCATTTTTTTTTTTTTCCTGGAATGTAGACACAATTGTTGGAGGTACAGCAGCCATCTTTTGACCATGCAGATGAATGTCACCAGCAAGGATGCTGAAACAGAAAGGTGGAAGGAGCCTGGTTTCTGAAGAACCTGTTGAAATTATTCTTGCCTTGGGATGCCTATGCCGGAGCTTCTTTAATTAAAAAAAATAGAGTTATTTAATTAATTTACTTGGCTGCTCTGGTCTTAGCTGCAGCCCCTAGGATCTTTGATCTTCCTTGCAGCATGTGGGATCTTTAGCTGTGGCACGTGGGATCTAGTTCCTTGACCGGGGATAAAACTTGAGCCCCCTGCATTGGGAGGGTGGAGTCTTAGCCACTGGACCACCAGGAAAGTCCCTGAGCTTCTTTTTGTGGGAATTAAATGCCTTATTTATTTAAGTCAAAGTAGAAAGGTTTTCTATTTAAGTGAAAAGGAATATAATCCTAATGCCTTTGACACACATGCTATTTAGAAATATGGAGAAGACACAGTTAAAAGTGTTGAAAGTCCCTAAGACCTGGGGATGGGGAAAGATGGGGTAGGGAGCTGCTGGTTTCCTTTATTGTAAACTTTTAGAACTATTTTTTCTTTTAAAGTTATATACATGTCTAACTTGGAGAAAAACAAAAATTAATTTAAAAAGAAAATTTGGGGGAGGGGGGAGGGTATTCTGGGCTAAAGGCATGAACACAAGTGTGGGAAGGAGGCTGCAGGAGGTCGGTGACACGGTAGGGAAGAATAAGGGATGAGAAAAGAAAGGGAAGCTAGAGGCAGCCTTAAAAGTTGGGTGCACCGAGCTAGAAAATTCGGATACAAAAATCTCCTGAATGTTAATGAGTTTAGTAGTAGCCTAGTGGCTGGAAAAGCTAATGCATCTGAGTCATTTCTCTGTAAGGGAACTACCCGTTCTCTTGGAAGAGCTGAGGCACAACCAATCCCCATTTGAGCAGTGAATCTGAAGGGGATGACATTTTGACTATGTTTACCATTTTGAGGGGCACGACCTATTTCTCCTGTTTCAGAGAAGAGATAAGTAGTGAATTTGATTATCATCATTAAACATGGACAAAAAAATGGGAAATTTTGTGATTGAGTCTAAGTGCCAAGGAACAAGTGCATTAGACCTGTTATGGGCCCAGCCTTACTAGCTATGTGACCCTGGGCAAGTTCCTTAACTTCTCTGTGCTTCAGTTTCTCCATCTGTAAAATACTATAATAATACCTAACTTAGAGACTTGTCAGGGGATTTGATGAGTTAATAAATGTGAAGTTCTTAGAACAGTACCCAGAACATATAATAAATGCTGTTTTAGAGTTTGCTATTATTATGGGGTATTTCTTGAGTGTTAAGTGATAATAATACTTGGAAAAAAAAAAACTTATTTAGGATCCAAATTATATGGCAAATAACAATATTTTAATACGAAGAAGAGGAATGAAATATATATTACCTATGTTGCAAATAAAAGACATTTGAAAGCAATCTAAGGAGAGTTAATAAGGAACAATTGGGTGAATTATCTGTGAACAATGGCCCAATAACATGCCCCAATGTGTTAATAGAAAACTGCCTTTGGGCAGAAGATTCCCAGAAAGAAAGTGGGGCTGGACTAGGCTATTGAACTTAAGTCGCTGATATGATCTAAATACCATAAAAGGCAAAAGCTATATTTGGACCTGGTAACAAACCCAGGCTGACTAACAGCACATGGTTCATTATTCCATTTCCTTCTGGGCTCTGCTGGGCTGCAGCTAAGGAAGCCTATTTAGACTTCCTTTTTTGTCACAGTTCCAAAAATCACATGTTGCTGAAAGGAGTGCCGCAATCTCGACCTAAAGTTTGGAAAAAAGAGGAATGTGGAAAGCTGATGATAGGCACCCAGGCCAGCCTGATGCTGATTTAATGATCTGTGGCTCGTGTTTGGAAGAGAGAGGCTTCGATTATTCTAATTAGTCCAGAACAGTGGAATAAGACACTGCCAGCAGGGTGAATAGATATTGGGCACCAGGAATAACCCAACCACAAGAATGAGTGGGTCGGGGGTTGGTGGCCAGTGGAGACTATGATGTTGGGTGTATTATGGGTTCAGACAGCTGCCCCTTAGTTAGCATAGACATGAGCTCAAAAAGCTGCCCAGGGGAAGGACTGTGGTTGCTAAGCCCCACAAGCGCCTGTCTGTCCTCTGGGGGCAGATTTCATTTACTGTCTCCAAACCAAGGACTGCAAAGAAGCATGATGACCTTGTCGGTGAGGAAAGTCACACTCAGGAGCCTCTCCTTGGAGGTGATAATTCCACCCCACCTTAGTCTTCCCGAAAGTGCAATGGAAATGTTTTCCTCTTCATCTGTATTCATTCTGTTTCCTGAGAAAACCATCTTGGGGCACTGCCGCTGCCATTAATACCTGTGATCCACACACACTAGGAGGAAATAGGGAAAGCTGGTGTAGAGCTGGAAACAAAATGAACTTGACCTGTGAGAGGGGCTTGTCACACTGTCCGGTGCCTGTCGCCGTGGGGTCAGGTCAAGCGTCTGATCAAATGTCACTTTCTCAGAGCCGTCTTTCCCGCGCTCTTCCTGAAGGAGACTCCTGGAGATCATGTGGTTTGTCCGCTCAGTACGTTTGGCTCCTCAGTCATCATCGGCCTCCCTCACTGAATGCAGGTAAGACCCAGCTGTTGTTGAGAGGGTAACAGGCAGGAAGGCCAGGGGTCTCCAAACGGAGGAAATAGGCTGCAAGCGTCAGACATTTCTATCTCTCTTAAGCGGCAGGAGGAAGCAAACTAGCGACACTTTTCCTTCTCTATACAAATTTAAAAGGAGGTTTCTCTTAAAATTCTGCGTTGCCATAGTGACACCTGGTTTCACCTGAAGTTAACCAATGCCTTTTCTTATGGAAATGTTCATCTTAAGCTATGCTAATGTACTATGCATTTACGCCAAACTCTGTCTTCAAGTTGGTTCCGCCTTTTGGGCTCAGAACCTACTTGATAAACCAGTATGTTATACTCCAATATTGTTCCTCTAATCTATGTAAATGAAACTATTTGTATGGTGATCTGCCCTTCTTCAAGATTCAAGTTAATCATTTTATGGCCCAAGATAAACCATTTGGTGCCAAGATTACATCCCAAAATACATCTTACGGGTGAGGGGCCTGGTGCCATTCTGAGTTTTGAGACATTCCTTTCTTTCATTAACAGGCTGCTTGTGACTATATAACATCCAGCTGAAGACTAGCAGGGGGGTACTCTTTCTGCCCCCTTCTGATGCCTATGTCAGAAGCTTTCTCTATCTCCTTTATACTTTAATAAAACTTTATTACACAAAAGCTCTGAGCGATCAAGCCTCGTCTCTGGCCCTGGATTGAATTCTTCTCCTCCGGGGGCCAAGAATCCCAGCGTCGTGATTCAACAACAACCTTTCAATGTCTACGTTATGACCGACCTAGACAGCATATTAAAAAGCAGGGACATCACTTTGCCAACAAAGGTCCGTCTAGTCAAAGCTATGGTATTTCCAGTAGTCATGTACGGATCTGAGAGTTGGACTATAAAGAAATCTCAGCACCGAAGAATTGATGCTTTTGAACTGTGGTGTTGGAGAAGACTCTTGAGAGTCCCTTGGACTGCAAGGAGATCCAACCTGTCCATCCTAAAGGAAATCAGTCCTGAATGTTCATTGTGAGGACTGATGCTGAAGCTGAAACTCTAATACTTTGGCCACCTGAAGAACATCAAGGAGAAGACCCTGATGCTGGGAAAGACTGAAGGCAGGAGGAGAAGGGGAGGACAGTAGCTGAGATGGCTGGATGGCATCACTGACTCAATGGACATGAGTTTGAGCAAGCTCCGGGAGTTGGTAATGGACAGGGAGGCCTGGCGTGCTGCAGTCCATGGGGTTGCTTTGACCATACCACCCAGTTAGCTATTCCAAATTTATATCCAATTCCTTCCTTCTTTCTTTCTATGTTTATTCTAAACACAGCTAAAGTTTCAAAACAGCAAATAACTAAATTCTTAAGCCTCCTTCAACATCTGTCTGTGCTTTTGGAACCTACATTTATTTCAATAATGTTTTTTGAAGACGTCCCCACACCCCTGTCCAAAAAGAAATCCCACAAATCATTTTTTTCCCTTATTTCCTTCTTTTCTCCTCGTTCCTTTCCTTTTTCCTCCCTCCTTCCTTTCCTGTTTGTGTTTTAGAATACTTCAAGGGAAAATAATCCCTTAATGTCTGTGCAAGGAGACAGAGATATACCTGGATATTTTTATATTCTCTTCTAGACTCTTAAGTCCTGAGTCATTGTGTGTGTTTGCTTTTTTTTTTTCCTTCAAATCAGCACCTATGAGTGAATTTGCTCTGTCAAAACTGAATTAGTCTCCATCATTTAAAATGCCAATCAACCCCTGAGCGAGCTAACTCACTCCCCCTCAAATGAACAACCAACTCAACCTCCGCAAATCTAACCAAAAACCTCTCCAAATAATTCATTTCCTCCTTTTGGATAAAAGTCAGAAAACCCATTTTCCTAATTGGTCTTGCTCTAAATGCCAAATGGAAATTCAGATACAAGCAACTCTTTCAAAATTCTTTTTCTGTAAATATCCATTGTTCTCCAGCTCTTTATTACATAAAATTCTTCTTATTAGAAATTTCACCTTGGAAACAGCGTGGAGAAGAAGAGTGCTTGGGAGGCCACTGCCTTACCGCCTCCCTGCTGTTCAGGAAGGAACTGCTGTGGATGGTGGGGATCAGGCTGGAGGAGCTGGGGGTGCTGGTGTGACTCTGAGGAATTGAATTGTTGCTATTCAGTCATTCAGTCGTGTCTGACTCTTTGTGACACCATGGACTGCAGCACGCCAGGCTTCCCTGTCCATCACCAACCCCTGGAGTTTGCTCAAACTCATGTCCATTGAGTCGGTGATGCCATCCAACCATCTCATCCTCTTTTGTCCCCTTCTTCTCCTGCCTCCATTCTTTCCCAGCATCAGGGTCTTTTCCATCAGAGTTGGCTCTTCACATCAGATGGCCAAAGTATTGGAGCTTCAACTTCAGCATTCGTCCTTCCAATGAATATTCAGGATTGATTTCCTTTAGGATGGACTGGTTTGATCTCCTGGCTGTCCAACGGACTCTCAAGAGTCTTCTTCAACATCACAGTTCAAAAGAATCAAATGCTTGTCACTCAGGTTTCTTTATGGTCCAACTCAAATGATGCTGAAGCTAAAACTCCAATACTTTGGCCACCTGATGTGACGAACTGACTCATTGGAACATACCCTGATGCTGGGAGAGGTTGAAGGTGGGAGGAGAAGGGGATGACAGGGATGAGATGGTTGGATGGCATCACTGACTTGATGGACAAGAGTTTGAGCAAACGCCAGGGGTTGGTGATGGACAGGGAAGCCTGGTGTGCTGCAGTCCATGGAGTCACAGAGAGTCAGACACGACTGAACTCTGAATTGAACTGGAAAAACCATAGCTTTGAGGTATTCCCCTAAATCTATCACTAGAATTGGACAAGCCCCACTGGAGCTTGTCTGGTGGTGGGAATCCGTGGAGGCAGAGATGCCAGGATTTCGTGTAGGATGAAGATAGCCATAAGCTAATAAAAGGGTGTAAGGATGGGACATGCCTTCCAGCTGCGTAGTACTGTATACAAGATATTGAGATGTTATTTCTTTTACTTATCAAAGAATATGGGAAAGGGCTGCTGCTGCTGACTGTGGGGTGGGATGGGGGAAGGAAGGCCAATCCTTTCAGCTTCTTCTTGGAACCCCCACCCATGAGGAGCCTCCTGAGATAGAATTTGGGTGGAGACCATGCTGGAGTTTGGGTTTGTTGGTACACTGATGCGAGGCTGAGGTGTTTGCCCGAGTCTGCAGAGGGGCCATGCAGGGTGGGAACATCTCCATCACTGGAGGGGAAATGTGCTTCCGGGTTTCACCATGGGTGCTGGGATTCGTCTCCCTGGTTACCTGATTTGGTCCTGGAAGCTTTCTTATTAACAATCTCTGTAAGGCATGGAGAACCCTGGAATCTGTCTAGTATTTTCACCCACATGCAGCTCAAGTGGGTGATGAGGCATTCTGTTTCCTTTTGCTGGGACACCAGGAGAGCCCCATTGCTCTGGGCAGGGTCCCATGGCACGTGGCAGAGATGGAGGGGGTGGAGGAAATATCAGGGCTGGGGAGTGAGCGGGAATAAACAGCAGGCATGGGGCAGGGCTGGAGGACCAGGAGTCTCACACTGACCAAGTCAGGCCACATCCAGGGCGGCAGTTCTTACAACTGATGTGACCTTGATCTGTCCTCATAGATGGGGAAGCTCTGAGGAATCCAGAGTTTCACTCATATTCTAACTGTTGCCCACTATACACTCTATGTCCGGACTTCTCCAGTGGCTCAGACAGCAAAGAATCCACCTGCCAATGCAGGAGACACAGGAGATGCAGGTTTGATCCCTGGGATAGGAAGATCCCCTGGAGAAGGGCATGACAACCCACTCCAGTATTCTTGCCTGGAGAATCCCATGGACAGAGAAGACTGGAGGGGTACAGTCCAGGGGGTCGCACAGAGTTGAACACGACTGAGTGACTAATACTTTCACACTCTATGACTAGATGCATTTTAAAGAAATATTTACTGATTTTTATTTTTGGCTGTGCCGGGTCTTCGTGCTTTCTCTAGCTGTGGCGAGCGGGGCTCGGCTTTGTGGCAGTGCTCCGGCTTCTCACTGTGGTGGCTTCCCTTGCTGCAGGGCACCAGCTCCAGGGTGTGCAGGGCCTTAGTGATTGCGGGCCACGGGCTCCAGAGCTCAGGCTCAGTAGCTGTGGCTCACGGGTGTAATTGCCCCTCGGCAAGTGGGATCTTCCTGGATCGGGGATTGAAGTCACGTCCCCGCCACTGGCAGGCAGAGTCTTAACCACTGGACCGCCAGGGAAGCCCTAGACGCATTTAGTCCAGAGGATGGTCAGCCCCTGCCCCTCACTCTGCTGCACGTGAGTGTGTGCAGGCATTGATTAGATGGGCTTTCCACCAGCTTCCCATAATATTCACCAAGCTTGGTTCTCTTTGCAGCTTGGCCTTCCCTCCTCCTCACCAACTCATACCACTCTGCCAGGCAATTGCCCCGGCCTGGCTGGGCTTTGGGGGGCACATCTGCTGGATATAGCACTTTATCACACAAATGTGCTGTTCCAATCCACACCCTGGATGGTTCTCTTGAACCAAGCAGAGCCATTAGATATCAAAATCAACAAGCATAGAGCTCTTTGGATAAAGCTTAGCAGATTTGACATGTAACTGTGTGTATCTCCAAATAAGATTGGGTAAACCAATCAGCTTACCAAAATGTGTTAGTGTTTCAACTCTGGTCAAATCAGTAAGTATTTTTGAGAGTCAGCTATGGGTCAGACACTGATCTAAGTTCTGTCAGCTTACAAAAAGATCTTTGATTATGTTCTTAGACACTAGTTATTCTTCAGAAAGGTATAGAAATTCTTTATTCTAAAATGCCATTGTTGATATTTTCCTAGTGGAATGTCTTTTTCCTTTGCATTATATACATTTTAGCTGATGCATGGGAAAATTATTTAAATGTTTTCTCTTCTGATCACTTCACTGGAAACCTTCATTAATCCTAATTTTTTAATCTGAAATTTTACTCCTCATAGTATAGGATTGTGTTGTTTGCAAATAATGATTTGTCCTTGTTATTTATAATATTTATTTCTCTCAATAAAATTCATAAGCATTTTGTAACTCACTGAAGACTTTTTCTTTCAAATGATCAAATGTGCCAAAATTTATTTTACTTCCATCAGAACTAACCTGATGCGTATGGGTAGGTAGGTAATAGTATGTAATCATGAAGTGTGTTCTCTGTGGATAGCTGCAGTGGTTCAACAAAAATAAATTTTGTTTCTTGTCAGAGAAGCATATACTCCAGCATGTGAAATACTTTTGGAAGCTATGTTTATATACACAACTTTACCAAAAAAGAGGTTTAATAAAAATTTCACTAAAAATTCGATTAAGTGGTATTGCATATGAATTTTTATAGTCTTTGCCTTTCAAACCTCAAATAGACTTTGTAGAAAGTTTAATCATCTCATCGAGGATTTGTTAAATGTATCGGGTTCTTTGTGATAAGGATAGACTGGGGGGAGGGTGGACTGAGTCCTGGGAAAGTGAAGAGGAGTCTCTTCTAGGTCCTTCTGGAAGATGGGGGAACTGTGGTCCATAGAAACGACACCCACCCAAGATGGAATCCTGGCCTCACAAACAGATAACAGAAGGGAAGGGAGCTTACTATCATTTAATGTTGTTCATGAGTTCCCAGTTGCTGTGAACAGGAGGTCTTGTTGAACAGACCTTTTCAGGATGTTTTATACATGTGCCCATTGTCTCTTTACTTCTGCTTGGCGCTAGACCCACCCTTTACTGCTTGCCCTGTGATTGGGGAGCTGGGCCCTGTGAGCATCTCTGCTTAGCAGCTGGTGCGTGGTTAATGCTCTGTCAGTAGAGCGCTAGGCTGACAGTAAAGCAGGATGAATATCACTTCCGGGTACTTGTATGATTTTTTTCTTTTTTGGTGTGATTCTTTTTTTTTTTTTAAATCATACTGTGGCAGCTAGATGACACAAGGGGAGGAACGTCTAGTGATACTCACCTTGCTAGACATTGCATTTCAGAGGCATCCCTGCTGGTGGGTCTAACAGACACCCTAGTGGTTGGCCTCTCAGCCTTCAGGTTCCTGCATCCTGGTGGAGTGTTCCCTGCTTGCCAGTCCAGCTGCAGTTCCTGGCCCACAGTGTGGTCTACCAGCACCCCTGTGGGAGGCCCTCAGCTTGCCAGTCCCAGGCCATGTTACCCTGTCTTGTAACCGTTGCCCCACCACTGTGGTCAGCTCTGATTCATGTGAGCCCAGAGAACCTCTCCACCATCCACTGGGCTGCAAGCACACTTCTTCCAGTGAAGTCTGAGCCCCTGCCTTCAGGAACGGGATGCTCTTCTGCTCAAGTTTGCTCTTTCATTAGACATTCTTCATCCCATGGATGAAGTTCTCTTTATCCCTTTATAGTTTAGAGTTCTATTTATGCCTTTAATCTCCTGTTATAGTTAATAATTCTTTATATTAAAGTTCTTCTGTTAAAATGATTGTGTGCTTTCTGTTTTCTAGTTAGACCCTGATACAAGATGATTGTAGAATAATTGATAGAAATATTAAGTTTGTTCCTCTGTATATTTTACCTTCTTCTTGTTTGAGGCCTAGCATAGAAGGAGTCCTAGGGTCCTGGTCCTGACAGGTGTCAGTCCTCAGAAACTTGTTCCCAGTGGGACTTGGTCCCCAGCACCTGATGGTACCTAAACTCACTGAAGATTTCCGTACTTAACAAA
The DNA here is from genome assembly GCA_006410635.1 of Cephalophus harveyi. Lineage (NCBI taxonomy): Eukaryota > Metazoa > Chordata > Mammalia > Artiodactyla > Bovidae > Cephalophus > Cephalophus harveyi. Next base: position 89,970 of record SJYT01046516.1, on the reverse strand, counting down.
ATCACTGGGGAGAATGGATAAGAATTTAAGATATAACATTAGCACTGCTTGTAGGTGAGGGGAACCTGGAGAAGAACGACTTGAATTTCCTGCCGATCCAGAGGGATGGGAACTCAGAACTGCAATCAAGTTGATTAAAAGAAAAGAAAGAAATCTGATATTTCCAGTTAATCAGTTTTATGGCAGTTTCATTTTTTTTGTAATCTCAAATCTTTGAAACAAATATAACTATAAAATCTGATATGAATTCAGTGATGTTTCTACAAACTTGCATTTTATTATTTATAAAGCATGGACAAACGTTAAAAAGTGGTGTATATATATATATATCACTTTATTTATTCATCATTTAGTCCATAGACATGATGATTTCCTGCCTGAAGGTAACAACTCCACAGCTCCACTGGGGTCAGAGGCTCACAGGTTGGGGCTGTCCTTATATACTATGAGAATGGAAATAATACTGATTGTCACCTGCTTGATCATACACAATATTGAGATTGTAGTATCTTTCAAAAACTCTTAACAAAAAATGCAGAAACCTGGCTTTCACTTGCAAAGCCTTCAACTCCCCCCTCTTTCTCTTTGTCCATATTTTGAAAGGATAAACAGTCCTTGTTTATTTTTATTTTTGCACTGAAACACTGTTCCTTAGAGAAGGTGCTACTCGGGATGAAATGCACTGACCCTGCCTGAACAGATAAAGGACCAACCCCATTGCATGAGTAGTTGGTTGCTTGCCCCCGGAACAAGTCTGTCTGCGTGTGTGTGTGGTGTCTGTGTCCTCAGTCATGCCTGACTTTTTGCAACCCCATGGACTGTAGCCCACCAGGCTCCTCTGTCCATGGGATTTTCCAGGCAAGAATACTGGAGTGGGGGTTGCCATTTCCTCCTCCACAGGATCTGCCCAACCCAGGCATCAAACCTGTGTCTCTTCGGTCTCCTGCTTTGCAGGCAGATTCTTTATCACAGAGCCACTCGGGAAGGGGGGGATTCAGGGCAAACAGGGGATTCAGGAACTTGATCCTCCACCCAGATATCTCTTATCCCTGAATTTCTCTCTGAAACTACTGCTCTCAGGCAAACTTTTCTCCTTCTCTACCTTTCATATTTTAAATACAATATTTATATGCTAATATTGATGAAGATGGGAACTACTGTTTCACTTTTCTGGGAGCCAATCACTATACACGCCTATTTGATTTCATAGTATTGGTCTGGCACCATCAAATTAATCCGGGGAATTGAAATATCCATGGGAAACTGGAAATGAAGAAAGCAAATACAACATGAGCTCTAAAAGCAGTTCGTTTAGCAAAATCAGGAAATAAAGCATATCGCTTTAAGCTTGATGGACTAGAATAAAGTGATATAACACTTTGGCCTCTTGACTTTCACTTCCTCTTCTCTGCCCTTTGACCATGAACTTGTGACTTAATGCCTGTGGGCCTGAGAGCCCAGGGCCAACGAGAATGTTCGACTTCTGCCAGTTTTCAACTTCTTTCCCTCAGTTCCCTCCAGCCCCTGAGATTCAGTCCTTTGCCTTGCGAGCCTACTGTTTGGCTGAACTGGAGGAGGGACTTCGCTATAGTGTTGGAAAGAATTTCTTGAGCAAATTCACTTTACTGATCCAGGAAATAAGGATTCGGGCCTTCAGATATGTGACTTATGGGGATATTAGGCATCCCAGTGGCTCTTTTGGTCCAGTATGGGTATCTGGAAATTATATGTCAATTCCCACCCGCATTATGGAGCCTGAGGTCTCCTGGCTTCACCACTGGGAGACATGGTTATTAAAAAACAATCACTGAAGAATGATGAATAGAAGGAAAAAAAGCAACCTCATAAAATGGGAGAGTAAACGGAAAATGAAACTTTTACGTTTTGCTATCTTTTTTTCTCTTGGACTTTCACCAAAAACTGAGCTTCCTTAGTGCCAAAGTTTTCATAATTCTATGTAACGACATGAGAAAAATCACACTATACGACTCTTCGCTAGTTAAACACAGACATCTATATGCACTCTCAGAAGCTGGCGCTGGAATGTTTGTGTCTATTCTTAGATGGAAAAACTGTGACCACAGAGGGTAGAATTAACAGGAGTCAAGGATGGAAGCTTTCCTCACTCATCTTTTATAATAATGAGAACACGAACAACCAGGAGCACGAGTTGAAACTGGTGATTAGCTGAGGTGTGGGAAGGGCGTCCATTGGGGGTTTCCATTTGCTTATTATGTCTTTCCAGCCATGGACCCCTGGCACTGGGCACCCCCTGGACCTCTGTCCTTCACTCCATCCTGGGTTCTTCAGCATTCTTGTCTCCTCTCCACCCTCCTCTCACTTGCTTGCTGTTGCTTCTTCATGGTGAACAAGAAATGTCTGCTCAGTTTGATCTGAAACTTTGAACAGGCTTAACCGAGGTTGGGTCAGATGAAACACACTCCAAAGAAACCTGCATGTTTGGCAAAAGGGAACAAAAAGTGAGAGATGTCGATTTTGTTTGTGATATAACACTTTGGCCTCTTGACTTTCACTTCCTCTTCTCTGCCCTTTGACCATGAACTTGTGACTTAATGCCTGTGGGCCTGAGAGCCCAGGGCCAACGAGAATGTTCGACTTCTGCCAGTTTTCAACTTCTTTCCCTCAGTTCCCTCCAGCCCCTGAGATTCAGTCCTTTGCCTTGCGAGCCTACTGTTTGGCTGAACTGGAGGAGGGACTTCGCTATAGTGTTGGAAAGAATTTCTTGAGCAAATTCACTTTACTGATCCAGGAAATAAGGATTCGGGCCTTCAGATATGTGACTTATGGGGATATTAGGCATCCCAGTGGCTCTTTTGGTCCAGTATGGGTATCTGGAAATTATATGTCAATTCCCACCCGCATTATGGAGCCTGAGGTCTCCTGGCTTCACCACTGGGAGACATGGTTATTAAAAAACAATCACTGAAGAATGATGAATAGAAGGAAAAAAAGCAACCTCATAAAATGGGAGAGTAAACGGAAAATGAAACTTTTACGTTTTGCTATCTTTTTTTCTCTTGGACTTTCACCAAAAACTGAGCTTCCTTAGTGCCAAAGTTTTCATAATTCTATGTAACGACATGAGAAAAATCACACTATACGACTCTTCGCTAGTTAAACACAGACATCTATATGCACTCTCAGAAGCTGGCGCTGGAATGTTTGTGTCTATTCTTAGATGGAAAAACTGTGACCACAGAGGGTAGAATTAACAGGAGTCAAGGATGGAAGCTTTCCTCACTCATCTTTTATAATAATGAGAACACGAACAACCAGGAGCACGAGTTGAAACTGGTGATTAGCTGAGGTGTGGGAAGGGCGTCCATTGGGGGTTTCCATTTGCTTATTATGTCTTTCCAGCCATGGACCCCTGGCACTGGGCACCCCCTGGACCTCTGTCCTTCACTCCATCCTGGGTTCTTCGGCATTCTTGTCTCCTCTCCACCCTCCTCTCACTTGCTTGCTGTTGCTTCTTCATGGTGAACAAGAAATGTCTGCTCAGTTTGATCTGAAACTTTGAACAGGCTTAACCGAGGTTGGGTCAGATGAAACACACTCCAAAGAAACCTGCATGTTTGGCAAAAGGGAACAAAAAGTGAGAGATGTCCTTTTTGTTTTTCAAGGAAAATACCACACAGGACTTTCTGGTTGTGGAATAAGAGTTGTAGGAACTGGCTCCAAGCACAAGTTCTTGACCGTGTTTCTGAGCATCCTGGGATCTTCTACAGACTCAGCCAACACTTGTCCAGGGACCTCCCTGGCTTCAGTTTCACCGCCTGTGAGAAGCAAGAGCGTGACGCTCAGGGCTCACGGCAGATGATGATGAGGCGGCGAGGCGTGACTTGCCTGACACCGCCTGACAACTCTGTTTCCCTTCTGCATCTCCACACTTCCCACAGAGACCTAAGACTCTGGCAAGTGTGTAATCAGGACAGCCCAAGATGTCCCTGGTTTGAATGTTCAGTGTAAATGTTCCTGAAAGCACAGTCGAACTTGTTGGGTTACGGGTTCTAGTGTTAGGTATTTATTATTTATTTGGCTGTACCCGGATCTTAGGGGCAACAGGCCGGATCTTCAGTTGCAACATGTGGGCTCTAGTTTCTTGACCGTGGGTCGAATCCAGGTCTGCTCCATTGGGAACACAGTCTTAACCACTGGATCACCAGGGAAGTCCCACAACTTCTACTTTTAGATGTGAGGAACGTGGTTTTAGGGCTTCCAGCCGGCGGGTCGCAGGGTGGTGGCTATGCCACTGACCCAAGGTATCCCGTTCCCTTTAGATCCTGAACTTGGCTGTTTGCTTCACCCAGTTACCTAAGGGCTTCCCAGGTGGCGCTAGTGCTAGAGAACTTGATGCCAGTGCGAGAGAGGAGAGACATGGGTTCGATTCCTGGATTGGGAAGATCCCCTGGATGAAGGCATGGCAACCAACTCTAGTATTCTTGCCTGGAGAATCCCCATGGACAGAGGAGCCTGGCGGGCTACAGTCCATAGAGTTGCACAGAGTAGGACATGACTGAAGTGACTTCACACACAAACACACACACACACAGAGCCACCTAAGGTGCTGGGATTGAGAATGGCTTATTGGGTCAGCTTGCAGGAGTATTCATATTTATAACAGGTAGTCAACTTCTCAGCTGAAAGGCAACCAGATGTTTTGTGTTTTCAACTGTGGGCTACACACATGAGCAGAAATCCAAATGTGTGAAAACTTTCCAAACCCTTTCTTTGTTAGGATGATGATTTGAGGGGTTCGAAGATTAGATGTGACCTAAACATGAGAAGGCAACGGCACCCCACTCCAGTACTCTTGCCTGGATACTCCCATGGACGGAGGAGCCTGGTAGGCTGCAGTCCATGGTGTCGCTGAGAGTTGGACACGACTCAGTGACTTCACTTTCACTTTTCACTTTCATGCATTGGAGAAGGAAATGGCAACCCACTCCAGTGTTCTTGCCTGGAGAATCCCAGGGATGGCAGAGCCTGGTGGGCTGCTGTCTATGGAGTCGCACAGAGTCGGACACGACTGAAGCGACTTAGCAGTAGCAGAACATGAGTCACATAGGTGGAGGCTTTGGTCAGATCCTCTTTCTTGATGCCAGTGATCCTGCCTAAGTTTCATGATTAAAATGTGAAAAGCTCCTAAAGACGTGATGAATTGAAAATTCACTATGAAATTGCTGATGTGAGCCTAGCTTGAATCTCTCAACAGACGCAGCCTAATGATATGTCTGGATTCCTGTAACTAAGTTCAGGAAGCAAATAGCTCTAGATGGCGAGGGTTAGTTAGATCATGTGTGTTATTCACTCAAAAAAAAAACCCATAAAAAAAAAAATATATATTTTTTTGAGGAGAGGTTGCCCAAACAGTATCTATCCTGAGGCAGTGGTTTTCTCTTTATCCTTCAGCTTTTTCCCCTTAAAGGAAATGTTACTCAGAATAAGCTAGTATTAAAACAGAGCTGCCCTAGTTGAAGCCTGGGTTGGGAGTGGAGTCCTTACTCTTGTTTTTTTCCCTCCTTGAAGCAGTCTGCGAGAACTTCTGAGGAACTGCTAGTCTCTTAAAGAATGGTTGGGAATGTCATCGAAACAAAAGGCTTTTTGGAGTCTGCGTGGTATGTGCTAATTTGACTCCTACTGGGCTTGTCAAGTAGCCCTTGAGTCTACTCAAAAGATGGCCCCTGGGATCCTCCAGCCTCTACCCTTGGCGATAAAATAACACTATGCCATTTTTAACTGAGGAAAGTGTCTCACTCAGCCTGCATAGCTGTTAAGAGCAAACCACCTCTCTAAACCAACACATGTAGGAAAACATAGTTGTATCCCAATTGACTTTCCTGTTTCAAAAGGTGGTAGAAGGCAGACTGGTGTCTGAGATGCAACATGCAGGCAAATAAAGCAGCTGAACCTCATGTCCCAAGTTGCTCACTGCTGTGTGAGCTCGAGGGGTGGATAATGCATATTTTCCTCTCTTCGTCAAGGGCCTGGGCCAGGCCAGATGACACTTGGAAGCTGGCCTCACAGGGCTCTGTTTGGGAGGCTGGTTTGCATCATATGATGAAAGCTGTGGGGATGATCACGGGCCAGTTGTTTGCTGTGCCAAGCTGGGTCTCCATAGCTTCAAATTCATTCCAATATAATCAAAAACATGTGCTCCAATATGCATTTTCTTAAGGTTCAAAATTTCCTTGTGATGTGTTTTCCATACTGTTTTGATTTAAAAGCAGAAAATGAGTTTTGGCTGGGGCCAAAAACTTGTGTGTCCGTATATAAGTGTTTTAAAACAAACCTTTTAAGAATAAAAAATCTTGAAGAATGAAGAAGAGAACCAAAGACAGATCATAGTTCTGAGAATTGAGGCAGGTGAAGAGCCCAGAGGAAAAGGTTAAAAGTAGTACCTCTCAGTGCAAAATGATGAATTTTGTCTTTACAGTTTATAATTTGGTATGCCCTCGCTCCCCTAAAAATGTGTTCTTACATTTAGACATTGTATCTGTGACATCTACAAAGAGAAGAAAAGACCATCAGCCTCTGCTCATCCTGTACAAGCTTCCACCTGTGGCAGAGGTCACTGTCTCCAGTGCCTCTGGGGACCAACCAGGTCAATTATGTGAGTGAAGCCAGCCTGTGGCCACCTGGACATGGGTGCTTATTTTTAAATTAATTGATTAATTTATTTTAATTGGAGGATAATGATTTACAATATTGTAATGGTTTCTGCCCGGAGAAGGCAATGGCATCCCACTCCATTACTCTTGCCTGGAAAATCCCATGGACAGAGGAGCCTGGTAGACTGCAGTCCATGGGGTCAAGAGTTGGACACAACTCAGTGACTTCACTTTCACTTTTCACTTTCATGCATTGGAGAAAGAAATGGCAACCCACTCCAATGTTCTTGCCTGGAGAATCCCAGGGACGGTGGAGCCTGGTGGGCTGCTGTCTATGGGGTCGCACAGAGTCGGACACGACTGAAGCAACTTAGCAGCAGCAATGGTTTCTGCCATATATCAACATGAATCAGCCAAAGCTATCCCTATGTCCCCTCTCTCTTGAACCTCCCTCCCACCTCCCACCCCATCCCACGCCTCTGGGTCATCACAGAGCTCTGAGCTGAGCTTCATGTATGTTACAGTAGGTTCCCACCAGCTATCCATTTTATGCATGGTAGTGTATATATGCCAATCCCAATTTCCCAATTCGTCCCATTCTCCCCTTCCCCACCCTTTCTCTTTTTAAAAACATTTTAAAAGTTTTGGCTGAGCTGCACAGCTCTCAGGATCTTATTTCCCGGAGCAGTGATCAAACTCTCAGCCTCCGTGAGAGCATGGAGGACCTAACCACTGGACCACGGGGAAGCCCCCATCTCTTCTTCACCAGCCTCCTGACCTCTCTAAACTCCCCTTTCTTTTTCACGTTGGGTCTGAACCAGTTACTCATTTTGACTTGGCTCCACTTGCAGATGGACGTCTCTCATGATCACCGGCCAGCTTCAAGCAAGAGGGACCCCACCCCATCTCCTACCTCATCCTTGGGTACTGCCCAGTTAGGCCCGCTGCCATATCACTTGGGAGAGTGAGGCCAGAAAGAGAACAGACAGGGGTTTGTCCAGCTGAAGGTGAGCATCCAGAAGCAAATAGCATGGGGGGCGGGGAGGTGAGAGTCATAGCTCAACTGTTCTAACTGTGGCAGGGGAAGTTCTGTCTCGTTACGGGGTGATACCAGACCTGCCAGGCCAACAGATACAACCGGCCAGGCCCACAGGTACTCAGCTTCAGGAGGCTGGGAAGGGCCTCAGGGGACTCCTGCATTTATCCCACGTGGGTGAGGCAGGGATGGGTGATGCCTGAGATCAGGAGAGAGCTGTCTGAAGCGGGTAGAGGAAACAGTACTCAGTATCTACCCAGGGCCAAGAATAATGCCTGTTCCCTCCAGCCAGACTGAAAAAGCTCATAACTCATGGAGGATTGGATAGAGTACGCTGAAGGATCTGGTTAGAAGGTTGCTCATTGATCACAATAGGGGGAAAAAATCAATTCTAGACTAAACACTGTTTTGGTCTGGCTTGATAAGGCTGAAATGCAAGACCCCAAAGGATAAAGCAGATTCTAAGAAACCTAATTGCATCCCAGAGCAAGCTTAAAGAAAATTTATGGGCATACAAAAATAGACACTGCCTAGTGAATTAGAATTTGAAATATGTGACACCTAAATATAAATTCCCAAGCATGCTAGGAAGAAGGGAAATGCAACTCACAATGAAAAGTCAATCAATTGAAAATAACCCAGAACTGACTGCAATCAGTTTAGAATTAACAGACAAAGACATTAAAGGTTAATATTACTGTTTTATGTATGTTTGAAAGTTAGAGACATGGAAATTATAAAAACTATAGTATAGCTTCTAGTGATGAAAACTGCAATGTCTCAGATGAAAAATACACTGCATGGGACTGATAACAAATGAGACATTATAGAAGAATGGTTTAGTGAAAAGACTGAAGGCCCAGAAATAGAAACCATGCAAAAAACTAATTTCCCTCTTTCTTTTTAAAATTTATTTTATTTTATTTTTTTACTTCAGTGGTTTCTCATGACATTTATTTTATTTTATTTTTTTTAATTTTTACTTTATTTTACTTTACAATACCGTATTGGTTTTGCCATACATTGACATGAATCCACTATGGGTGTATATGAGGTCCCAATCCTGAATCCCCCTCCCACATCCCACCCCATATCCTCTCTCTGGATCATCCCCGTGTACCAGCCCCACGCATCCTGTATCCTGTATCGAACATAGGCTGGTGCTTCCTTCTTACATGATAGTATACATGTTTCAATGCCATTAAAAAATTTATTTTAAATTGAAGTATAGTTGCTTCACAATATCGTGTTGGTTTCTGCCATACATCAGCATGGTTCAACCATAGGTATACATATGTCCCGTCCTTCTTGAACCTTCTTCCACCTCCTGCCCCACCCCACCACCCCTCTAGGCAGAGCACTGGAAACAGTGCAAAGTTTGCTAGGCTTCAGAATTGTATGACAGTAAGTTTCTGTGGTTTAAGCCACTTGCTTTGTTGTTCTTTGTCACAGCAGCCCTGGCAAACTAGTACCTACTCCAATTAAGTCAAAGAGATTGTTGAATCGGATAAAAAGTGAGACAGAACTGTATGCTGTCTACAGAAAGCACACTTTAACTATAAATTGACAAATAGGTTAAAAGTGAAACTATGAAAAGAGATATATCATGCTAACACTAATCAGAAAGCAGGGGTGACTGCATAGACAGCATGGATTTCAGAACAAAGTAGATGAACAGAAATAAAAAAGGTCATTTCGTAATGATAAAGGTGTTAGTTCATCAAGAGGTCATTACAATCATGCATCTAATAACTGAGCTTCAATATATATAGTGTAAGAACTGGTAAGATTGCAAAGACAAATAGCCAAGCTACAATCATGTCAGAGATTTCTTTTTTCCTGAAAAAATATCTATTTTTGACTGTGTTGGGTCTTGGTTGTGGCACACAGGCTCTTTCTTTGGGCGCGTAGGCTCTCTAGTTGACGTGCTTAGTTGCCTTGAAGCATGTGGGACTTAGTTCCCCAACCAGGGATGGAACCTGTGTTGGCTGCACTGGAAGGTAGATTTTTTTTTTTTCAATGTGGATCATTTATTGAATTTGTTACAATATTATTTCTGCTTTATGTTTTGTTTTTTTGGCCATGAGACATGTGGGATTTTAGCTCTCTGCCCAGGGATCGAACCACACCCCCAGCATTGGAAGGCAAAGTGCTAACTCCTGGACCACCACGGAAGTCCTGGAAAGTTGATTCTTTAACTCAGAAGTTCCCATGTCCAAAATTTCAATGTCCGTCTCTCAATAATGAATAGAACAAGTAGACAAAAAACTGCCACGGATATAGAAGAGGACCTGAGCAAATACTATTAGCCAGCTTGACCTGACTGGCGTTCCACATAACCACATCAGAGTACACATTCGTTCCAGGCGAGCATGGAACAGTCACTAAGATAGACCTTGTATGGGGCCCTGAAATCTGAATACACCGATGAGAATTCTAGTTATACAGTGTATGCACTCTGATCATAATGGGATTATATTAGATGTCAGTAACAGGAAGGTCTCTGGAAAGTTCCTAGATGTTTGGCAATTAAACAACATACTTGTAAAGAACTCTGGGATCATAGAAGTGTTCAAAAGAGAAATTAGAAAGTGCTTTGCACTGAACTAAAATGAAAATGCAATATATAAAAATTTGTGACATGCCACTAATTCAGTACTTACTAGGAAATTCAGGGCACTAAATGGCCATATTTCGTAAAGAAGAAAGGTCTCAAAATCAATGAATTCTACTTTCTACTCAGGAAACAAGCAAACAAAAAGAGCAAACTAAAATAAGCAGAAGAAAGGTAACAGTATAAAAATTACTGAAATAAACTTCAAGAACAGTAGAGAATATTTTTTTTTGGGGGGGTGTCACAGTCCTTTTTTATTTCTTTTTATTTTTTTCTAATTTTATTTATTTTTTTACTTTACAATACTGTATTGGGTGAACAGTAGAGAATATTAATAAGCCAAAAACTGCTTCTTTGAGAAAATCAATAAAATTGGTAAACCTTAGTCATACTAATCAGGAAACAAAGAGAGCAGACAGAAATTGCCAATATAAAAAATGAGAGATGTCATATCTTACAGATCCTACATATATTAAAGGATAATAGAAGACTATTCTGAGCAATCTTATTCTAATAAATTTGACAACTTAGATGAAACGGATACTTTCCTTGAAAGACACAAGCTATCAAAACCACCCAAAAAGAAACAAATCACCCAAACTGTCCAGTGTCTATTTAAAAATTTGAATTTGTAGTTATAAACTTCTCACAAAGAAAATTTCAGGCCCAGATGCTTCACTCAGGAATCATACCAAACATTTACAGAAAAATTATGTCAATTCTACCTGAAGTCTTCCAGACAATTGAAGAAAAAGGAAATAATACTTCACAAGTCATTCTATGGGGCTGAAAAGTGAATGTGTTAGTTGTTTAGGACTGTATTCTACCAGGCTCTTCTGTCCATGGAGTACTCTAGGCAAGAATACTGGAGTAGGTTGCCATTCCCTTCTCCAGGGAATTTTCCTGACCCAAGAATCGAACTCAGGTCTCCCACCTTGCAGGGAGATTCTCCACCATCTTTGCCACCAGGGAATCATTATGAGGTTAACACTACCTTCTATAAATGGTAGGAACTTCCCTGAGGATCCAGCGCTTAAGACTCTGTACTTCCAATGCAAGGGGCTCGAATTCCATCCCTGGTCAAGGAACTAAGCTCCTGCATGGCCAAAAAAAAAAAAAAAAAAAGCAATAATTAAATCAGACAAAGGCATTTTAAGGAAAGAATATTATCATGAGAAGAGTTGTAAAACTTCTCAACACAAGTTTAGCAATTATATATTAAATTGAATAATACATTTATTCCAGGAGTGCAAAGCTGTCATGAAACTTGAAAATCAATCTATATAATTCACAAATTTAAACCCCTCCCCCACAAAACCAAACCAAAACCAAACCGTATTTTCATCTCAGTAGACTGAGAGAAGGAAATGGCAACCCACTCCAGTGTTCTTGCCTGGAGAATCCCAGGGACAGGGGAGCCTGTTGGGCTCCTGTCTATGGGGTCGCACAGAGTCGGACACGACTGAAGCGACTTAGCAGCAGTAGCAGTAGCAGACTGAGAGAGAGAATTTGATAAACTCAATAGCCATTTACAATAAAACTTCTCAGTTAATTAGGAACAGAAGGAAGCTTCTTCAGTCTGATAAAGGTGTGTATTTAAAAAACAACGCTTCTTTTTTCATCTGCCTTGTAGTCAGGTACCCCACAGAGCTATGGATCTAGTGGAAGTAGCACAAGCTTCTGTGTCAGAAGCAGAAGTTCAAATCATAGCCTTCCTACTGCAATGATCACGCACATGGTCAATAGCCTCTGTGAGCCTGCGTGCCCTTGATTGTAATGGAGATAACGGATGAACAAGTTACGCTATGCTGCTTGCACACATTAAAATTAGTGCCTTTTCTTCCCTTTCTCTTTAATTGGTTCTGATGAAGGTGAGGTTGGTCCAGGACAGCAGTTTTCAGCATCTTTCTTAGCTACGAGTCTTCTGCAGACCTGAGACGCAAAAGGCATCAGAAGGTCTGCTCTGCTGGACCGTAAGAGCTCTCAGTTCCTCCTTTTTGGAAGGATCTGATGGAGTGGAATGGGGCAGAGGCTAGGAGGCAATGAGAGGAAGATAAGACACCCCTAAATCTGCAGTTGGGCTCTTTCTGGAAAAACCCAACCAGGTTTTTTTTGGCAATAGATTATCACTCCAGGCTTGTAGGACCGTGGGTGTCCAGGCTCAGATTTCTAACTAAGATTACATTTGAGTGTGGAACATGGGGGAGGTTAATCCATCAGGACAAGATCTGTCCGATTCAGCAGCAGGGACCGCCTCTAAGTTCTGAAGTGCTCCAGCTAGAAGGCACCTCTTGTTCTTCAGGGCTCAGCTGCCCAAGGTCACAGTTACACTGAGACCAGTTAGTTATTTGCATGAGATTAGTTTCATCCCTTGTCAGCAGCACTATTACACCATACTTCGCAATCAGGAACTATTTGGACTTCGTTTTGCCAGAGGCTGATATTTCACGCGTGGTCTTTAATGATTCTGAAGGCAATGTCAGGCTTCCAAGGAGGCTTGTTAGCCACGTGCAAGAGGAGAGAACTTGATGAAGGGGCGGGCAATGCCCCTGCCAGCCAATGAGCGCATTTTGTCAGGTGCTGGATTTCATGATACACATGAGAACGTCAAAAACGCTGAGAATCTGGCAGTGGAAGCCGGAGGTCCGAGAGACGTCAGCACAGCAGCCATGAGAACCGGAACAGACATTGACATCAACTGAACACACACAGGCACACACACACGTGGTCATGAAGTCTGGGGAGAAGCCGAGGAGAAACGGGGTGAAGAAGGACTTGGACAGGAGTGGTTATAATGTGAAACAGACTGTTTTACGTCCAGAAAGGATCAAGGTACCTTGTTGGACAGGATCAGGTGTGCAGCAGCAGGGGCGGTTCAGGGCTGAAATGTGAGATGAGATCTGATGGAAGGAAGAAGATGAATAACATTTGAAACATTCAAAGCACCTACGTTAAGTTTTAACCCTGGTACCACAGTGCAGAACCTAAAAGTCATGTCAGACATTAAAAAAAAAAAAGAATTATTGAAGTCTAGTTGATTTACCATGCTGTGTTTGGTTCTGATGTACAGCAAAGTGATTCAGTCATACATATATATATTCTTTTTCATATTTGTTTCCGTTATGGTTTGTTACAGGATATCGAATCTGGTCTCCAGTGCTCTACAGTGGGACCTTGCTGTTTTCCATTCTATGTATAGCTGTTTGCACCTGCCAACCCCAAACTCTCAACCCGTCCCTCCCCTACCTTGCCTGCTTGGCAACCACAGTCTGTTCTCTATGTCTGCAAGTCTGTTTCTGTTTCATAGATATGTTCATATTTTATTTGTTTATTTGCTTGTTTATTTATTTATATATTGGCTGCCCCTCGAGGTTTGCGAGCCTTTAATTCCCCCAGGAGGAATCGAACCGGGGCTTCAGCAGTGAAAGCACCAAGTCCTAAGCGCTGGACCACCAGGCAAGTCCCATCTGTGTTATAGTTGCAATTGCACATATTACAAGCGATATCATCCAGTGTTTGACATCAGATGCTTTACCCTTGAGCACTTTTAGCCTCCGGCCAGGGACATTTCTCACGGCCCTGCTCCACGGCCGTCCCACTGGTTACCATCTCGCTGCCTCTGGCTCTGCCTCGCCCCTCTCACGTCCTTGCCTCCTCTCCTCCCCTCCTGCCTTCTCTCATCTCCTTGTCTGATCGCTGGTTCCCCCATGGCCCCCCGACTGCGCCTGCCTTGGTGGCCCAGGCTTCTCCACGCAGATATTCCACTAGATCTTCACCTTCTACTCAGAGCAACTTGTGAGGCTTATCTCCCTCCCTAATAGGATTCTGGCTCTGGTTCAGATAATAAAAATTCCCCTTGATGACGCTGAATCTGCATCTTCTGAGGAGTGCGGGTTAGACAGTCATGTGTGATAAGTGACTTGGCCTGTCTGCAGGGCACCGTTTCCAGGTGTGGCCTCTAGGTTTTACCCCCCGGACGACTTGAACATAGTTTTACACACACACTTGACAAATCTCTGGAGCCATACAAATAGTTTGCACTCGCTGTTGTTCCAATGGCCCCACCCGTGAAACGGGATCCTGTGTGCAGTCAGCTGTGTCCAGCTCTTTGTGACTCTGTGGTCTGTAGCCCACCAGGTTCCTCTGGCCGTGGGATTTCCAAGAATGCTGAGTGGGTTGCCATTTCCTTCACCAGAGGATCTCCCCGACCCAGTGATCGAACCTGAGACTCCCATGTCTCCTGAATTGGAAGGTGGATTCTTATCCACTGGATCACCAGGAAAGTCCAAAATGGGGACACTAACAGTTATTGCAATTTATTTACTCAACATTTTGATTTGAAGACTGCAGACACTAACATTATCACTGACTCACATGTCTAAATGGTATTGTTCGTTTTTGTTTTTTATTCTTGTGATTTTAAGAATACATTTTTCCTATGACCAGTATTTTCCTAGAAAACTTGTAGTCCAAATATGTGGGCTATCCAGTCACATTCTCCATCCTTTTGAATGGAAATGCACTGATATCTGTCAGAGGGACTTCTTGGATGGGGTCTCAGGGCTGGAGAAGGAAGGGTAGCAAAGAAAGGACCAAGGTGAAGGATCTGGGAGCAGAGAGGGGAAGGACCAGCACAGTGCTTGGCAATGCCCAGGACTAGAAGGAGTAAGTTATTATTATTTTTTAAAATATTTTATATATTTGCTTATTTAGGCCATGCAAGGCCTTAGCTGCAACATGCAGATTCTCAGTTGAGGCATATGGGATCTAGTTCCCTGGCCAGGAACCAGGTTTCTGCATTAGGAGTGACAAAAGTCTTACCAGCCAGACCAAGAAGTCCAGGGTCTTGATGTTGTCATTTATGTATGAATCACGGACTTGTTCTTCTGAGTGACGAGTGAGTTTGTGTGCCTCCTCCCCACTTGAGTGTGTGGGGAGCCCAGTCTTTCTGGAACAGGAACTTCTCAGCAGAGGTGGCCTGCCCACCATGGGCTCCTCTTAAACCAGAGGGACACCTCTCACTCTTAATTCTAGTCCCCCAGAGACTGAAGGCACCTCCCATATTTGACTGGTTCATCATTATGTAAACTCAGGAATAATTATGAGGGAAATGATAGCTTACGGTGAACAGTGTCGGATTTGTGATCTCCGAAGAAGAAGATTTAGCTTCGGGACCAGGGACCCGTCTTGATCACTCAAGAGCTTTTGTACAGCAGAATTTTACTAAAGTATAAAAAGGTACAGAGAAAGCTTCTGACATAGACATCAGAAGGGGGATGGAGGGTGCCCCCTGCTAGTCTTTAGCAAGTGGTTTTATGTCTGTTAGAAAGCTGTTAATTAGATAAGAGAGACACCTCAAGGCTGATGAGTTTCAGCAGGCCCCTCTCCCACAATGTGCACTTTTGAGATAGGATGGCATGATGTGTGTCATCCCCCAGCTGTAAAACAACTGATGGGAATACTGGTTTGTTGAGCTATTATCAGCCCAAGGTTTGAGAAAAGAAAAAAAGTTAGTCTTAGGTGGAACCATTTTGAAGAAAGGTAAATTCCAAAGCAAATACATAGTTTCATTAACATAGCTTAAGAAAAACATTTCCATAGAGAAACCTCCTTTTAATTTTGTATGGCGAAGAGATAAAAATCTGGCACTTGTAGTTTGCTTCCTCCTGCTGCTTAAGGGAGAGATAAAAAATGTCTGACACTTGCAGCCTATTTCCTCTGTTTGGAAACCCCTGGCCTTCCTGCCTGTGGGTCTGTTTTGTAATTAGAAGTGAAAGTCCTCCTCCTTTAGGCTAGGCATGATGTCCCTGAGCTTCTCAGGCCTGTCACTCTCTCCACGTGGATGAAGCCCTTAGTAGACAAAAGAAAGGGTCAAAGGGCTTAAACACTGGGTGGGGGGAAGTTCTCTCCATTTGCGGGGAAGAGGGAGGAGTAATTCCATAACAATATATCCATCCGGAGAAAGAAGACAGTGGCTCATGATTTGGCACAAGATGGCTTCCCAGGTGGTGCTGATGGTAAAGAACCCTCTTGCCAATGCTGGTAGATGTAAGAGACAGTTTTGATCCCTGCGTCGGGAAGATCCCCTGGAGGAGGGCATGGCAACCCACTTCAGTATTCTTGCCTGGAGAATCCTATGGACAGAGGAGCCTGGCAGGCTGCAGTCCCTGGGGTTGCACAGAGTTGGACACAACCGAAGCAAGTTAGCATGCATGCATGGAAAAAGCCATAACATCAGGAAGCAAAGCCTGACTTTATTTCCTGTATAACTGGATGCAACTTAGATGTAAATTAGTGGTGACTTCTGCAGAGTCTTAATGTGAGTCAATAGAACCTGGTTCAGTTCATCTTCACCAGGGCCACATTTGTCTTGGTTTTCCTGGGGCCCTGGTTTTGTCTTGGTTTTCCGGGGGTCCTGGTTTTGTCTTGCTTTTCCTGGGGTCCTGGAGAGAGGAGATGGTCCGAGGACAGGATGCGTGTGCCAGAGTGTTTTCCACGAACGCTTTAGTAGCTGGAAACAGATGTGCCAGGTGGCTGGCTGGCCAACAGCATAATGTAGAAAGCATTAGAACATAGATCCTTCCAAGCAGGGTTAGCTTGACTGCTTGGTTCTCAGGAGCGTCTCTCATGCCTTCAGAACAGAGAGGAAACCAGCCTCTTCCTGGTCCAGGTTCGTGGGCTTAAGGCGGCTCTGGCTTCCGGTGCTCTGTGCTTTGGGGCTGGCCTCGCCGCATCGCTCATCTTGCTTGGTCTCTTCGAGAGCAGCCACTTAAAACTGCAGACAGGAGCTTAGCGTCTTGGCAGCTCCCATGGAGAAACCGTGTACAGCGTCCACGGGAGCTGGAAGACCTGAGTTATTTCCCGTTCGCCTCGTGACTGGAGTGGTTTCCAAAGGGGTGTGTGGCAGAGACGGGAGAGGCTGGCGCCCATCGACTCCAGCCCTGGAAATAACAGGGTTGCGGTCCCCCAGGATTTATGGGGGGATCTGGTAGGATCTGATACCTGGAACCTCACTCAGATGGATTCACAGGCTACAAACAAGTCATGCTGGAAGGGGATTGTATCTGGCCACATCTCTGTCCTTTGTAACTTTTTAAGCCTGACGTCTTTGGCTTAGAGATCATGAATTATGGAACAGTAGTGATTTCAGACCTTAGAGACCATCCACTTGAACTTCGCTCTTTTATGGAGGAGAAATTGAGGAAGTGAGATGTTAAATGAGTTTCCTAAGGTCAGTTACAGAAGTGGGGCTGGAACTCGGCTCACATCCTTTCTGAAGCATCACTCAAAGTTCCCTGATTGTCCTTCCCTGCCCCCCTTTTTTGCACCAACACACACGGTGTGTTTTCTCATGTTCTCCATGGAGACCTTTGCACCAGAAACCACGCACCGCCCCCAGCCCACCACGGCCCCATTCTGACTGAGCCTTTCCATAATCTGGTGCATATTTCCTACAAAGGAGTACAAAAAACAAGATACAATACATGTTTAGAGATTACCTACTCTGAGAAGGCTTAACCTGACAATTGTGAGTGGTTTAGAACGTGGGTCCCCAACCCCAGAGTCATAGACCAGTCTGTGGCCCATTAGGAAATGGGCCGCATGACAGGAAGGGAGCAGCAGGCAAACCCAAAAGTACCCCCCCATCCCTGTCCATGGAAAACCATCTTCCACGAAACCAATCCCTGGTGCCAAAAAGAGTGGGGACCGCTGGTTTAGAGAAAACACGATTTAAACCACAGAGGCGCATGCTTTCCAGGTAACACAGCCACTTGTCTTATTCTACAAGTTGGAGGATGTGATTTTTGCACCTTACGTGCTGTCTTCATCTCCTGGGCCTCCCCACCTGTCCTCTAGCCCCCAGACACAAGAAGCAAATTTCTATAATTTACTAACCTTTCTATTTCAAGGGGCTTCCCTGATCGCTCAGTTGGTAAAGAATCTGCCTGCAGTGCAGGAGACCCCAGTTTGATTCCTGGGTTGGGAAGATCTGCTGGAGAAGGGATAGGCTACCCACTCCAGTATTCTTGGGTTTCCCTTGTGGCTCAGCTGGTAAAGAATCTGCCTGCAATGTGGGAGACCTGGGTTCGATGCCTGGATTAGGAAGATCCCCTGGAGAAGGGAAAGGCTACCCACTCCAGTATTCTGGCCTGGAGAATTCCACAGACTGTATTATAGAGTCACAAAAAGTCGGATTCGACTGAATGACTTTCACTTTTCTGTTTCAAATTGAGATTCTGATTTGTATTGGAACATGGCTCAACTATCAGCCTGCTTTTACTCTTTGCTGGTGAGGCTCTGTGCTTCCTCTCAAGGGGTGCTGGGGCCTCACCGAGCGGCCCCAGGCTTGCAGGTTCCTCTCCTGTGGATCCAGCTGTTTTATCGGACACTGTTTCATCAGCCTTCCCAGCTTCTTCCTGTCTTTTCTGTTGGAGTGGTAAACGGTCCTTTTCTTTCCTAAACACTACTTTACAGCTGATTCCTGGGTTTTGTTTTAACCGCTTTGAACAAGTGAGATGGAATCCCACCTGGCCCTGGGTTTGGATGCCACACTCACAGCAGGAGGGTGTGTGAAAAGGTTATTGCCCACATAATCAGGCGTTTGGGAAGAGCAGAATAGGCTTCTCAAGCTGGTCCAGACAAGTCTTGAGAGAGCAAGGAAGAGAGACTGGCCTGGGGCTTCTTGGGGCGGGGCTGAGTTGAGGGTCCAGGCATGGGAAAAGCTTCCATGGTTGGACTGTCCCTCTGGGCCGAAAGAGGGAGCGCTCAGGCTTTCTTGCTCCGTGTGGTGGAGGGGTTGGCCGGAAGGATGAGGCTTAGAAGCTGTCAGCAGTCAAACATCAGTAAATGGAGCTCTTTCTTATGGGATTATTTTGGATTTAAGAACAGTTGTTCAAAATATGGAAACATTTTTGTCATGTCACACAGGAGTCACTTCTCCTTGATTAATAACCAAATTCCAGGGCTCACAAGTCGCAGAGTAACAAAGCCAGGAATGCACGGTCCCTCACTTCCTAATATCCGAGTAAACCAAACCATCGGCCAGTGACTCCACAGCGTTCTCTGTTTAGCTATGAAGCTTCAGGTAATTGGGCTTCCCTGGTGGCTCGTTGGGTAAAGAATCCGCCTGCAATGCAGGAGACCTGGGTTCGATCCTTGGGTGGGGAAGATCCCTTGGAGAAGAGAATGGCTACTCCCTGCAGTATTCTTGCCTAGAGAATCCCATGGACAGAGGAGCCTGGTGGGCTACAGTCACTGGGGTCACAAAGAGTCAGACATGACTGAGCGACTAACACTTTCACTTTTCTTCACATCAAGTAATTACTCTCTGGCAACATAGTGATGATTAAACTAGTCTTTGTCATTAAAAAAAAAATCATTTTCTTATTCAAAGTTTCAACTGTCCTACTCATGATGAAATGCAAATTAAGGACTTCCCTGACGGTTCAGCGGTTAAGAATCTGCCTGCCAGTGCAGGGGACACAGGTTCCATCCCTGCTCCGGCAACTAAGCTCTGTGCCACGGCTACTGAGCCTGCACTCTAGAGCCTGTGAACCGCAGTTACTGACCCTAGGGCTTGTGCTCCACAGCAAGAGAAGCCACTGGAATGAGAAACTCCGAGTGTCACCACGAAGAGCAGCCCCCACAAGCCGCAACTGGAGACGCCTACGCCCAGCAACAAAGAGCCAGGGCAGCCAAAAATAAATACACAAATATGGAAAAGAAGAGATTAAAATGAAGATCCCCATGCCGCTAATTTCCAGATTCACACATCTAGTTCTGACTTCTCCCCCGAGACCCAGACATGCAGACTCAAGAGTTTCCTTGATAGCTCCATAGGCGCATCTCAAAGGCATCTCAAGTTGGACATGCTCCAAAGACAGCTACAGATTTGTTCTCCAAACTTGATCCTTCTCTTAACTTCCCCATCTCGTAAATGGCCGCACCGTCTTCCTACTTTTGTCATCTGAAATTCTAGAAGGCACTCCAGATGGCCCTCTTGCTCTCACTCTCCCTAAGTCTTGTGGGTTCAGTTCAGTTCAGTCGCTCAGTCGTGTCCGACTCTTTGCGACCCCGAAATCTCTCCTCGTATCCCCCATTCCTCGTCCAAGCACCGCAGCTGCCTGTCTCCTATCTGGGCACGGCAGGAGCCCCACAGAGCCCCTCACTTCTTCCCGTGCCCCTGCCCACTGTCCCCCTAAAAGATAATTGAAGTCCCAACCCCTGGAAATTGGAAATGTGCCCTTATGTTGAAATAGGATCTTTGCAGTTGCAATCAAGCGAAAATGAAATCATTAGCGTTAGCCCTAATCCTATCTGGCTGGCGTCCTTGTGAGCAGAAGAGACATGGAAACACCCACACAGGGAAGATGGCCACGTGAGGATGGAGGCGGAGACTGTGATGCTGCTGCCATGAACCCAGGCCTGATGCCGACTGAGTTCTTGGCCTTCCCCAGTCAGTAGAAATTGACTAGAGGTGGTGGCTCAGTGGTAAAGAACCCACCTGCCCGTGCAGGAGACCTAGGTTCAATCCCTGGTCCAGAAAGATCCCCTGGAGAAGGAAATGGCAACCCACTCCAGTATTCTTGCCTGGGAAATCCTTATGGACAGAGGAGTCTGGTGGGCTACCATCCACGGGGTCTCAAAGAACCGGACATGACTAAACAACAGCAACAAGAGGCCAGACAAGAAATTCAAGCAAGCTCGCTTTCTGGTGGTGGAGCGCGGAGGAGACATGCAGAAATAACAGCTCGCAAGGGGAAAGGAAAGGAGGAAGAGAAGGTCATCAGCCTTGGCCTTCAGGTGGCTGAAGGAGAAAATGTATTTGGTGTGTGCTACACCTTTGCACACTTCAGTGACACTTTTGTCCATGTCACTGATCTTTCTGGCAAGGAAACCATCTGTTGTATAACTGGTGGGATGAAGGGCTGATCGAGATGAGTCCTTGCCATATGCTGCCATGTTGGCTGCCTAGGATGTAGCCCAGCGATGCAAGGAGCTGGGCATCACTGCCCTCCACATCAAACTCCAGGCCTCAGGAGGAAATACCACCCAGACTCCTGGACCAGGGCCCCAGTCAGTGCTCGGAGCCCTCGCCCGCTCAGGGATGGAGATTGGGCAGATTGAGGATGTCACGCCCAACCCCTCTGACAGCATCCACGGGAAGTGGGGTCACTGTGGTCGTTATCTGTGAACTGGACTCCTCAAGTTATTGTTTTGTGTTAATAAATTGTCTAGATGTTAAAAAAAAAAAATGCTGGGGCCTCACCGAGCGGCCCCAGGCTTGCAGGTTCCTCTCCTGTGGATCCAGCTGTTTTATCGGACACTGTTTCATCAGCCTTCCCAGCTTCTTCCTGTCTTTTCTGTTGGAGTGGTAAACGGTCCTTTTCTTTCCTAAACACTACTTTACAGCTGATTCCTGGGTTTTGTTTTAACCGCTTTGAACAAGTGAGATGGAATCCCACCTGGCCCTGGGTTTGGATGCCACACTCACAGCAGGAGGGTGTGTGAAAAGGTTATTGCCCACATAATCAGGCGTTTGGGAAGAGCAGAATAGGCTTCTCAAGCTGGTCCAGACAAGTCTTGAGAGAGCAAGGAAGAGAGACTGGCCTGGGGCTTCTTGGGGCGGGGCTGAGTTGAGGGTCCAGGCATGGGAAAAGCTTCCATGGTTGGACTGTCCCTCTGGGCCGAAAGAGGGAGCGCTCAGGCTTTCTTGCTCCGTGTGGTGGAGGGGTTGGCCGGAAGGATGAGGCTTAGAAGCTGTCAGCAGTCAAACATCAGTAAATGGAGCTCTTTCTTATGGGATTATTTTGGATTTAAGAACAGTTGTTCAAAATATGGAAACATTTTTGTCATGTCACACAGGAGTCACTTCTCCTTGATTAATAACCAAATTCCAGGGCTCACAAGTCGCAGAGTAACAAAGCCAGGAATGCACGGTCCCTCACTTCCTAATATCCGAGTAAACCAAACCATCGGCCAGTGACTCCACAGCGTTCTCTGTTTAGCTATGAAGCTTCAGGTAATTGGGCTTCCCTGGTGGCTCGTTGGGTAAAGAATCCGCCTGCAATGCAGGAGACCTGGGTTCGATCCTTGGGTGGGGAAGATCCCTTGGAGAAGAGAATGGCTACTCCCTGCAGTATTCTTGCCTAGAGAATCCCATGGACAGAGGAGCCTGGTGGGCTACAGTCACTGGGGTCACAAAGAGTCAGACATGACTGAGCGACTAACACTTTCACTTTTCTTCACATCAAGTAATTACTCTCTGGCAACATAGTGATGATTAAACTAGTCTTTGTCATTAAAAAAAAATCATTTTCTTATTCAAAGTTTCAACTGTCCTACTCATGATGAAATGCAAATTAAGGACTTCCCTGACGGTTCAGCGGTTAAGAATCTGCCTGCCAGTGCAGGGGACACAGGTTCCATCCCTGCTCCGGCAACTAAGCTCTGTGCCACGGCTACTGAGCCTGCACTCTAGAGCCTGTGAACCGCAGTTACTGACCCTAGGGCTTGTGCTCCACAGCAAGAGAAGCCACTGGAATGAGAAACTCCGAGTGTCACCACGAAGAGCAGCCCCCACAAGCCGCAACTGGAGACGCCTACGCCCAGCAACAAAGAGCCAGGGCAGCCAAAAATAAATACACAAATATGGAAAAGAAGAGATTAAAATGAAGATCCCCATGCCGCTAATTTCCAGATTCACACATCTAGTTCTGACTTCTCCCCGGAGACCCAGACATGCAGACTCAAGAGTTTCCTTGATAGCTCCATAGGCGCATCTCAAAGGCATCTCAAGTTGGACATGCTCCAAAGACAGCTACAGATTTGTTCTCCAAACTTGATCCTTCTCTTAACTTCCCCATCTCGTAAATGGCCGCACCGTCTTCCTACTTTTGTCACCTGAAATTCTAGAAGGCACTCCAGATGGCCCTCTTGCTCTCACTCTCCCTAAGTCTTGTGGGTAGATTTACGAAATCTCTCCTCGTATCCCCCATTCCTCGTCCAAGCACCGCAGCTGCCTGTCTCCTATCTGGGCACGGCAGGAGCCCCACAGAGCCCCTCACTTCTTCCCGTGCCCCTGCCCACTGTCCCCCTAAAAGATAATTGAAGTCCCAACCCCTGGAAATTGGAAATGTGCCCTTATGTTGAAATAGGATCTTTGCAGTTGCAATCAAGCGAAAATGAAATCATTAGCGTTAGCCCTAATCCTATCTGGCTGGCGTCCTTGTGAGCAGAAGAGACATGGAAACACCCACACAGGGAAGATGGCCACGTGAGGATGGAGGCGGAGACTGTGATGCTGCTGCCATGAACCCAGGCCTGATGCCGACTGAGTTCTTGGCCTTCCCCAGTCAGTAGAAATTGACTAGAGGTGGTGGCTCAGTGGTAAAGAACCCACCTGCCCGTGCAGGAGACCTAGGTTCAATCCCTGGTCCAGAAAGAT
The DNA here is from genome assembly GCA_006410635.1 of Cephalophus harveyi. Lineage (NCBI taxonomy): Eukaryota > Metazoa > Chordata > Mammalia > Artiodactyla > Bovidae > Cephalophus > Cephalophus harveyi. Next base: position 66,241 of record SJYT01046516.1, on the reverse strand, counting down.
CCCCTGGAGAAGGAAATGGCAACCCACTCCAGTATTCTTGCCTGGGAAATCCTTATGGACAGAGGAGTCTGGTGGGCTACCATCCACGGGGTCTCAAAGAACCGGACATGACTAAACAACAGCAACAAGAGGCCAGACAAGAAATTCAAGCAAGCTCGCTTTCTGGTGGTGGAGCGCGGAGGAGACATGCAGAAATAACAGCTCGCAAGGGGAAAGGAAAGGAGGAAGAGAAGGTCATCAGCCTTGGCCTTCAGGTGGCTGAAGGAGAAAATGTATTTGGTGTGTGCTACACCTTTGCACACTTCAGTGACACTTTTGTCCATGTCACTGATCTTTCTGGCAAGGAAACCATCTGTTGTATAACTGGTGGGATGAAGGGCTGATCGAGATGAGTCCTTGCCATATGCTGCCATGTTGGCTGCCTAGGATGTAGCCCAGCGATGCAAGGAGCTGGGCATCACTGCCCTCCACATCAAACTCCAGGCCTCAGGAGGAAATACCACCCAGACTCCTGGACCAGGGCCCCAGTCAGCGCTCGGAGCCCTCGCCCGCTCAGGGATGGAGATTGGGCAGATTGAGGATGTCACGCCCAACCCCTCTGACAGCATCCACGGGAAGTGGGGTCACTGTGGTCGTTATCTGTGAACTGGACTCCTCAAGTTATTGTTTTGTGTTAATAAATTGTCTAGATGTTAAAAAAAAAAAAAAAGAGAAAAAAATCAGGCAAGGCTTTATTGGGGCTCCTGCGCTGGCTACTTAAAGGTGAAGGTGAAGTCACTCAGTCGTGTCCGACTCTTTGCGACCCCGTGGACTGTAGCCTACCAGGCTCCTCCGTCCATGGGATTCTCCAGGCAAGAATACTGGAGTGGGTTGCCATTTCCTTCTCCAGGGGATCTTCCCGACCCAGGGATCGAACCCAGGTCTCCCGCATTGGAGGCAGACGCTTTAACCTCTGAGCCACCAGGGAAGCCAGAGGAAGCAAAAACAAGTCACATGTTTACTTGCTCCCTCCCATGGGATGGGGGGGCAAACGTGTTCCTTTATGTCATCCCTTATACAGGGTGAGGGCAGCGGTGTGCTTAGGGTTGGGCTGGAGGGGTGGCCTGGGTGGTCTGCCCACCCCTTTGTGGTGTTGAGTGCAGGGGGGCATGTGCGGTACCCTGCTTTTGCTCCCAACACCCAGTTTTTTTTGCTCCCAGCTCCTCAGAAAGGGCAGCTGGATTTTTTGGCATCTTTTGGCCCAGAATTTGCCCCAACTGGGCACGCACACAGTTATTTTTAGTCTCTTATAGTTTCCTTGTATTCTGCATTTCAAGGAGAGGTGTGTTCAGGTGCAAGCTTTGCAGCATTGCAGCGAAGGGGCCGAGGTCCCAGTCTGTCTCTGGAACCCCTGGGGCCAGCAGGAGCTGGAAGAGGCAAGGAAGCCTCCTCCCCTAGAGACTTTGGAGGGAACAAGACCTCTCAACACCTTGATTTTGCACTTCTGACCTCCAGAACTGTGAGACAATAGATTTCTGTTGTTTTCACCCTCCCCACCTCCCCCCAGTTTGTGGTACTTTGTTACAGCATCCTGGAGCAGCTAATACAGACCCTATAACCACTGTTTTTGCACAACGGCCAGGGGGATCTTTGTAATTTCTTTCAAATCGTGCCCTTTCTCTGCATAAAAACCTACTGATTTTCCTCTGAATTTAGAATGTAATTCAAGCTATTTTCCAGGCCAGTGAGACCTTATGCATCAGGGCCCGATGGTTTCTGGGCTCACCTCCTCCTCCTCCCCCAACTCCATTCCTCCTGTTTGTTTCTGGAACATGTTTTTCTGGCTCTTCCCATTCACTGGGCCCATGGCTCTGAGGGATGAGCTGGAGTCACTAACCTCACCTGAGTATCGCCCCATTTCATTTCCTCCAGATCACACATCCCGGTGTGGCATTTCTGTTCTACGTCGTCATTGGTCCCCGTCCCTCCATGGTGAAGGTCATGAGGTCTGAGCTTGCCTGTGCTGCCACATCTCGAGTCCAGAAAAGTGCTGGGCATGGCTAGGAGCGTCATATACATTTGGTTAGTGGATGTCTGATATATGCAAATGTAAGATGTGCTTTGCTTGATACTTTCTATTTATTGGGCTTCCCTGGTGGCTCAGAGGGTAAAGCGTCTGCCTGCAATGTGGGGGACCAGGATTCGATCCCTGGGTTGGGAAGAGCCCCTGGAGAAGGAAATGGCAACCACTCCAGTATTCTTGCCTGGAGAATCCCATGGATGGAGGAGCCTGGTAGGCTACAGCCCATGGGGTCACCAAGAGTCAAACACAGCTGAGCGACATCACTTTCTTTTTCTGTTTATTGAATGTTTTCTTTTTGGCTGTGCTGGGTCTTCACTGCGGTGCATACACTAGCTTTCTCTAGTTGTGGCACACGGGCTTGGTTGCCCCTTGGCACGTGGGATCTTAGTTGCCTGCCCAAGGACTGAACCCATGTTTCCTGCATTGGAAGGCAGATTGTTAACCATTGGATCGCCAGGGAAGTCCCTGTATTTACTGAATTTATCGACATTCCCTTAAGTGTATTTGCGTAAGTGCAACGCACACTTTTCCTCAATTAATCTCTCGTTTCTTAATCTAGAAAGAGCAGTCAAGCCTTAGCCAAGAGAGGCCGAGAGGGTCTCAGCATGCCTGATGACCGAGAAACCACCTGTTGGCATGAAGCCAGAGCGTCTTGGCCTGCATGAGGCTCTTCTCACCCTTCTCAAGGGTCATCCCGTGTGACTCCAAGGTGAACCACTGCTCCACCAAGCCAACGTGACAAAGTATAACAGCTGGTGCATGTAGGTGAGGGGGTAGGGATGGTCATTGCGGCATTCTGTTATTTTATTCCAAGTTTGAAAATTTTAAAAAGTTGGGGAAAAACATCACAGAAAATGCTGTTTGATTTCAAATTGCCTTTAGAAAAACTTTGTGTAAGACTGAAGGACAAACAGCCCGATTGGATCAGAAAATTGACTGAAAAATATCCGGTTCGTTTAGGAGTATAATGCATCTGATGGCCAATATGTCTATTTTATGTATTTTTAAGATGAGTCAGGGGCTTTCCCGGTGGCTCAGCGGTAAAGAATCCATCTGCAATTCAGGAGATGCAGGATACCTGGGTTCCATCCCTGGGTTGGGAAGATCCCCTGGAGAAGGGCATAGCAATCCACTCCAGGATTCCTGCCTGGAGAATTCCATGGACAGAGAAGGGCTACAGTCCATAGGGTCACGAAGAGTCAGACACGACTGAAGCAACTGAGCAGACACAGGCGAGGTCAAGCCTTCGCAACAAATCAGGGCAAAATCAGCATGCCTCGGTAGGTCTTATTTCTGCGGTGGAATCTCGAGTTGTAGTTTTCATGGGTGAATGGAGTTCTGCTGTCCCCCAGGGACCCTCACCCATCAGAGCCTTTCACATGGGACCAGCTTCTGGGGGACTTCAGGTGTGTTTCCAGCTGCTCCTCCTGGAACTGTGTCAGCTGACCCCAGACCTGTGAGTCAGGACTTCTCTGTTTGTGTTTAAGCTCTGTCCCACTTTCAGGAAGCTATCAGGCCTTTGATTCTCTTTGGAGAACTGAAATGAAGAGTCAACTTCTAGAATCCTATTGTGAAATACAGCAAAAGCAGTTCTAAGAGGGAAGTTAATCAGACTTGTGGTTGCCAAGGGGATGGGGAAGGAAGAGGGTTGGATTGGGAGTTTGGGGGTTAGCAGATGCAAGCTATTATATACAGGATGGATAAACAACAAGGTCCTACTGTATACCACAGGGAACTTGATTCAATATCCTGTGATAAACCACAAAGTAAAAGATTATAAAAGAGAAGGTATATATATGTATAACTGAATCACTTTGGAGTACAGCAGAGATTAGCACAACATTGTAAATCGACTATACTTCAATAAAGTAAATTTAAAAAATAAAAGAAAGAGGAAATTCATCAGGAAAAAAGAAAAATCTCCAATAGCAACCTAATGTTATACCTCAAGAGACTAGAAAAGGAAGAACAAAGTCCAAAGTTAGTCGATGGAAGGGAACAACAAAGGTTACACCAGAAATAAATGAAACAGAGAACTAAAAAGACAAAATGAAATCAAGAGCTGGTTCTTTGAAAAGATAAACAAAATTGACAAATCTTTAGCTAGAATCACCCAGAATTTTCTTAAGTGTGGTAAGAATTAACAAAATTTCTCTTGGAAGATGTGAAATGATCTAAAAAGTAAACAATGCATAAATAATGGAAAGATATGATGCAATGGCATCCCACTCCGGTACTCTTCCCTGGAAAATCCCATGGATGGAGGAGCCTGGTGGGCTGCAGTCTATGAGGTTGCTAAGAGTCAGATACGACTGAGCGACTTCTCTTTCCCTTTTCACTTTCCTGCATTGGAGAAGGAAATGGCTCCCCACTCCAGTATTCTTGCCTGGAGAATCCCAGGGACGGGGGATCCTGGTGGGCTGCCGTCTCTGGGGTTGCACAGAGTCGGACATGACTGAAGCGACTTAGCAGCAGCAGCAGCATGATAGCAGTAGCTCAAAGATTGATGCTCATTCATCTTAAGGACTTTCTGTGGCAAATATAATAGTTGGTCTTTTGTCCTAGTAGACTAAATAAAAAGAGGGGACAAAAAATAGTTACATAAGCTATAACAGGGAGAGCTGAGGTTCGAAGTTATTATTTTGGATTTTGCACATTGAATCACTTGATGAATTGGTTTGATTCTGTCCATCATCTCTTAACGGTAGACATTTTTTTTAAAGAGTGACGGGACGGGGTCAGCCAGGCTGGGAGAGTCACTGTCCTGGGGGTCTCCGGGGTGCAGGGGAATAAGCAGAACCAGAATACATGTTATTCACAGTATAACGTGACCCTTCCCATTTGCTGACTGCACTGCAATGTCTTTCAGTTGTGCTTTTAGTTGCTTGCGCCCAGCTCCCTGAGGACTTGGTCTTCCCCCTTCCCTTGACCTTCCACGTCCCCCTTCCCCACACGCCTGCGTGGGACCCCTGCTGCTTTCTGCCCAGGGGCATTGGTGGGGAGGCCCAGGCTCCATTTCCACTCTTGTCAGGGCTTGCCTGTGGGCCCAGGAGGCTCAGAGTCAAGTGCAGACCCCATGGCATCTGGGGCAGGGCAAGACGGTGGCTGTCTCGTCTTAGGCTGGCTGTACCTGGCTTTGGCAGGGGCCTCTCACCTGCTCCTGGTCCAGGGGCCCAGCACATCCTGTGCAGAGGTTGCAGTTCCTTGGGGTCATCCATTCCTTGCGTGTTGGTGTGATGGACCCAAGGGAAGGGGAGTTTCGCTTCCCCACCCCGTCAGGCTGTGCATTTTCATTTTGCATTGACTCTGGCAAATTACATCACTGACCCTGTGTGCCAGGACCTGGGGCAGCAGCGAAGCAGCAGAGGAGATGAGGTAGGGGTACGTTCTTCCCATTAATTCCATCTCTGGTTGGTTCTGGTATCAGGCTACGGAACTTTCCATTAAGAAACTTTTTCAACACTGCTCAGATTTCGAGCTTTTATTCATATAATTTTTCTGTTCTGAAATGTCTTCTCTTAGCCTCTAAGATTTTCCAACTTCTCCTTATTTTTAAAGGCCCCAATCCAGATTGATCTCTCTCACAAGACTCCTGGCCCACTCCGGACAACCTTGCAGGCTCTCTGTGCTGAACTCAGGCTGTATCTTTCTGGGTGCTATTTACGAATTAAACATAGATTTCTGATCGTTCATCCTGTGTTCATTGTTCGGCCTCGTTATTGAATTTTTCAGGTGCTTGTGATTTGTTTACTTGACTCTTCTTAGTACAGTCTCCTGCAAAACGTGATAGATGCATGCACAGATATTTGTTGAATGAATGACACCCTCAGTGTGTGATGGCATTTTCTGAAAGTAAGGGAACAATTAAGGCCATACTTTTTAAAGACGTTGTTTGGTCAAAATCAAACTTCTAAATCCAGTGACTTCAAATGATCAATTAGAGAAAAAGTAATGATGAACTAGAAACTGACAATGAAGAAAGGAATTTTCAGCCAGAAGACAGTGGTTTTTACACTTTACACTTTTACACTGTAATTTGAAGTCTGTGTTTGACAATCACAAGGTTAAGGACAGGGAAGCCTGACGTGCTGCAGTCCATGGGGTCACAAAGAGCTGGACACAACTGAGCGACTGGACAACTGATTCCTCTATCTATGAATGATTAGATGAAATTCTCACTGCGACATGAGCGTGTATATCTTTCCAGACCCACAAATTACGTTCTGTACCCCAACCAGGAGGTTCAGGAAAATTCTGGGGATTCGGGCAATGCCGCCTCAGTCCTGCTCAGCTTTTGAGAGGTCCTCCCAGGCGGGCGCTAAGGTATTGGGGCTGCTAATTGTTGTTGTTGTTTTCAGATATTCTTACTTTATTTTCAAAAGAAATTTTACCTGAAACATTTAAGGTAGACAGCAGCATTACTTAGCATTTATGAATTTATCGTTTTAGAACTTCACATTTTAATGTTTGCTTATTAGAGGGTCTCAGTTAATATACTGATACCATGAAGCTCTTTCGTGGGGCTGCTCTTCACCTTCAGGTTTGTTGAATTTTCCTCCCAACTTTGGTGGTTTCCTGGGTTTCTTGAGTCACCACAGCTCCGGCTGAGGGATCTTCCATCCGATGAGGCACCCGGGGCTCACAGGGCTTCATTTCAACAGAAGATGCTCCTTTTCTGTTTTCGTCCAATGACCAAAGTGAACACGTGGGCTGTTAGCTCCATTTTCGGAGGAGTTTCCACGTCAGGCTTTAAAACGCATGAGTGACGTCAGCACGTCAGCGCTTCCATCGAACATGGACGCTTGAGTCCAGCAGTGTTCTTGTTTTCTCACTTGGCGGGGCTGGGTAGAGAGCTGTGGAGGTGCCTTCCTCCGGGGGGCTCCAGAACAGAGGCTTTGCATTCTCTGAAAAGGGCTCTATTCTTTCTTAAAATGTTCACAGAGTCTCAGGCCAGAAAACAAAACAAGACGGCTTTATTAGTCACGCGACAATGGGAGAGGAAAGCCACCCACTTCTCCAAGCTTCCTTTCAAAGTAACCTCAGCGACCCTGACAGATTCATGGAACTAATTAGAAACAACAGTAAGGGAGCCGCGGGAGGGGCGATTTTGTCTCTAAACAACATTTCAGAACTTCCCTGAGGAGCCTCTGCTGCCTCAGACCCCGCTCCCTGCCCGCCTCCCACCCCGCACCAGGCAGACCCTCCTGAGAAGGGCTCAGACCGCCTCCCCCTTGTTGAATCCACCATCGATTTAGGCACTCCCGGGTCCCACAAACCCACCTGACAGGCTGTCACTCTACCCAGGCCTCAGTGGGGGTCTGAGCTCAGTCAAGCCCTGCAGCCCCCTAAGCTTTCACCCTGACCTCAAAGCAGAGGTCACGACCTGTGAAGAAAGGGAAGAGATGGAAACCTAGCTCTCAAGTGCCTGCTTAGAGCCAGGCACTGTGCTGGGAGGAATCTTAACTGTTGTTCTTTAGTCACTAAGTCATGCCTGACTCTGCGATCCCATGGACTGTAGCCCACCAGGCTCTTCTGTCCATGGGATTTTCCTGTGTAATATCATTTTACCACGTCAGTGGCCCCTCAACTATATAGAAGGAGAAAAACAGAGTCAGAAAGATTAAAAATGTATAGACGATTGCATTCTGGTTATCTCCAAAGTTGGGTGGGTCTGCTCTAGAGAAGGTGCCAAATTAAATCTCGTTGATTAACCACTAACTACCTGAAAGTGAAAGTCGATCAGTTGTGTCCAACTCTTCGCAATCCATAGCCCATGGAATTCCCCAGGCCAGAATACCGCAGCCTTTCCCTTTTCCAGGGGATCTTCCCAACCCAGGGATCGAACCCAGGTCTCCCACATTGGAGGTTAGGATTAGCTTTACCAGCTGAACCACAAGGAAAGCCAAAGAACACTGGAGTGGTTAGCCTATCCCTTTTCCAGCGGATCTTCCCGACCCGGGAAGCTGGGTCTCCTGAATTGCAGGCGGATTCTTTACCAACTGAGCTATGAGGGAAGTATGAGTGCCCTCCAACTGGCCAGTTTCTAGCTTAAATTGTGGCAGGAAAATTATTTGGAAAAAAAAAATGGCATTGACTTCCACAAGACCACATTAAGTCTCTGTGAATTAATGACTAAAAATAGTTTTGTGTGCTCACATAGGATTCCAAGTTTATGTCAAGTATTATTCAAATACAGGAAAAGTATCAGCTTCAGAACACAAACTTTTAGCATCTTGTCTGGCCCATCAGAAACTTCACTGAAAACACAAATATTATTCAAGTTTCCATCCTGATGCCTGGCAGTTTTTCCCTTGGGAAAGAGCTTCCAAAATGCATAGTTGATTCATTGCTCTAGTGTCTCTTCTGTTGGGAAACCAACGTAATAGTAGTTAACATTTATATAGCCATTGTGATGAGCCAGATGCTGCCTTCAGTGTTCTGAGTATATTTACTCACTTAATCACCATAAGCTGGAATCAAGATTGCTGGGAGAAATATCAATAACCTCAGATATGCAGATGATACCACCCTTATGGCAGAAAGTGAAGAGGAACTAAAAAGCCTCTTGATGAAAGTGAAAGAGGAGAGTGAAAAAGTTGGTCTAAAGCTCAACATTCAGAAAACGAAGATCATGGCATCCAGTCCCATCACTTCATGGGAAATAGATGGGGAAACAGTGGAAACAGTGTCAGACTTTATTTTTTTGGGGTCCAAAATCACTGCAGATGGTGACTGCAGCCATGAAATTAAAAGACGCTACTCCTTGGAAGAAAAGTTATGACCAACCTAGATAGTATATTCAAAAGCAGAGATATTACTTTGCCAACTAAGGTCCGTCTAGTCAAGGCCATGGTTTTTCCTGTGGTCATGTATGGATGTGAGAGTTGGACTGTGAAGAAGGCTGAGTGCCGAAGAATTGATGCTTTTGAACTGTGGTGTTGGAGAAGACTCTTGAGAGTCCCTTGGACTGGAAGGAGATCCAAGCAGTCCATTCTGAAGGAGATCAACCCAAGGTGTTCTTTGGAAGGAATGATGCTAAAGCTGAAACTCCAGTACTTTGGCCACCTCATGCGAAGAGTTGACTCATTGGAAAAGACTTTGATGCTGGGAGGGATTGGGGGCAGGAGGAGAAGGGGCCGACAGAGGATGAGATGGCTGGATGGCATCACTGATTCGATGGACGTGAGTCTGAGTGAACTCCGGGAGTTGGTGATGAACAGGGAAGCCTGGCGTGCTGCTATTCATGGGGTTGCAAAGAGTCGGACATGACTGAGCGACTGAACTGAACTGAATCACCATAAGATCCTGTGAAGTGGATACCATTGCTATCTCCATATTATAAGTGAGGAAATTGAAGGCCCAGAGAGGTTAAGACTTGCTCAAGGACATGCAGTTGATAAATGGTGGAGCCAAGTTCTTGGTATACTGATTTTTCTCTTTTCGTATGCTTCCTGTTTCTGTCTTATAGCGTTATTATATCTATATCTCACTGTAGGCCACCCTGGCTTGGATACATTTTAAAAGAGAGGAGATGCTGGTTCCTGCTCTCGTGGCCCACATGGGGGAGAGTCCTCTTGCTTGGAAGGTAAAGGGAGTCGCTGGGTGCAGTGAGGGGCCGTCAGACTGGAGCTCTAAAGGGCTCCTGCCCCGCTTCTCATCCTAGCACCCACACCGCTTCTGATTTTAATGTGTAATTGAAACTTGATTTAACCCCAACTAACAGGATTAGGTAGTTTGAGCATTCTTTGGCATTGCCTTTCTTTGGGATTGGAATGAAAACTAACCTTTTCCAGTCCTGTGGCCACTGCTGAGTTTTCCAGATTTGCTGGCATATTGAGTGCAGCACTTTCACAGCATCATCTTTCAGGATTTGAAATAGCTCAACTGGAATTCCATCACCTCCACTAGCTTTGTTCTTAGTGATGCTTTCTAAGGCCCACTTGACTTCACATTCCAGGATGTCTGGCTCTAGGTGAGTGATCACACCATCGTGATTATCTGGATCGTGAAGATCTTTTTTGTACAGTTCTTCCATGTATTCTTGCCACCTCTTCTTAATATCTTCTGCTTCTGTTAGGTCCATACCATTTCTGTCCTTTATCGAGCCCATCCTTGCATGAAATGTTCCCTTGGTATCTCTAATTTTCTTGAAGAGATCTCTAGTCNACTAGCTTTGTTCGTAGTGATGCTTTCTAAGGCCCACTTGACTTCACATTCCAAGATGTCTGGCTCTAGATGAGTGATCACATCATCATGATTATCTGGGTCGTGAAGATCTTTTTTGTACAGTTCTTCTGTGTATTCTTGCCACCTCTTCTTAATATCTTCTGCTTCTGTTAGGTCCATACCATTTCTGTCCTTTATCGAGCCCATCCTTGCATGAAATGTTCCCTTGGTATCTCTAATTTTCTTGAAGAGATGTCTAGTCTTTCCCATTCTGTTGTTTTCCTCTATTTCTTTGCATTGATCGCTGAAGAAGGCTTTCTTATCTCTTCTTGCTATTCTTTGGAACTCTGCATTCAGATGCTTATATCTTTCCTTTTCTCCTTTGCTTTTGGCTTCTCTTCTTTTCACAGCTATTTGTAAGGCCTCCCCAGACAGCCGTTTGTCTATTATACCTCAATAAATTTGACAGGAATTCTAAAAAAAAAAAACAAAAACAAAACTGGATCATCAGTATTGGAAGCCAAGAATTCCATTTAAGTTAGGTCCCATCAGGCATCTTGGTAATAAAACAGAAGATGATCTTTTGAATGACAGTAGGTTCCTGTACACAGAGATAATGAATCTTGTCACAGGGAGCACACAGCACTCTGTGATGACCTAGAGGGGTGAGATGGGAGAGGGGAGGGAAGCTCAAGAGGGAGGGGCTATATATGTGTCTTTTAATTTAATTCCTGCAGTCACTATCCACAATGATTTTGGAGCCCAAGAAAAGAAAATCTGTCACCACTTCCAGTTTTTCCCCATCTATTTACTATGACATGATGGGATCAGATTTCACGATCTTAGTTTTTTGAATGTTGAGTTTTGAGCCAGCTTTTTCACTCTCTTCTTTCACCCATAGGCTATAAACACCTTGCATTTTGATGTCTTGTACATCTCAACTAAGCTTTTTTTTTTTTCATTTCACATATATCTTTATCAGTTGTAACATGTCCTAGAATATTCTACTTCAAGTTGTACAGAATTAGTTTTCTCAGCTTCTTTGAAAATACTCTCTTCTGTAGCTGTTCCACACAGACTATTCATAGGGCCTAATACTTCAAGCTGGAGAAGGCAATGGCACCCCACTCCAGTACTCTTGTCTGGAAAATCCCATGGAGAGAGGAGCCTGGTGGGCTGCAGTCCATGGGGCTGCTAAGAGTCGGGCACGACTGAGCGACTTCACTTTTGCTTTTTGCTTTCATGCATTGGAGAAGGAAATGGCAACCCACTCCAGTATTCTTGCCTGGAGAATCCCAGAGACAGAGGAGCCTAGTGGGATGCCGTCTATAGGGTGGCACAGAGTCGGACACTACTGAAGCAACTTAGCAACAGTAGCAATACTTCAAGCACTTCAAACTTAGTCTCCCCAAATAAACAATTAAGCAGTATTGATAACATCTGTCAACTCATCAAGACCCAAGGAAAACCACTCAAAATCATTTGCTTGTTTTTAATTGACTCCCACTGTCCTCAACTCTGAACAACTGTTCTCACCAAAAGGCTAATAGTTTTAAACAAGTTTATTTTTTCTAGACACATTTCTTTAGCTACTCCAATCAAACATGATTTAATTAACTCACCATCAGTATATGGCTTTCTTTGCTTGGCTAAGAAATAAACCACTTGGCAACTTACTTGGTGGCAGCCTTATTTTCATTTTTTATGTTTGTGAAAAAATTCTGTTATGATGAGAAACTCTACTTTAAATGTTTCAATTTTTCTGACCATTGCTTTCCTGTGAGTTGGGAATATTGTGATGAGTGTTTAGTCTGGTAATAATGTCATATGTTCTATTTTTTTTTTAGCACAGTTCTAGTGCCAATGCACAATAAATAAAATATTTTTCTATCCTCTACAGACTGTATTGTGTTGCCCCCAAATTCATATATTGTGTCTGTAACTTTTAATGTGACTGTATTTGGAGATTGGGCTTTTAGGAGGCAATTAAGGTTAGAGGCGTTTATAAAGGTGAGATCCTAATCCTATCAGATTGTTGGCCTTCTCAGAAGAAGAATAGAGAGGGAGGACTTTTCTCTTCACATGCCTATGTAGAGGAAGGTCCATGTGCAGACATAGTAAGTAGGCAGCCATATGCAACCCAAGGAAAGAACTTGCCCCAGACACCAACTTGACTGGCACCTTGATCTTGGGCTTCCCAACCTCTGGAGAGGTGAGAAATTAATTTTTTGTTGTTTAAGTCACAAATTTTATGGTGTTTTGTTAATGGCAGCCCAAGCTGACTAATACACCATCGACCTAGACAACTCCAGTGTGCCTTAAGAGTGTAACAATCAAAGATCACTTTCCTTTCCTTGTTTTGACACAAGTATGCACTGGTAAGAAAAGTTATGTCCAACCTAGATAGCATTTTCAAAAGCAGAGACATTACTTTGCCGACTAAGGTCCATCTAGTCAAGGCTATGGTTTTTCCTGTGGTCATGTATGGATGTGAGAGTTGGACTGTGAAGAAGGCTGAGCGCAGAAGAATTGATGCTTTTGAACTGTGGTGTTGGAGAAGACTCTTGAGAGTCTCTTGGACTGCAAGGAGATCCAACCAGTCCATTCTGAAGGAGATCAGCCCTGGGATTTCTTTAGAAGGAATGATGCTAAAGCTGAAACTCCAGTACTTTGGCCACCTCATGCAAAGAGTTGACTCATTGGAAAAGACTCTGATGCTGGGAGGGATTGGGGGCAGGAGGAGAAGGGGACAACCGAGGATGAGATGGCTGGATGGCATCACGGACTCGATGGTTGTGAGTCTGAGTGAACTCCGGGAGATGGTAATGAACAGGGAGGCCTGGCGTGCTGCGATTCATGGGGTCGCAAAGAGTCGGACACGACTGAGCAACTGAACTGAACTGAACTGAATGCACTGGTAATCTTTTTTAAAAAGGTGCAGGATGAAGATAGGCATAACACATTGAGTGCTGTAAAGTTATAAATGTGTCACTGTGAGTTATAGGAATTATAGTGCACTAAACAACAATGTTCTAAAAGGTCTTGTAGGTCTTCATAGAACTGTTCAACTTCAGCTTCTTCACCATTACTGCTCGGGGCATAGACTTGGATTACCTTGATATTGAATGGTTTGTTTTGGAAATAAACAGAGATCATTCTGTCCCTTTTGAGATTGCATCAAGTACTGCATTTCAGACTCTTTTGTTGACTATGATGTCTACTCCATTTCTTCTAAGGGATTCCTGCCCACAGTAGTAGATATAATGGTCATCTGAGTTAAATTCACCCATTCCAGTCCATCTTAGTTCACTGCTTCCTAGAACGTTGATGTTCACTCTTGCCATCTCCTGTTTGACCACTTCTAATTTGCCTTGATTCATGGACCTGACATTCCAGGTTCCTATGCAATATTGCTCTTTACAGCATCGTACTTTGCTTCCATCACCAGTCACATCCACAGCTGGGTGTTGTTTTTGCCTTGGCTCCATCCCTTCATTCTTTCTGGAGTTAGTTCTCCACTGATCTCCAGTAGCATATTGGGCACCTACTGACCTTGGGAGTTCATCTTTCAGTTTCCTATCTTTTTGCCTTTTCATACTATTCATGGGGTTCTCAAGTCAAGAATACTGAAGTGGTTTGCCATTCTCTTCTCCAGTGGACCACACTGTGTCAGACCTCTCCACCATGATCCGTCCAATTTGGGTGGCCCCACACAGCATGGCTTAATTTCACTGAGTTAGACAACTTGTAGTCCATGTGATCAGATTGGCTAGTTGTCTGTGGTTGTGGTTTCAGTCTGTCTGCCCTCTGATGTCCTCTCTCAGCGCCTACCATGTTACTTGAATTTCTCTTACCTTGGACGTGGGGTATCTGTTCACAGCTGCTCCAGCAAAGCGTAGCTGCTGCTCCTCACCTTAGACGTGGGGTAGCTCCTCTCAGTGATGACAATGGTGTGATCACTCACCTAGAGCCAGACATCCTGGAATGTGAAGTCAAATGGGCCTTAGGAAGTATCACTATGAACAAAGCTAGTGGAGGTGATGGAATTCCAGTTGACCGATTTCAAATTCTAAAAGATGATGCTGTGAAAGTGCTGCCCTCAATATACCAGCAAATTTGGAAAACTCAGCAGTGGCCACAAGACTGGAAAAGGTCAGTTTTCATTCCAATCCCAAAGAAAGGCAATGCCAAAGAATGCTCAAACTATCACACAATTGAACTCATCTCACACGCTAGTAAGTAATGCTCACAATTCTCCAAGCCAGGCTTCAGTAATACATGAACCGTGAACTTCCTGATGTTCAAGCTGCTTTTAGAAAAGGCAGAGGAACCACAGATCAAATTGTCAACATTTGCTGGATCATCAAAAAAGCAAGAGAGTTCCAGAAAAATATCTAGTTTGGCTTTATTGACAATGCCAAAGCCTTTGACTGTGTGGATCACAATAAACTGTGGAAAATTCTGAAAGAGATGGGAATCCCAGACCACCTGACCTGCCTCTTGAGAAACCTATATGCAGGTCAGGAAGCAACAGTTAGAACTGGACATGGAACAACAGACTGGTTCCAAAGAGGAAAAGGAGTCCGTCAAGGCTGTATATTGTCACCCTGCTTATTTAACTTATATGCAGAGTACTTCATGAGAAATTCTGGGCTGGAAGAAGCACAAGCTGGAATCAAGATTGCCAGGAGAAATATCAATAACCTCAGATATGCAGATGACACCACCCTTATGGCAGAAAGTGAAGAGGAACTAAAGAGCCTCTTGATGAAAGTGAAAGAGGAGAGTGAAAAAGTTGGCTTAAAGCTCAACATTCAGAAAACGAAGATCATGGCATCCGGTCCCATCACTTCATGGGAAATCGATGGGGAAACAGTGGAAACAGTGGCTTACTTTATTTTGGAGGGCTCCAAAATCACTGCAGATGATGACTGCAGCCATAAAAGACACTTACCCCTTGGAAGGAAAGTTATGACCAATCTAGACAACATATTCAAAAGCAGAGACATTACTTTGCCAACAAAGTTCCATCTAGTCAAGGCTATGGTTTATCCGGTAGTTATGTATGGATGTGAGAGTTGGACTATAAAGAAAGCTGAGCACCAAAGAATCAATGGTTTTGAACTGTGGTGTTGGAGAAGACTCTTGAGAATCCCTTGGACTGCAAGGAAATACAACCAGTCCATCCTAAAGGAAATCAGTCCTGGGTGTTCTTTGGAAGGACTGATGTTGAAGCTAAAACTCCAGTACTTTGGCCACCTGATTGGAAGAGCAGACTTATTTGAAAAGACCCTGATGCTGGGAAAGATTGAGGGCAGGAGGAGAAGGGTATGACAGAGGATGAAATGGTTAGATGGCATCACTGACTCAATGGACATGAGTTTGAGTAAACTCCAGGTGTTGGTGATGGACAGGGAGGCCAGGCGTGCTGCAGTTCATGGGGTTGCAGAGTCTGACACGACTGAGCAACTGAACTGATACTGAAACAACAATGTGCATGGATGAGAGAACCACATTTGAATTTTGTTGCAAGTACTAAGCTCTGCTGTTACAATTTGAAAGCAACCACAGACAATGCACAAATGAGTGAGAATGTCTGTGATCGAGTAAAATTTTATTTATGGGCATTGAAAATTTAAATTTCAAAATTTTTACATGTCAGGAAATTTTTTTTTCCAACCGCTTGAAAATATTTAAAACCTTACGAGAAGAAAACATAAGAGAAAAGTTTATGACATTGGAGTTGATGATGTTTTCTTGGATATGACACCAAAAGTGCAGGCAGCAAAAACTAAACATATACATATACATATACATATACATATACATATATATATATATATGACAAGTGGGCCTACTAAACTACAATAAAAAATTTCTGTGCATCAAAGGACAATCAATAGGGTGAAACAGCATCCTATGGAATGGGAGAAAATATTTGCAAATCATATCTGATAAGGGGTGAATATCCAGAATATGTAGAGAATGTCAACAACTCAGTAACAACAATACAACCCGATTAAAAAATAGGCAGCAGATTTGAGTAGACATTTCTCCAAAGATGATATACAAATGGCCAACAAGAATGAGAAAAGATGTATGTCACTAATCATTAGAGAAATGCAAGTCAAAACCACAGTGAAATATCACCTCACACATATTAGTATAGCTACTATTTTTTTAAAGATGGAGAAGGAAATGGCAACCCACTCCAGTATTCTTGCCTTGAGAATCCTATGGACAGAGGAGCCTGGCGGGCTACAGTCCATGGGGTTGCAAAGAGTCAGTCATGACTGAAGTGACTTAGCACGCATTATTTAAAAAAAAAAAAAGGAAATAAGTGACCAGGATGTGAAGAAATTGCAATGCTTGTGCATTACTGATAAAATGTAAAGTGGTGAAACTACCATGGAAAACAGTATGATGGTTCCTCAAAAAAATAAAAATAGAATTACCACATGATCTAGCAAAGGTTAAAGCGTCTGCCTCCAATGCGGGAGACCTGGGTTCGATCCCTGGGTCGGGAAGATCCTCTGGAGAAGGAAATGGCAATCCACTCCAGTATTCTTGCCTGGAGAATCCCATGGATAGAGAAGCCTAATAGGTTACAGTCCATGGGGTCGCAAAGAGTCGGACACGACTGAGTGACTTCACCTCACCTAGCAAACCCACATCTGGATATGTTCCCCCCTGCCAAAATTGAAAGTAGGGTCTTGAAACACACCCATGTTCATAGCAGTATTATTCACATTAGTCAAGTAGTGGAAGCAACCCAAATGTCCATGGATGAATGAATGGGATAAAGAAAATTTGGTGTATACATACAATGGAATATTATTAACCTTTTAAAAAGGAAATCTTGCCACATGCTATCCATGGATGAGAGTTGAGGACAGTATGCTAAGTGAAATAAGACAGTCAAAAAAGAACAGTTAATGATTCCACTTATGAGGTATATGGGCTTCCCAGGTGGCTCAGTGGTAAAGAACCCACCTACCAACAGAAGAGACAGGTTCAATCCCTGATCCAGGAAGATCCCCTGGAGAAGGAAATGGCAACTCATTCCAGTATTCTTGCCTGGAGAATCCCATGGACCGAGGAGCCTGGCGGGATACAGTCCACAAAGGTCACAGAGTCAGAACTGAGCACTGAGCATCCTATGAGGTATACAGTCAAATTCATACAAAGTAGAATGGTGGTTACTAGGAGCTGGGTGGAAGGGGAAATGGAGAATTCTTTAATGGGTATAGAGTTCTGTTTTTCAAGATGAAAGGGTTCTAGACATCTGTTACACAGCAATATGAACATACTCAATGCTACTGGACACATTTGAAATTAGTTAAAATGGTAAATTTTATGTCATAGTTTTTTTTAAACCACAATCAGAAGAAAACATTCTTGGATTGTGTGCCTTATAAAAACACATTAAGCCAGAAATAGTCAACAAGTTGTGGTTTGCTGACGCTTCCTCTTTGGCCCAGTCCCAGGAAAGTTCTCCCAGGTTCCATGCCTAATGGAACTCTATAAGAAGCATGTACCTTTGGAAAACCTAAGAAAACACATGCAATACCAATGGACAAAAGACTCTTTCCTCTTAGAAAAGTTGATAGTCCAGTGACGGAAAGATTAGCAGAATTGGGATTGGAGGTATTAAGAAAAGACTGGATAGTGAATGGGAGAGTGGTGTGGGCAACATTGTAGAGTAGGATATGTGAATGGTGAGGAATTCGAGAGCCCATTTGAAGAAGAAGAGGCAGTGTGGACATTGACAATCTATTGTTCACCTTATCTCCTGGATGGTGTAGCTTAGGTGAGCAAAAATTAATCCGTTCATTCACTGTGTAATCTTAGGGAAGTCAATAGTTAGTTAGTTAAGTCACTCAGTTGTGTCTGACTCTTTGTGACCCCGTGGACTGTAGCCCACCAGGCTCCTCTATCCATGGGATTCTCCAGGAAAGAATACTGGAGTGGGTTGCCATTTCCTTCTCCAGGGGATCTTCCTGACCCAGGGATCGAACCCAGGTCTCCCACATGCAGGCAGAAGCTTTAACCTCTGAGCCACCAGGGAAACCCCCTTGCCTTATCTGTGAAAGAGGAGGGCTGGACAAGATCCCTAGTGCCCTTCCCAACTCTAAAAACCACGAAACTCACTAAGCTGATAAAGTGCCAAGGACTTTATCCCTTCATTTGAACAGCTTTAAGAACAAGAGACCTTCTATGTTTCCTATTGGGTAGATATTTATTTGTTTACCCTAGTAAGTTGGGTTGACAAACTGATTACAGTCTCCAGAATCCTAACTATTTCCACAGCTGAGCCTTCTCTTGATACCTCGAGCTCTCCTTCCCCTGAGAATCCAAGCAACTAGTGCAGACAGGGAAAGGAATTGGAAGCTGCTGGTAACTCCAGTCTTAGTCCTGTAGCAGTTATCTCCTCCCATTAAAAATCTCTGAAGTCAATTTCAGTTCTTTAACAAGAATGGTTGGGGAACGGGGTGTAAATCTCTGTTCATTTTGAAAAATCCTCATTATGTGTGACAGTCTCATCAAAAACAACGGCAACATTGTTTTAGCTTTTTAAAATTTCCTTTCCTCCTTAATCAGTGACTACTCAGGGAAAAGCAGGAGTTCAAAGGGAGTCATAAACAGAGCTTCCTCCTTCCAGTTGTTCTTCAGGCACTGTTTTCCAAAAAGGAAGAGGCCTTCTCACTCTTGGTCTCTAGGGTGTTTGGGGCGGGAGGGTCTTTATGAGTCTGGTTACTCCAGTAGCTGTCTCATTTGCTTTCCAGTTTGCAGCTGTCCGGTGATAATGTTTATTTGAATCTCAGCCTCAGAACTGACTTGCCTTTGTTTCTGGTCCTAGGAGGCTCTAGTCAGAACAGGAAAGTTTAGCCCCACTGTTCAAGTTAAACACAGTGCAGTGGGAAAACATGAACTGTTAAGACTCTGGGATCAGGTGAGACTTTTCAAAGTCCCCTTTTCTTCATGTTCTGCTTTTGTTTACTTCTGGCCCTAGTTGTCATGTTAACCTCATGTTTACTCAGAAACTTTTTGGGGGGGGTGATTTAATTATGATATTTTGTCCAAGAAAAAGGAAATTTAAAACCCTTTGATTCCTTTGTGTGTTCATTACCATGTTATAGTTAGGGCTTTAATAATAAAAAAATAATAAATTATTAGTGGTATATAAATTTGCAAATCAAAGTTGTGATTGGCTATACAACACTTGCACATACATATTCTTGTTTTTTTTTTCTTTTTGTTTAAAAGCATTTTCTTCCAGTTTTATTGATATAATTGATGTACAGCACTGTATAAGTTTGAGGTACAACATAATTATTTGACTTATGTACATCATGAAATTATTATCATAATAAGTTAAGTAAGTAAGTAAATGTTAGTCGCTCAGTCATGCCTGACTCTTTGTGACCTCATAGACTGCAGCCCACCAGGCTCCTCTGTCCATGGGATTTTCCAGGCAAGGATACTGGAGTGAGTTGCCATTTCCTTCTCCAGGGGATCTTTCCAACCCAGGGATTGAACTCAGATCTCCTGCACTGCAGGCAGATTCTTTACCAACTGAGCTACAAGGGAAGCCCCCATAATAAGTTTAGTGAACATCTATCATCTCATAAATGCAAAATAAAAGACAAATAATTCCCCTTTGTGATGAAAACTCTTATGATTGACTTTAACTTTCACATATATACACGTTCTTGTTGAGAAGATCCCCTGCAGAAGGGAAAGGCTACTGACTCCAGTATTCTTGCCTAGAGAATTCCATAGACTGTATAGTCCATGGGGTCGCAAAGAGTCACACACGACTGAGTGCCTTTCACTTCACTTCTTGTGAAGAGGTAGATGAAGAGGCCCTGAGAGGTAGACGAAGAGTTTTATCTGCATTTTTTAATGAAACTGAGGTTCAAAGAGATGGAGTGACTTGCTCAAGTTGGTGGCTAACCCAAGACTTAGTTTTTTGTGGAACATAGCACTGCCAATCTTTTTTTGCCCCACAGAAAAGTGGAGATGTTGCTTATGACAGAACTGAGATTCAACCTTAGATTAGGCAACAGTGGTTGTTAAAAGCATGAAATGCTGACTCACTGGTGGGTAAAGAGCTGCTGCCTTGAGCCCTTCCAATGGTTTCCCAGGTTGCACCAGCTTGGAGGAGTCCCTCTGGGGTGTGGCTGCCCCAGTGCCTGTCAGCTTCCTTGTGCAGATTGCCATCTGTATGCAGCCAGATGACCAGAGTTGAGACAGCACCAGTTAGAGGGGGAAAAGTACCATGAGCAGCAGGACTGGCAGGTTAGAGTACCAACATGTACCTCTGGACTGTACCCTCCCTGCCGGCAAGGTGCTTGCCCACTGCTGCCAGCTCTCCCTTGAGTACCTTCATTTAGCCACTGAAGAGAACACAGCCTCCCCAATATATCGTGTGTGTGTGTGTGTGTGTGTGTGTGTGTGTGTGTGTTAGTCATTCAGTCGTGTCCAACTCTCTGCAACCTCATGGACTGTAGCCCGCCAGGCTCCTCTGTCCATGGAATTCTCCAGGCAAGAATACTAGAGTGAGTAGCCATTCCCTTCTCCAGGGGATCTTCCTGACCCAGGGATCTAACCCAGATCTCCCACATTACAGGCAGATTCTTTACCATCTGAGCCACCAAGGAAGCCCCCAATATATAATACCATTTCCTAAATATTTTTAATATCATCCAGGCTTATAATGAAGACAAGCCAACAACACAACCTTAAAGTAGAGCCTATCACTTGTCTTTTCCCCACAGTGGATGCTCCATCGCCTGAACAGGTATCTGGTTCTTCAGGTTCCCTGCACCTCCCCCTCCCTCCCTCTTAGCCCCTCCCCACAGTACACTTGACTTCACTTCAGGATAATATCTCTGCTAGATCTCCTCAGACTTTTCTTCTCAGGCTTGTACCATATTCACCTACCTACTCAGAGTCTTACTTTTGAAAGTGTGAGTGACTTATGGTGCTTAAAGATACCACATCTTAGGGATGGCTTTTTAAAACATTGTAGACTCTTTCTCTTTTAGCATTATAATTTTTATTGTCACATTCTTGAATTCTTAAGAGGAACAAAGTCTACAAATGCTTAATTATTTGAGTAGAAGGATACTGACCGTGGAAAAGAGTTTCCATCACCCCATTCAATGTCATCCTAATCCTACTCATCTTTTTCACTTTACTTAATTTTTAAAATTTCATTTTTTATTGATACATAATTGATTTACAGTATTATATTAGTTTCAGGTACAGCATAGCAATTCAGTATTTTTGCAGATTATATTCCATTATAGGTTATTACAATATAATGGCTATAATTTCCTGTGCTAAATCCTTGTTGCTTATCTATTTTATGTATAGTAAGTTGTATCTGTTAATCCCATACTTCTAATTTTTCCCTCCCCTGTCCATTTCCCCTTTAGTAACCATAAATTTATTTTCTATATCTGTGAGTCTGTTTCTATTTTGCATATATCGATACAACCATTTGTACTTAGATTCCACATATAAGTGATATCATGCAGTATTTGTCTTTGTCTGAATTATTTCACTAAACATAATATTCTCTAGGTCCATCCATGTTGCTGCAAATAGCAGTATTTCATTTTTACGGCTGAGTAATGTTCCATTGTGTATTCATATATACCACATTTTCTTAATCTAATTGTCTACTGATGGGCACTTGAGTTGTTTCCATGTCTTGGCTACACTTGTTGTGCTGTTGTGTCTGACTCTTTGTGACCTTATGGACTATAGCCCACTGGGCTCCTCTGCCCATGGAATTTTTCAGGAAAGAATACTAGAGTGGGAAATACTGCCATTTCCTTCTCCAGGAGATCTTCCTGACCCTGAGATCAAACCCTGCATCTCTTGTGTCTTCTGCATTGGCAGGCAGATTCTTTACCACTAGTGCTATCTGGGAAGCCCAAAGTCATCTGTATGTCTTATTTGGAGAAATGTCTATTCAAGTCTTCTGCCCATTGTTGTTTGTTTGTGGTTTTTTTTTTTTTTTTTGATGTTGAGTTTATGAGCTGTTTTTATATTTTAGATATTAATCCCTTGTTAGTTAAGTTGTTTGCAAATATTTTCTCCCATTCCATAGGTTGTCTTTTCACTTTGTTTATGGCTTCCTTGCTGTACAAAAGCTTTCAAATTTATTTAGGTTCCTTTTGTTTATTTTTGCTTTTATTTCTTTTGCCTTTGGGGACTGATCCAAGAAAACTTTCCTATAATTTATGCTGAAGAGTGTTTTGCCTGTGTTCTCTTCTAGGAGTTTTATGGATTTATGTCTTACATTTAGGTCTTTAAACCATTTTTATTTTATTTTTGTATGTGTTATGAGGGAATGTTCTAGTTTCATAGCTTCACATGGTTTTCCAGCTTCATAGCTCTCCAGTTTTTCCAGCACCACTGTTAAAGAAAAGGACCATCTTTACTGATGGTAGTTCAGCCCTGTGGGAGATGAGACAGGACTTATTTTTTGAGAGCTGTTTTCTCTGCCCTCAGGCTATATAATTTAATTAACACCTACAAAACAAATGGTTTTTTGATCAGTATTTCCAATGACTATTAAAACAATTCTAAGATCCATTTTTAACTTTTGATTACCCTCTATTCTACAGGAAAATAGTCATATTTAAACACAAAAAATATGTTTGGAAGGAGGGTATTCTCTCCAAAGTCATAACTATAAAAATTGACATATAGTGCCATATTATATGTTAAGAGCACAGGCTTTCAATTTCTTTTTACAAATGGCAAGGAAAAAAAGAGGTTTTATCTTTAAACCTAAAGATTAAAAGAGACTTGAGACATATTAACCAAATGCCATTTTCTGACACAGACCTTGTTTAGGTCATGATTCAAATAGCCACCTGTGGAAAAAAATTATGAGACAATTGGGGAAATATGAACATGGACTGCACATTTGATTCTAAGAAATGATTGTTGTGGGTATTGTTATTTTTCTATAAAGAGTCCATTCCTTTTGAAAATATATATTGAAATATTTACAAATGAAAAGATGAAATTCTGTATGTGTGTTGAATGGGGGCTGGGGACATGACTGAGCGACTTCACTTTCACTTTTCACTTTCATGCACTGGAGAAGGAAATGGCAGCCCACTCCAGTGTTCTTGCCTGGAGAATCCCAGGGATGGCGGAGCCTGGTGGGCTGCCATCTATGGGGTCACACAGAGTCAGACACGACTGAAGCGACTTGGCAGCAGCAGCAGCAGGGTATAAATGAAACAAGATTGGCTATGAATTGGTAATTATTGAGTCTGGATGAGGAACACTTGGTGATTCATAATATTGCATTATCTACTTTATTTTGTGTGAACATTTTTTATTAATAATAAAGACTAAGGCTCCCCTGGTGGCTCAGTGGTAAAGAATCCACCTGCCAATGCAGGAGACATGGGTTCAGTCCCTGGTCCAGGAAGATCCCACATGCCATGGAGCAACTGAGCCCATGTGCCACAACTATTGAGCCTGTGCTCTCAAGCCCAGGAGCCATGATTACTGAAGCCTGCATGCCCGAGAGCCTATGCATTGCAAGAAGAGAAGCCAGTACAAAGAGAAGCCAGCATATCTCAACTAGAGAGTAGTCCATGCAGCAAGGAAGATCCAGCACAGGCAAAAATAAATAAAAATTCAAAAACAATAATAAAGACTAAAAGAATAGAGCATGAAGGTGAAGTCAGATCTTCATGAATGTAAACGTTGGCTCCTTTTCCTAGCCATGTCATCTCCTTACAGAATTAACCTCTCTGAGCCTAAATGTCATTATTTGTAAAGTGATGATAATGTGAAGATTGAATGAAATAACATATGTAAAGAACTTAGCATGGAGCCTGATGCATAGTAAGAAGTCAATAAATAGTAGATCTTATTATAGCCCAATTGTCTGGTTTTCTGGGGCTTCCCTGGTAGCTCAGCTGGTAAAAAATCTGCCTGCAATGCAGGATACCCTGGTTCTATTCCTGAGTTGGGAAGATCCTCTGAAAAAGGATAGACTACCAACTCCAGTATTCCTGGGCTTCCCTAGTGGCTTAGCTGGTAAAGAATCTGCCTGCAATGCAGGAGACCTGGGTTTGATCCCTGGGTTTGGAAGATCTCCTGGAGAAGGGAAAGGCTACCCACTCCAGTATTCTAGCCTGGAGAATTCCATGGACTATACAGTCCACGGACTCAAAAAGAGTCAGACACGACTTTTTCTGAACCTATAACTGCAGATACTACAGGAGTTTATGCCCTAAGAAGTTCTTACCACTAAAGTAGAATAGTTTTGTAATACACAAATACCTACTGCTGTATTCTCCATGGGAAGCATGTCTGGGAAAGAGAGGCTGTGGTAGTAGCAGCATGGGTGGAAATAATGGCAAAGAAGCTGAGAAGCAGCCCTAAGAAATAAGGATGTCTTGCTTTGCAGCTCTGAGTTTTGAAAAGAATCCTTGAGAACACGTAATATCTGATATTTTGAATTTGCTTCCCCTTTTCCCTCCCCCCGCCCCACACTAGCTCATAGTGAATGCTGACTAAGCAATTCTCCATGGAGTATTTCAGAATACACAGGGGAGAAAGCCTTGCTGTGCCACTGAAGTAGGAATAGGGGTCCTCTGCTGACATGGTCCTTAGGCCTGGCATAGGACTAGAAAATTCTGGAATAATACTTTAATTCTTTTAACAAGAATTTACCAAATGCTTACTATATATCAGGACTCTGTCAGAATATAAAATATATTATCTCAATATCTAATCAAACCCCACTTTAAATATGAGTAGAATGAGATTTGGAGAGATTATGTGGCTTGCCCAGGGTTACACAGCCAGTCAGTGGCAAAGCTGTTACTCTGAATGCAGAGCTATCAGACTCAGAAACCATGTTCCCTTAATGACCGTGACTATAGTAACCATTTCATTATGTATATGTATACCAAAATACATAAAATACAAAATACATACAAAATACATGTTTGTATCCCTTAAATACATAAAACTTTTATTTAAAAAATAATAAAGAAGCCATGTCCTTTCTTCTAAGTCTTCACTGTAACTTCATACCAATTATTATCAGAATGGGGAGTAGTAACAAGGGGGTCCTAAATAATATTTTTCTCTGAGCTTTATAAATATCTTGAAGATCTCTTCCCAGGATGGTTTATTTGTATCATTAAAGCTGTGAGGTGCAAATAGAAAGGCAGCCTTAGATGCATGGTATTACATTGGTTTCCATATTGTTTTCTTGAACTTTAAAGATACACAGAATTAAAGCCTTGTTTTGTTGTCAGGTCATCAGTGCTTCCTAAGGCCAAGAATACTGGAATTTTCTTTTCCTTTCTCCAGCAGATCTTCCCAATCCAGCAATTGAACTGGGGTCTCCTGCATTTCAGGTGGATTCTTTACCAACTGAGCTATCAGGGAAGCCCAGAAATCCAGGAGGCTATGACAGCTAACAAGATAGACTTTCACCTTTAAAAATATCCTATGGTGAGGGCAGGCACCAGGCAGGTAGATAGCTGGGGTAAAAGACATTGGCCCATTGGGATGGTGGAGCTAGCCATGAGGGCTCTGATCCAGAGCCAAATTCCTAATCCATAAAACGAGTTAGAAAACAAAGTGACTTCAGTCCCGGAGGGAAAACATGACTGAGTTTGCAGAGAAAAGGTACAAAGTAGGACGTGGAGAGAAGGATGGAGGTGAAAAATAATCTACAGGTGTACTACTTATGGGCTTCCAAGGTGGCGCTAGTGGTAAAGAATCTGCCTGCCAATGCATGAGACATAAGAGACATGGGTGGGGAAGATCCCCTGGAGGAGGGCATGGCAACCCATTCCAGTATTCTTGCCTGGAGACTCGCCATGGACAGAAGGGCCTGGTGGGCTACAGTCCTTGGGGTCACAAGGAGTTGGACACAACTGAAGCAACTTAGCAAGCCACTTAGCACAAGCTACCTATATGGAGAAGGAAATGGCAATCCACTCCAGTATTCTTGCCTGGAGAATCCCATGGACAGAGAAGCCTAGTAGGTTACAGTCCGTGGGGTCACAAAGAGTCGGACACGACTGAGTGACTTCACCTCACCTCAGCTATATTCTAGGTAGTGACTTAGAATATGAGGAAGATATGAAGCAGGACAGGAGCCCTGCTGACAGTGCTGGGGGTGGTGGGCATTGCAGCTCTGAGAATGTGCATCTCAGGTCTCTGAAACTGCTGGGATACGGACCAGGATGCTGCTATACTCTGAAATGATCACTGCATTTGCATCAAAGTCACGCTTCCTATGGGCAGTTGCTAGTCAGTGAATGAGCCCAGCAGGGACACTAGATAGGCCTGTTCATGGGAGACACTAGACTCCTTTTAATTTTTTTAAGTTACAAGGCAGTTTAATATCAGCTCCAAGTTGTTACTAGATCCAACTTGAAGGAAAACATGTTAAAAATTTAATATAAAATAGTTTCATGAGTCTTCCTTTGTGGCTCAGCTGATAAAGGATATATCTGCAGTGTGGGAGACCTGGGTTTGATCCCTGGATTGGGAAGATCCCCTGGAGAAGGGAAAGGCTACCCACTCCAGTATTTTGGCCTGGAGAATTCCATGGATAGTTCATGGAGTCACAAACAGTTGGACATGACTGAGAGACTTTCACTTCATATTTCTTCTAACATTTAAAATACAAACAAAATATCTCACAGTGTAAATGATTATCAAATGGTTACTTGTGCTGCTTTTTTTTCCAAATTGAAGTATAATTGATTCACATCATTGTGCTAGTTTCAGGTGTACACCATAGATTCAGTCTTTTTTTTTTTTCAGCTTGTATTCCATTATAGGTTATTACAAGAAAATGGCCATAGTTCCCTGTGCTATACAGTACATCCTTGTTTTTTTAATCTATTTCATCTATGGTAGTTTGTCTCTGTTAATCTTATACTCTAATTTATCCCTCCGCAATTTCTGTCACCTTTGGTAATCATGAGTTGATTTTCTATGTCTCAGTCTATTTCCACTTGGTATGTAGATTAATTTGTGTTATTTTTCAGTTTACACATATTGGTGACATCACACAGTATTTGTCTTTCTCTGTCTTATTCGACTAAGCATAATGTTCTCTAGGTCCAAACATGTTGTTACAATGGCAATATTTCATTCTTTTTTAAGGCTGAGTGATAATCTACTATATCCATATACCACAACTTCCCTTAATCAAGTCATATGTTGATGGTCACTTGGGTTGTTTCCATGTCTTGGTAATAATAAATAGTGCTGCTGTGAACACTAAATGAACTGTGAACTTCCAGATGATCAAGCTGGATTTAGAAAAGGGGGAGGAACCAGAGATCAAATTTCCAACATCTGTTGGATCCTTGAAAAAGCAAGAAAGTTCCAGAAAAACATCTACTTCGGCTTTATTGACTATGCCAAAGCCTTTGACTGTGTGGATCACAATAAACTATGGAAAACTCTTAAAGAGATGGGACTACCAGACCACCTGACCTGTCTCCTGAGAAATCTGTTTGCAGGTCAGGAAGCAACAGTTAGAACTGAACATGGAACAACAGACTGGTTCCAAATAGGAAAAGGAGTACGTCAAGGCTGTATATTGTCACCCTGCTCATTTAACTTACATGCAGAGTACATTATGAGAAACATTGGGCTGGATGAAGCACAAGCTGGAATCAAGATTGCCAGGAGAAATATCAATAACCTCAGATATGCAGATGACACCACCCTTATGGCAGAAAGTGAAGAAGAACTAAAGAGCCTCTTGATGAAAGTGAAAGAAGAGACTGAATAAGTTGGCTTAAAACTCAACATTCAGAAAATGAAGATCATGGCATCTGGTCCCATCACTTCATGGCAAGTAGATGGGGAAACAGTGGAAACAGTGACAGACTTTATTTTTTTGGACTCTAAAATCACTGCAGATGGTGACTTGAAAGAGGAGAGTGGAAAAAGTTGGCTTAAAATTCAACATTCAGAAAACTAAGATTATGGCATCTGGTCCCATCACTTCATGGGAAATAGATGAGGAAACAGTGGAAACAGTGGCTGACTTTATTTTGAGGGGCTCTAAAATCACTGCAGATGGTGACTGCAGCCATGAAATTAAAAGACGCTTACTCCTTGGAAGAAAAGTTATGACCAACCTAGACAGCATATTAAAAAGCAGAGACATTACTTTGCCAACAAAGGTCCATCTACTCAAAGTTATGGTTTTTCCAGTACTCACATATGGATGTGAGAGTTGGACTATAACGAAAGCTGAGCACTGAAGAATTGATGCTTTTGAACTGTGGTGTTGGAGGAGACTCTTGAGAGTCCCTTGGACAGCAAGGAGATCCAACTGGTCCATCCTAAAGGAAATCAGTCCTGAATATTCATTGGAAGGACTGATGCTGAAGTTGAAACTCCAATACTTTGACCACCTGATGCAAAGAACTGACTCATTTGAAAAGACCCTGATGCTGGGAAAGATTGAGGTCAGGAGGAGGAGGGGACAATAGAGGATGAGATGGTTGGATGGCATCACTGACTCAATGGACATGAGTCTGAGTAAACTCCGGGAGTTGGTGTGCTGGACACACCAATGTCATGGACAGGGAGTCCTGGTGTGCTGCAGTCCATGGGGTCACAAAGAGTCAGATACGACTGAGCGACTGAACTGAGCTCAACTGGTGAGCATCGGGGTGCATGTATCTTTGCTGGGTCAAATGGTAGCTCTATTTGCTGGGTCAAATGGTAGTATGGGTAACCTACATACTCTTGTCCATGACGCTGAACTGCTTTGGCTGCCGACTTTGTCTTAAGGACTCCCTGATTGTGATGCTAAACTTTCCTTAGAACTACACCCAGGCTAAGACACGTACCTATGACTTTCTTTTTTCCTCCCTCCCTTCCTTTTCTCTCCTTCATTCAGGGTCAGACTTGCCTTTCATTGCAGTGCGTACTGGTGGCTCTCTCAGGCTTTCCTGGCTCCCTTCCCATTTTTCTTTATCACCAGAGTTGCCCCTAATAAATTTCTTGTGCTGTTAATTCTACCTTTTTATCTCCTTCTTGATGGACCTGGACCAACACAAGGGATCATCTACATGTGTGGCTTAAGGGACCTCAACTTAAAGGATAGAAAGTTGTAGTGACAAAGGTTTCATTGGACATTTAGACCAGTGGTTTTCATATTTCCTGGCATGAAGCATGTAGACTCATTGAGTAAGCTTCAAGGGCCAGGCACGGTGCTGCTGCTGCTGCTAAGTCACTTCAGTCGTGTTCGACTCTGTGGAACCCCATAGATGGCAGCCCACCAAGCTCCCCATCCCTGGGATTCTCCAGGCAAGAACACTGGAGTGGTTGCTATTTCCTTCTCCAATGCATGAAAGTGAAAAGTGAAAGTGAAGTCGCTCAGTCGTGTCCAACTCTTAGTGACCCCATGGACTGCAGCCCACCAGGCTCCTCTGTCCAAAGGATTTTCCAGGCAAGAGTACTGGAGTGGGGTGCCATTGTCTTCTCCGAGGCATGGTGGTAACCTTTAAGAATACAGTAACAAACAAGATACCCTTACAAAATTTACCAGGAAAGATACCAGCAATTAGGCAAATAATTTAGAAATTATTTTTGTTGCCTTTTTTTTTTTTTTTTGTAAAAAGCTAGTGATACAGTGATATAGTCCAAATCCCTTACCATGGCTTATAAATTTTCATGACCTAGCTCCTACCCCTCTCTCCACCCTCTTTTCTTACCATATCTATATTGTACTCCACCAGAAAGCATGAAATGCATGCAGGTCCCAGAACTCTCCATCTTCTTACCTCTAGGCCTTTGTCCAAGCTACAGAAGCTGAAGTTGAACGGTTCTATGAAGACCTACAAGACCTTTTAGAACTAACACCTAAGAGAGATGTCCTTTTCATTATAGGGGACTGGAATGCAAAAGTAGAAGTGAAGAAACACCTGGAATAACAGGCAAATTTGGCCTTGGAATGCGGAATGAAGCAGGGCAAAGACTAATAGAATTTTGCCAAGAAAATGCACTGGTCATAGCAAACACTCTCTTCCAACAACACAAGAGAAGACTCTACACGTGGACATCACCAGATGGTCAACACCACAATCAGATTGATTATATTCTTTGCAGCCAAAGATGGAAAAGCTCTATACAGTCAACAAAAACAAGACCAGGAGCTGACTGTGGCTCAGATCATGAACTCCTTATTGCCAAATTCAGACTTAAATTGAAGAAAGTAGGGAAAACCACTAGACCATTCAGGTATGACCTAAAAAAATCCGTTATGATTATACAGTGGAATTGAGAAATAGATTTAAGGGCCTAGATCTGATAAATAGAGTGCCTGATGAACTATGGAATGAGGTTCATGACATTGTACAGGAGACAGGGATCAAGACCATCCCCATGGAAAAGAAATGCAAAAAAGCAAAATGGCTGTCTGGGGAGGCCTTACAAATAGCTGTGAAAAGAAGAGAAGTGAAAAGCAAAGGAAAAAGAAAAGATATAAGCATCTGAATGCAGAGTTCCATGAATAGCAAGAAGAGATAAGAAAGCCTTCTTCAGCGATCAATGCAAAGAAATAGAGGAAAAGAACAGAATGGGAAAGACTAGAGATCTCTTCAAGAAAATTAGAGACACCAAGGGAACATTTCATGCAATAGATCATGGCATCTGGTCCCATCACTTCATGGGAAATAGATGGGGAAACAGTGGAAACAGTGTCAGACTTTGTTTTGGGGGGCTCCAAAATCACTGCAGATGGTGACTGCAGCCATGAAATTAGAAGACACTTACTCCTTGGAAGAAAAGTTATGTCCAACCTAGATAGTATATTCAAAAGCAGAGACATTACTTTGCCAACTAAGGTCCATCTAGTCAAGGCTATGGTTTTTCCTGTGGTCATGTATGGATGTGAGAGTTGGACTGTGAAGAAAGCTGAGCATTGAAGAACTGATGCTTTTGAACTGTGGTGTTGGAGAAGACTCTTGAGAGTCCCTTGGAGTGCAAGGAGATCCAACCAGTCCATTCTAAAGGAGATCAGCCCTGGGATTTCTTTGGAAGGAATGATGCTAAAGCTGAAACTCCAGTACTTTGGCCACCTCATGCGAAGGGTTGACTCATTGGAAAAGACTCTGATGCTGGGAGGGATTGGGGGCAGGAGGAGAAGGGGACGACAGAGGATGAGATAGCTGGATGGCATCACTGACTCGCTGACCGTGAATCTGAGTTAACTCCGGGAGTTGGTGATGGACAGGGAGGCCTGGCGTGCTGCAGTTCATGGGGTCGCAAAGAGTCGGACACGACTGAGCGACTGAACTGAACTGAACTGACCTGACCTGAACCCTTTACCCACCAGCCTAATTTAGACCATATCCACTCACTAGGCTTATTAGCTCAGTTTTCCTTGAGCAACTGAAGGTGTTCCTCCTCTATTCTCCAATAGCACCTTCCACCCTTATCACTGATTTCTTTATAGGCAAGTGAGTGGGAAACTACTGAAATGAAAAATGGTGTCAGACACAAGAAATATGCTTTCTTTCCTACCAAATCAGTTGGCTCATATTTAAGAAATGGTATCTAAACTTTTTATGCTCAAGCCAGACTTCTGTTTTAGTCCAGACTGCTAACTGCCTGCTCCTGCCTGCTCAACATCTGTTCTCCCCAGACTCTTCACAATTAATGTGCCTAGCTAAAAATATCTATGTTTCCTAGTGTTCTGCAGACAGAGGTAAACAATGAGATACAAGCAGAAATTATTGGGTAGAGCTTCTGGGAAGCCCTTTTTTGCCTTTGACCTCCCTTCTACCCACTGTCTGATATTTCACTGTGACCCTTAAAGTTCCAGAAGACATCTGGGGACCATGAGGGAAAAGTCAAGAGAATTACAAACAGCCCTGACATTCTTGAGTTGGTAAACCAACACCAGAAACTGCCTACCTTTGGACTTCTCATTACATGAGACAAATAAACCCTCATGTGTTTCAACCCCTGTGATCATTTTTTTTTTTTTTTTTTTTACACTCACGGGTTATTGTAATGCTGAATTGATCCATCTCAACAAGTTCTGTTCTCATCTCCTTGGCTGTATCCATGCTTGAAATGTCTCCCTTTCTCCTCACCATCTTTTCCCCTAAATCTCTACTTTTCCAATCTTATTTCACACTGAAGACTCGGTTCAAACAACAGCTACTTTGGGGGATCTTATTTTATCCCCTTCCAATCTAGATGTGCTATTTCCATCCCCTTCCAATATAGATGTGCTATTTCCCTCTTTTGATCCATCTCTCTTTCAGTTCATCTGGACCTCTTTTGTGGGGAATATATATGTATGTGTGTATATATATGTGTGTGTGTGTATGCATATGTATGTATATATATACATGCATACACAATTCTGTGCAATATGTATTCATGCTCATATTTGTATTATACATTGCTTTGAATTTTATGCAATAAATAACAGAAACACATACTAGACATTTAGTAAATCTTTGTTGAATTAAATATAAATTTGTAGTAAGAACATAACTTCTCCTTACACAGATACATATAGACACACACACTTAACCACTGGCTATAGTAATTTTTGGAATGAGGTTTTGGCAAAATGCAAGCAACCCAATAGATAAAATATGCTTTCAGGTGACATATTCTTTCATTAATTTTGAAAAATGAAATTATTGCATGACAATGGGAGAATCACTTCTGTTTAACTTTATATGGAGCATTCTTCCATTTCAACTCTTATTTATTGAATGTCTCCACTATGAAGTCAGTGCTATGAACTGGGTGTATTAAGATGAATGTGGGTTTGAGCTGCAAATATGATGATCAGAGCTGAAATACGCAGACTATGAATGTGAAATACGCAGGTGAATGTGATAAGATCCTGAACAATGTCGAGGGCAGGGATAATGGGAAGGAGAAAACCTGTACCATTTGACCCAGACTCCAGGTGGCGCTGGTGGTAAAGAACCCGTCTTGCAATGAAGGAGACCTGGGTTCGATCCCTGGGTCAGGAACATTTCCCGGAGAAGGAAATGGCAATTCACTCCAGTATCCTTGCCTGGAGAATCCCATGGACAGAGGAGCCTGGCAGGCTACAGTCCATGGGATTGCAAAGAGTCGGACACAACTGAGGATGCATGAATGCAAGTCCTGATAACAAGTCATTAAATACTATTTAAAGGTGTACAATCCATGCTCATACCAGCTATTGCGATTTTCTTGAATATTATGTGCCCCAAATGAGGTAGACAAGTAGGGAGACAGAGTTTACTCAAAATCATGTCCATTGAGTCAGTGATGACATCCAACCATCTCATCCTCTGTTGTCCCCTTCTCCTCCCACTTTCAGTCTTTCCCAGCCTCAGGGTCTTTTCAATTGAATAAGTTCTTCCAATCAGGTGGCCAAAGTATTGGAGTTTCAGCTTCAACATCAGTCCTTCCAATGAAAACTCAGGACTGATCTCTTTTAGGATGGCCTGGTTGGATCTCCTTGCAGTCCAAGGGACTTTCAAGAGTTTTCTCCAACACCACAGTTCAAAAGCATAGATTCTTTAGTGCTCAGCTTTCTTTATAGTCTAACTCTCACATCCATACATGAGTACTGGAAAAACCATAATTTTGACTAGATAGACCTTTGTTGGCAAAGTAATGTCTCTGCTTTTTAATATGCTGTCTAGGTTGGTCATAACTTTTCTTCCAAGGAGCAAGCATCTTTTAATTTCATGGCTGCAGTCACCATCTGCAGTGATTTTTGGAGCCCCCCCCAAAATAAAGTCTGCCACTGTTTCAACTGTTTCCCTGTCTATTTGTCATGAAGTGATGGGACCAGATGCCATGATCTTGGCTTGCTGAATGTTGAGCTTTAAGCCAACTTATTCACTCTCTTCTTTCACTTTCATCAAGAGGCTCTTTAGTTCTTCTTCACTTTCTGCCATAAGGTTGGTGTCATCTGCACATCTGAGATTATTGATATTTCTCCTGGCAATCTTGATTCCAGCTTGTGCTTCCTCCAGCCCAGCGTTTCTCATGATGTACACTGCTTAAAAGTTAAATGAGCAGGGCGACAATATACAGCCTTGACGTACTCCTTTTCCTATTTGGAATCAGTCTGTTGTTCCATGTCTAGTTTTAACTGTTGCCTCCTGACCGGCATACAGATTTCTCAAGAGGCAGGTCAGGTGGTCTACTATTCCCATCTCTTGAAGAATTTTCCATGTTTATTGTGATCCACACAGTCAAAGGCTTTGGCATAGTCAATAAAGCAGAAATAGATTTTTTTTTTAACTTTCTTGCTATTTTGATGATCCAGCCGATGTTGGCAATTTGATCTCTGGTTCCTCTGCCTTTTCTAAAACCAGCTTGAACATCAGGAAGTTCACGGTTCACGTATTGTTGAAGCCTGGCTTGGGTAATTTTGAGCATTACTTTACTAGTGTGTGAGATGAGTACAACTGTGTGGTAGTTTGAGCATTCTTTGGCATTGTCTTTCTTAGGGACTGGAATGAAAACTAACCTTTTCCAGTCCTGTGGCCACTGCTGAGTTTTCCAAATTTACTGTCATATTGAGTGCAGCACTTTCATGGCATCATCTTTCAGGATTTGAAATAGCTCAACTGAAATTCCATCACCTCCACTGGCTTTGTTCACAGTGATGCTTCCTAAGGCCCACTTGACTTCACATTCCAGGATGTCTGGCTCTAGGTGAGTGAGCACAGCATCGTGATTATCTGGGTTGTGAAGATCTTTTTTGTATCATTCTGTGTATTCTTGCCACCTCTTCTTAATATCTTCAACTTCTGTTAGGTCCATTCCATTTCTGTCCTTTATTGAGTCCATCTTTGCATGAAATGTTCCCCTGGTATCTTTAATTTTCTTGAAGAGATCTCTAGTTTTTCCCACTCTATTGTTTTCCTCTGTTTCTTTGCCCTGATCACTGAGGAAGGCTTTCTTATCTCTCCTTACTATTCTTTGAAACTCTGCATTCAAATGGGTATATTTTTCCTTTTGTCCTTTGCTTTTTGCTTCTCTTCTTTTCACAGCTATTTGTAAGGCCTCCCCAGACAGCCATTTTGATTTATTGCATTTCTTTTCCATGGGGATGGTCTTGATGCCTGTCTCTTGTACAATGTCATGAACCTCCATCCATAGTTCAACAGGCACTCTGTTTATCAGATCTAGTCCTTTAAATCTATTTCTCACTTCCACTCTTTAATCGCAAGGGATTTGATTTAGGTCAGACCTGAATGGTCTAGTGGTTTCCTCTACTTTCTTCAATTTAAGTCTGAATTTGACCATAAGGTATTCATGATCTGAGCCACAGTCAGCTCCCAGTCTTGTTTTTGTTGACTGTATAGAGTTTTTCCATCTTTGGCTGCAAAGAATATAATCAATCTGATTTTGGTATTGACCATCTGGTGATGTCCATGTGTAGAGTCTTCTCTTGTGTTGTTGGAAGAGGGTGTTTGCTGTGATCAGTGTGTTCTCTTGGCAAAACTGTATTAGCCTTTGCCCTGCTTCATTTTGTACTCCAGCGGCAAATTTGCCTGTTACCCCAGGTATTTCTTAACTTCCTACTTTTGCATTCCAGTCCCCTTTAATGAAAAGGATATCTTTTTGGGTGTTAGTTCTAAAAGGTCTTGTAGGTCTTCATAGAACCATTCAATTTCAGCTTCTTCAGCATTACTGGTTGGGGCATAGGCTTGGATTACTAGGATATTGAATGGTTTGCCTTGGAAATGAACAGAGAATCTTCTGTTGTTTTAGAGATGGCATCCAAGTACTACATTTCGAACTCTTTTGTTGACTATGATGGCTACTCCTTTTCTTCTAAGGGATTCTTGCCCATAGTAGTAGCTATAAAGGTCATCTGAGTTAAATTCACTCCTTCCAGTCCATTTTAGTTTGCTGATTGTTAAAATGTCGACTTTCACTCCTGACCACTTCCAATTTGCCTTGATTCATGGACCTAACATTCCAGGTTCCTATGCAATATTGCTCTTTACAGCATCAGACCTTGCTTCCATCACCAGTCACATCCACAACTGGATTTTGTTTTTGCTTTGGCTCCATCTCTTGATTCTTTCTGGAGTTATTTCTCCACTGATCTCCAGTAGCATATTGGGCACCTACCAACCTGGGGAGTTCATTTTTCAGTGTCCTATCTTTTTACTTTTTCTACTGTTCATGGGGTACTCAAAGCAAGAATATTGAAGTGGTTTGCCATTCCCTTCTCCAGTGGACCACATTTTGTCCACGGTATTTTTAATCACAATATTGTTAATCAGCTATCAGTTCAGTTCAGTCACTCAGTCACGTCTGACTCTTTGCAACCCAATGGACTGTAGGATGCCAGGCTTCTCTGTCTATCACCAACCCCCGGAGCTTGCTCAAACTTATGTCCATTAAGTTGGTGATGCCACCCAACCACCTCATCCTCTGTTATCCCCTTCTCCTCCCACCTTCAATCTTTTCCAGCATCAGGGTCTTTTCAAATGAATCAGTTCTTCGCACCAGGTGGCCAAAGTATTGGAGTTTCAGTCTCAGTATCAATCCTTGCAACGAATATTCAGGGCTGATTTCCTTTAGGATGGACTGGTTGGATCTCCTTGCTGTCCAAGGGACTCTCAAGAGTCTTCTCCAACACCACAGTTCAAAAGCATCAATTCTTCAGTGCTCAGCTTTCTTTATAGTCCAACTCTCACATCCATACATGACTACTGAAAAACCATAGTTTTGATTAGATGGACCTTTGTTGGCAAAGTAATGTCTCTGCTTTTTAATATGCTGTCTAAGTTGGTCATAACTTTTCTTCCAAGGAGCAAGTGTCTACCCCAAAAGAAAAAGTTTAAAGTTTGGAAAAAAATGACTTCTGGTTGTCATGTTCCTTGTCTGCAGCATGTAGAACTATTGATCATGGTTTTATCAAAACACACTCCCTCTTTGTTTTCCTGGTTCTCTTTGTTCTTCTTTTCTCTCCCTAAAAAAGTTTTTTTCAGTTTTCTTTACTGATCCCTCTTCCCTCCAATGCCCTTTCAGTTTTTGAAGATACTGTTCCTTTTCCTCTCTTTTCATTTTTATTAAATCTCCAAAAATTAGTAGCACTGTATCTCTTTGAATGTATCATTTCTTTGACAGTCTGCTCTTGCCTCTCAAACTTCATTAAAATGTATTTCAACCTCTTTTGTTATCTTTAATGTCTTAACCTCTTTCAGACTTTTTTTTCATGTATTTGTCTTTCTTTGTGCTTCTTACTGGATGATATAATTTGACCTGTTTTCCAGTTCACAAATTTTCTTTGGATCTCTGTTTAATCCATCATAGGAGGTTTTATTTTGTGCTTAAAATATATTTTTTATTTCTCAGAATTCCATTTGTTTTTTTAATCTTCTGTTCAGCTTCCATAGTTTATTTCTCAATCATATTTAACTTTCTTTTAGCATATTCAAAAGCTGATCATTTTTATAACTTCAATCTTTGTAAGTCTTTTCTGCAGACTTCCACTCATAGTGGCTTGTGTTTTTGTAGGTTTCGTGATTTTTTTTTTTTTTCTTGTGAGCTCATGCTCTTTGGAATTTTATCTGTAGAAATTCTTTTGAGGCTACTTTAAAATTCTTCCAGAGAGGATTTTTATTTACCACTGCAATGTACCCAGAGGCACCATCAACCAAGGACTGCTGTAAACTAATGTTTCTGTTTGGTGGTTTTGATGACAGAAACATAGTATTCTGTTCCCCAAAGTGCTTGAGCATGGGCATGTAATTAGGAATACTCAGGAGAAATAAACTCTACAACCATGCCCCACCCCTACCCCCATTCCCTAGGTTAGGTAAGTATCTTTTTGCAGAGAAGTGGATATTTTCTGGGTCACTCACTCAGAGTGACCCTTAGGGGATTTTAGCTTTATGACATGGTCTACACTCAGCCCCACTACCTTGCTTGGGTCTCAGACTTTATCTCCTGTCTCTGGTCCTACTACACAGTGCTTAGATATCAACTCAAAGCCACCGGGGGTAAGCAGATATTCCCAAAACAAACTCTAGCTTGATTACCTCTAGAAAACTTGACTTAACTACAGCTCAGTTTCACTTTAAAAACAACACTCAAAATATTTTTTCCAGCTTCTTAAGTCAGCTTCCCTTTCCCCACATTGTGCTTGCTGAGTCAGGCACCATTGTAAGTAGGCATTCTTTATTGGGAGGGATTTCTCTATACATTTATCCTATTGCCAGAAACAGAATTTGTTTTCTTATCTAGCAATATTCTCTCTGGGTAGCCTCTTCCTCTCTTTAGACTATATTCTCTTTCTGAAGAAAGGTGAAAGTGAAGTCACTCAGTCGTGTCCGACTCTGCAACCTCATGGACTGTAGCCTACCAGGCTCCTCCATCCATGGAATTTTCCAGGCAAGATTACTGTAATGGGTTGCCATTTCCTTATCCAGGGGGATCTTCTTGACCCAGGGGTCAAACCTGGGTCTCCTGCATTGTAGGCAGACGCTTTACCATCTGAGCCACCAGGGAAAGCTATTCTCTCTCTGGGTGACTCTCAGATCTATATTCTTGCCTTTTCCCTGAGCTTCGGTTATGACTAACAACTGCTTGATGTATAGCTCCATATGAATCACCTAATTCATGTTCTCCTCCACCCTTTAAATTTATTCTGTCTTGTGTCCCCTTTCTTAGCCAGGGATACAGCAAGCTACCTAGTCAGGCTGGAAATATTACTATCCTCTTTAAATTATCCCTCTACCACATACTCAGTTACCAGTTCCCAAGATCACGCTCTGTGTTTCAGGGCAGCTGTTTCCACCCCATTCCCCGTGCAAACACCCTGCTTCTGGCTCCTACTGTCACTTATCTAGGTGGTATTTCTAGTCAAACAACTGGTCTTTGACCGCTAATTCATTTGATAACTTTCCCATTAATGAAACTGCCACCAAAACTTTCTTTCCAAATCACACATTTGGTCAAATCACTTGCCTGTGCAAAAACCATTATTGACTTTCCATTGCCTACTATGGAAATAATAAAATTCTGACTTCTCTGCGTTCAAGGTACATGACAATAGGGGCCAGGCTTTACAACCTTTTAATTGTGACCCTTTATTCTGTAATGCATATAATGCTCCAGTTACACTGTACTTGTCTTTCTGTGATTTAACTTCTTTACCTGAAATATCCTTTCCCTCATCTCTACTGACCAAAATTCTAGTTTTCATTTAAGGCCAAGTTCAATTTTTGCTGCCTCCATAAAATCTTCCCAGAAATCAATTACTCCTGACTCTGTACTCCCATAGCAGTTTCCTTTTTAGAAAAGTTTTATTTATGTTATTAATTTTTATTGGCAATATACTTGCTTTTAATGTTAGCATCTACTGTACAGCAAAATGAATCAGCCATACATATACATGTATCCCCTCCCTTTTGGATTTCCCTCCCATTTAGGCGACCACAGAGCATCAAGGAGAGTTCCCCTTACTATACAGCATGTTCCCATCAGTTGTCCATTTTATACATAGTATCAATCTTGTATATATGTCAATCCCAATCTCCCAATTCCTCCCACCCCATCCCTTATCCCCCTTGGCATCCATACATTTGTTCTCTATGTCTGTGCCCATAGCAGTTTCCTTAATATTTGGTGGTACTTATCATATTGTGCCTTTTATTAGAGGTCATGGTGTTTGCTTCCTCCCCTTCAGTTCAGTTCAGTCGCTCAGTCGTGTCCGACTCTTTGCGACCCCATGAATCTCAGTGCGCCTGGCCTCTCTGTCCATCACCATCTCCCGGAGTTCACTCAGACTCACGTCCATCAAGTCGGTGATGCCATCCAGCCATCTCATCCTCTGTCTTGCCCTTTTCCTCCTGCCCCTAATCTCTCCCAGCATCAGAGTCTTTTCCTCCCCTTGCCAGGTGCTAAATCATTGAAGGCAGTACAGCACAGTGGTTACACACTCTGGTTTTTGGGATCAGATAGAATGGCACCCCATTCCGGTACTCTTGCCTGGAAAATCCCATGGACAGAGGAGCCTGGAAGGCTGCAGTCTAGGGGGTCGCTGAGGGTTGGACACGACTGAGCGACTTCACTTTCACTTTTCACTTTCATGCATTGGAGAAGGAAATGGCAACCCACTCCAGTGTTCTTGTCTGGAGAATCCCAGGGATAGGGGAGTCTGGTGGGCTGCCATTTATGGGGTCGCACAGAGTCGGACATGACTGAAGTGACTTTGCAGCAGCAGACTAGGCTCAAACTTTAATTCCATCACTAGCTGTGTGACTTAACCTCTCTGAGTTTCAGTTTCCTCATCTATGAAAGGAGATATACAGTCAGTACTGTTGCAAAGTTTCAGTTATCTGATTCATGCAAAGCCATTAGCACTGTGACTGGCACAGAGTAACTACACAATAAAAATTAGCTATTATTATTAAAGGCAGATGCTACAACTTATTTATCTTTTTCTCTCTCCAGTACTTTCTAGCCTCTCTTCTTTCCCTCCTTCCCTCTTCCTGTTCCAGGGCTTAGCCTAGTACCTTGTATAGACTGCATATTCAATAAATTCTTCTTGAGAGAATGCTGAAAACATCACCCAGTTTTTATATACAACATTTAATTAAGTCTGGGTAGAAACAGTTGACATTTGTGTGAGATACCAATGGACAAATGCTTCTGGGCTATCCCAGCAAGATATATCAATGGAACATCTTGTTTGAGCACCAAAGAGCAGCCCCTTAGATGTGTATAAGAGACAGGCCTGGAAGGCTGCAGTCTAGGGGGTCGCTGAGGGTTGGACACGACTGAGCGACTTCACTTTCACTTTTCACTTTCATGCATTGGAGAAGGAAATGGCAACCCACTCCAGTGTTCTTGTCTGGAGAATCCCAGGGATAGGGGAGTCTGGTGGGCTGCCATTTATGGGGTCGCACAGAGTCGGACATGACTGAAGTGACTTTGCAGCAGCAGACTAGGCTCAAACTTTAATTCCATCACTAGCTGTGTGACTTAACCTCTCTGAGTTTCAGTTTCCTCATCTATGAAAGGAGATATACAGTCAGTACTGTTGCAAAGTTTCAGTTATCTGATTCATGCAAAGCCATTAGCACTGTGACTGGCACAGAGTAACTACACAATAAAAATTAGCTATTATTATTAAAGGCAGATGCTACAACTTATTTATCTTTTTCTCTCTCCAGTACTTTCTAGCCTCTCTTCTTTCCCTCCTTCCCTCTTCCTGTTCCAGGGCTTAGCCTAGTACCTTGTATAGACTGCATATTCAATAAATTCTTCTTGAGAGAATGCTGAAAACATCACCCAGTTTTTATATACAACATTTAATTAAGTCTGGGTAGAAACAGTTGACATTTGTGTGAGATACCAATGGACAAATGCTTCTGGGCTATCCCAGCAAGATATATCAATGGAACATCTTGTTTGAGCACCAAAGAGCAGCCCCTTTCAGTATTGTCTGAACAAGCCGGCTTTACTGGGAGTGGTGAAAGAGAAAGGGGAGGTTTCATATCCCAGGGAAGTGTTTGGAACTTAATGAGAAGTGTAGGCTGAGAAGATGACCCTATTCTTTGAAAACCAAATGCAGCTACTGAATGCGAGGCTTACCCACAGCCTAGGCCATGCGTGTGCAACAGGGGCCAGAGTTTTGCAAAATCTTTTTCCTGGCCTCAGCATTGTACTCTCTTTAGACACAGCACATTTTTTCTCTAAATCCTCACTCTCAGCACGCTTACTAACCAACATTCCTGATAAAACCAATGAAACCAAATGAATTATTTGGGGCTAGATATGAAGTTGGTCTTCTCCCTATTTCTTGTTCCAGCACCAAAAATGCTTATGCTATTATTACTTTACATTCCTTAAAACTACCAATATTCCAAAATAGTCTCTGTTTACTTGGATTCTATATATTTTTCTGTTCTGTTTTCAGGATGGATGCACCATATATTATGACATATCTGTTGTAACATTACAAGTGAGATTTCCATAAAAGTAAAATGTTTCAAAGTCCAACTTTTGTTTTTTTAACTTTTCTGGATTATATCTCACATAGCTGCAAATTCATCAAAATGCTCAAATGATATTGTATATGTTTCCAATTTTATTTGCTTTATGAATTTGAGAAAGATTTAGACTTTCACTGCTCTAAGCTATTTTAGGAATATTGAGTTTTATCATTTAGAGATGGTAAAAACGGAATTTTCTTTTAGTTTAATCACACAGACAACTCAATGGCATTCTTAAGATCTGATTATTGCCCCTTGGGTAAAGAGGTATGGAACAACTCAATTACATGATACATTACAGGTGATCTCCCTTGCCCTTCAACACACACACACACATGAAATTCAATTAGAAGACTTCGTTCTTAAAACCAGAGGTTATACATAGCTGCCTAACTGACCTTTATTTGTGTATGTAACCCTTGATTCCTAACCCATCTTTCCACTGGAAAAATCAATGGCCCAGGATATAGTCAACCTGGGCTTGTATATAGAACTAAGTACTATAGCAGTTAGTTCTATTCTCCAAATAGTTTTTCTTTCATTAGTATCTGCACCCCTCCCCCACCGCCTTCCTAATATCCATCTTGCTCTCAGCTAGCTGTCAAGTAATCACTGGCAAGGAGGTGGCTGATAAGGCTAAAACCAGAGACTTGCAACGGTAGTGTGTGTGAGTGTGAGAGAGAGAAGGGGGAAAGAGAGCTAGGGGAAGGGAGGTGTGAGAACCTAGAAAGTGGAAAACAGTGGGGCATGGCGGAGGCAGCAACCATCCTAGAGATCTAGAAAGGAAGCCAGGACAGTGTTTTCTGGTCAAGAATTCCTATCCTAAGGTGTCACCAGTTTCAATTAACAAGAACTTATTTACTGCATCACCAGTTTTGAAGGAAGGTGTTTCTCCTGGCAGGATTTCAGGCACGCTGACCACTGTTGGGGAAGGAAGTTTGTGGATGGCTTTCCAAGGAACCATGAGCATCTCTAAGGTCCTAAAAAGAGTTCTCTGACTTCCATTACTTCTCAAACCTTATCAGATATGAGAGGCAAAAACTGGAAAATTGTTTCTTGCCATATCTTACAAATCAGACAAGTCAGTATGAGCTCAGTTTGCTTCAAGAGATGAATTTTGTGGAGCCCTCCTTTTTCTATTCCAGTTCTGTTCACTCTAATATTATTGAAGAGGTACAACACGAGGTGAACATAAACCCAGTTTTACACTCTCTAACAGGCCACCTGGGAATAAATGGCTATGCAAACTCCTCTGGAAAAGCTGCTGGATCTTTTAAATTATGTTTATGGCCTGGCCTCATTTCCAACTTTCACCTTTTAATAATCCTAATGACATAGTTGAGGCTTTTGGTGGTTCCCTCTTGTCTTCCCATGCAGTACCAATTCTCTTCCTCTTAGTTCTCTCAACCCCAAAGGCCTAATTCTCTTGGGTCCTTGATCTGACTCAACCCACTTATAAAATCACCTTTGCTTTAGGTATTAAGCCTGCCGTGGTTCAGTTCAGTTCAGTTCAGTCGCTCAGTCGTGTCCGACTCCTTGCGACCCCATGAATCGCAGCACGCCAGGCCTCCCTGTCCATCATCAACTCCTGGAGTTCACTCAAACTCACGTCCATCAAGTCGGTGATGCCATCCAGCCATGATCATCCTCGGTCGTCCCCTTCTCCTCCTGCCCCCAATCCCTCCCAGCCTCAGAGTCTTTTCCAATGAGTCAGCTCTTCACATGAGGTGGCCAAAGTACTGGAGTTTCAGCTTTAGCATCATTGCTTCCAAAGAAATCCCAGGGCTGATCTCCTTCAGAATGGACTGCCGTGGTAACAGTTTCTAATTTGCAGAGCTTTTCTTCATCACATCTTTCATCTTATGGGACAGACACAAATATAAGAGTAGGTGAACATTTTCAAACATTTGAATTAAGGCCTCTTGAACTCCGGGAATTGGTGATGGACAGGGAGGCCTGGCGTGCTGGGATTCATGGGGTCGCAAAGAGTCAGACACGACTGAGCGACTGAACTGAACTGAACTGAAAGACA
Source organism: Cephalophus harveyi (assembly GCA_006410635.1). Classification (NCBI taxonomy): domain Eukaryota; kingdom Metazoa; phylum Chordata; class Mammalia; order Artiodactyla; family Bovidae; genus Cephalophus; species Cephalophus harveyi. The sequence continues at coordinate 21,939 of SJYT01046516.1, read as the reverse complement.
GTTTATTGACTATGCCAAAGCCTTTGGGTGTGCGGATCACAATAAACTGTGGAAAATTCTTCAAGAGATGGGAATACGAGACAACCTGACCTGCCTCGTGAGAAACCTATATGCAGGTCAGGAGCCAACAGCTAGAACTGGACATGGAACAACAGACTGATTCCAAATAGGAAAAGGAGTACGTCAAGGCTGTATATTGTCACCCTGCTTATTTAACCTCTATGCAGAGTACATCATGAGAAACGCTGGACTGGAAGAAGCACAAGCTGGAATCAAGATTGCCGGGAGAAATATCAATAACCTCAGATATGCAGATGACACCACCCTTATGGCAGAAAGTGAAAAGGAACTAAAAAGCCTCTTGATGAAAGTGAAAGAGGAGAGTGAAAAAGTTGGCTTAAAGCTCAACGTTCAGAAAACGAAGATCATGGCATCTGGTTCCATCACTTCATGGGAAATAGATGGGGAAACAGTAGAAACAGTGGCAGATTTTATTTTTGGGGCTCCAAAATCACTGCAGATGGTGACTGCAGCCATGAAATTAAAAGACGCTTACTCCTTGGAAGAAAAGTTATGACCAACCTAGATAACATATTGAAAAGCAGAGACATTACTTTGCCGACTAAGGTCTGTCCAGTCAAGGCTATGGCTTTTCCTGTGGTCATGTATGGATGTGAGAGTTGGACTGTGAAGAAAGCTGAGTGTGGAAGAATTGATTCTTTTGAACTGTGGTGCTGGAGAAGACTCTTGAGAATCCCTTGGACTGCAAGGAGATCCAACCAGTCTGTTCTAAAGGAGATCGGTCCTGGGTGTTCTTTGGAAGGAATGATGCTAAAGCTGAAACTCCAGTACTTTGGCCACCTCATGCGAAGAGTTGACTCATTGGAAAAGACTCTGAGGCTGGGAGGGATTGGGGGCAGGAGGAGAAGGGGATGACCGAGGATGAGATGGCTGGATGGCATCACCGACTTGATGGACGTGAGTTTGAGTGAACTCCAGGAGTTGGTGATGGACAGGGAGGCCTGGCGTGCTGCGGTTCATGGGGTCACAAAGAGTCAGACATGACTGAGTAACTCAACTGAACTGAAAGACAGAAAATCCTTCTCAAACCTAATAGTTACTGTTTTCTGCTCCTGCTTGTGTTTTTAATTATGTCTCTAGAGGAAGACTTATGGTCTTCATGGTGGCATTTTGGATAATGTATTTAACATGTGCTGGAGAAGGAGCGATGTCAGAGACCCTCATAACACAGGTAATAGCTGCACCTTCTCAGAAGCCCAGCCACAAATTCACAATGAAAAATGGGAAGCATCAAGCTATAGCAGGGTTTCTCAGCCTTGACTGTACATTGTAATCACTGGAGGTTCTTTACAAACACTGATGCCTGGGTGCCATCCCAGGCAATTCTGACTTAATTGGTCTTGTGTCCATCCTGTACAGCCAGGTTTTTGAAGCCTGCCACCCCATTGATTTTAATGTGTAGGCATAATTGACAACAGCTGTGTTATGTGGCATCCTATGAGCCACCCCATCAGTAACCTACTGACATAATAGCAGGGTTTAGTTGGATTTTCCTCTTTCAAAAATCATCTTTGAAAAAAACAGGTGAGGACCAAAAATGATGATCAACATTACTAAGCTGAATCATGTTATCATACCCTATTCTGACTGAACCTCAACTAATGGTGTTAGTAATTTAGTTTTATTCTCTAGCATAAGTTATTAAACTTTGGATATATCTAGAGCAACCAGTATAACTGTTGTCTGGGATTGAAGGGATTCCCAGGATATGGGATTTCAGTTTTAAAAACTGAGCAATACTGAGATAACAAGGATGAGTAGGACACCTTGAAAGGAGGAGAGAGCACACGCATGTCCCACAAATTTGGGGAATGTTCAACCTGGAGGCCAAGCTGTTTGCAAAAATCTACCCCTTTCAAGGGAGAATTGAATTTACTGTTTTATCTAATTGACATAGTGTTTTTGAAATATTATTTTCTCTAAAAACAACCAAAGAATAATCAATTATGTGTTAACATTAGCGACACTTTAGGCAAGAGTGACATGGTTTTGCATTTCTGCAAGTCTTTTACATGTCTGGTTTAACAGAAGATAGCTAGATTCTTAAACCCACTTCTGAATTCTGGCACAGTCTTACAAAGGAGACTTTCACCGTTACAGTGGCTTAGAAGTAGTAAAAACAAAACAAACCCAAAACAACCACCAAAGCTCCACCATCACTAAAGGACTTCTTAACCTAGACTTACATACCTTGGTTGGTGTTTGGTTCCTGCCTAGGGATTCTCAAGAGATACTTGAGTAGTTTGCATGATGGATGGTATCAGTGCAGAATTCCAGTCGTAATTCAAAGCCCAGAAAGAATCTATCTCCTCAGGGGTTGTTGAGTAGAATTTGAGGTGAGGTGAGGTGAAGTCGCTCAGTCGTGTCCGACTCTTTGCGACCCTGTGGACTGTAACCCACTAGGCTTCTCTGTCCATGGGGTTCTCCAGGCAAGAATACTAGAGTGGATTGCTATTTCCAAAACTGGCCATCACATGAAAACTCTTTTCAATTAGAAGATTCCCACAAGAGGCAAAATATGTCATGTTGATATCTATATGTCTGATGTGCCTGACTCAAGTCTGTTTTCTATAGGACAAAGCTGTTCTGTTGTCCTCAAGTGGAAAAGGTTAGAGTTGACAGATGGGCGCTTGGTAAATCTAAGAGGAATGTAGATTTGAGTGTACTAACAAATGCCTTTTAAGGAAAAAAATATTTGTAAGCAGTATAAGAGTTTTGTTTTGGCCTGTGCATCTTGAGTACAAAGTGGAAAGGTTTACAGTAGTTAAAAATTGACTTTGAAATCAGGCAGATGGGTTCAAAATCTAGTTTTGTTTCTTAGGAGCTTGGGTGATTTGCTTAACCTCCCCTGCCCTCAATTCTCTGTTTTATGTGTATATTAGAGAAAATTAGTCCCCCCTCATTGCATTGTTGTGAGAATTACACAAAATAATAAATATAAGGCAGTGTTTGTCAGTCTTGGCGCTGCTGACATTTTGGGCAGCATGATGCTTTGTTGTGGGAGCCTCTCCCAAACGTTGTAGGATGCATGCAGCAGCATCTCTAGTTTCTACTCACAGCTACCCCTCCAAGTCACGACAACCAAAAATGTCTCCAGACATTGCCAAAAGTCCTTAGGATGGGGCCAAGGCAGGGGTGGGGGGAGCAGGGAGTGGAGAATATATGTCTTTGGTAGAGAATCACTCAATACACAGTGATAAGTGTCAGACCTGGAATACAGTAGGGACTTATTAAGTGGTAGCTATTATAATTGCTAATACTCTATCAGAGTTAGAATTCTTATTGATGCTGAACCTTAAAAATGTGTCAGTATACTCAACTCTGAGAATATCCTTTCAGCCTTACTCTTTTAGACTGTATAAACCAGTCTTGCTCTGCTGAGAGAAATATCAGAAAATATCGTTTTCCTACCTCACATCTCTTGCATCTAATTTTCCTCCAAGTCTAAGTTATTTTAGATTTATTGATGTCATTCAACCATTTAAACATTCACAAACAACTTAAAAATAGCTACATTATGAGTGAATATTTGTCAGTAATGATGGAATTTGCAACTGTAAGGCATGACCTTTTTTTCCATCTATTTCCTCCCTTGTGACATGCGAGCTCAGCAGAAACCTCAGATCCTACCTCACTGATAAATTATGCCAATCTGATACATGCCTCTTTTGCTACCAGTAGCCCATCTCCTTTCTCAACTCTCTTTCTCCTGTCACTCAGTCAGTTCAGTCGCTTAGTCGTGTCTGAATCTTTGCAACCCCATGGACTACAGCATGCCAGGCTTCCCTGTCCATCACCAACTCCAGGAGCTTGCTCAAACTCACGTCCATACAGTCGGTGATGCCATCCAATCATCTCATCCTCTGTTGTCCCCTTCTCCTCCTGTCTTCAATCTTTCCCAGAATCAGGGTCTTTTCCAATGAGCTGGCTCTTCGCATCAGGTGGCCGAAGTATTGGAGCTTTGGCTTCAGTGTCAGTCCTTCCAATGTATATTCAGGACTGATTTCCTTTAGGATGGACTTGTTGGATCTCCTTGCAGTCCAAGGGACTCTCAAGAGTCTTTCCCAACACCATAATTCAAAAGCATCAATTTTTTGGCACTCAGCCTTCGTTATGGTACAACTCTTACATCCATACATGACTACTGGAAAAACCATACCTTTTGCTGTCTCATAACCTCCGATTAAAATAGATAAATTTATATTAAAAAAAAAAACCATGCCTTTGACTAGATGGTCCTTTGTTGGCAAAGTAATGTCTCTGCTTTTTAAAATGCTGTCTAGGTTGGTCATAGCTTTTCTTCCAAGGAGCAAGCATCTTTTAATTTAATGGCTGCAGTCACCATCTGCAGTGATTTTTGGAGCCCCCCCCAAAATAAAGTCTGCCACTGTTTCCACTGTTTCTCTATTTGTCATGAAGTGATAGGACCGGATGCCATGATTGTAGTTTTTTGAATGTTGAGTTTTAAGCCAGCTTTTTCACTCTCCTCTTTCACTTTCATCAAGAGGCTCCTCAATTCCTCTTTGCTTGCTGCCATAAGGGTGGTGTCATCTGCATATGTGAGGTTATCGCTATTTCCCCCAACAATCTTGATTCCAGCTTATGATTCATCCAGCCTAGCATTTCACATGATGTACTCTGCATATAATTTAAATAAGCAGGGTGACAATATACAGACTTGACATACACCTTTCCCGATTTGGAACCATTCTATTGTTCCATGTTCAGTTTTAACTGTTGCTTTCTGACCTGCATACAGAATTCTAAGGAGACAGGTAAGGGGGTCTGGTATTCCCATCTGTTTAAGAATTTTCCACAGTTTGTTGTGATCCACAAAAAGCTTTGGCATATTCACTGAAACAGAAATAGATGTTTTTCTGGAACTCTCTTGCTTTTTCAATGATCCAATGGATGTTGATCTCTGGTTCCTCTCCCTTTTCTAAATCCAGCATGAACAAACATCTGGAAGTTCTCAATTCATGTTCTGTTGAAGCCTCACTTGGAGAATTTTGAGCATTACTTTGCTAGCGTGTGAGATGTGTGCAGTAGTTTGAACATTGCCTTTCTTTGGGGTTGGAATGAAAACTGACCTTTTCCAGTCCTGTGGCCACTGCTGACTTTTCCAAATTTGCTGGCGTATTGAGTGCATCACTTTAAAAGCATCATCTTTCTGGATTTGAAATAGGTCAACTGGAATTCTGTCACCTCCACTAGCTTTGTTCATAGTGATGCTTCCTAAAGTCCCCTTGACTTCACATTCCAGGATGTCTGGCTCTAGGTGAGTGATCATACCATCATGATTATCTGGAACATTAAGATCTTTTTTATATAGTTCTTCTGTGTATCCTGGCACTCTTGTTCTTATTAAAAGAAGGATCTCTCCTCTCTGAGTCTTCACTCCTCTGCTACTCTGTTTCTGGAAAGACTGTGGTCCATTTAACTATTCTTTAGCCATGTCTTTATTCCTCTCCATTGTCTCCTTTTCCCTCCATCATGAAATAATTAGTTTCCTTCATTAGAAAAGCCTTTTGCTACTGTCTTCTGAAATTGTACTCATTTCTTTGCTGAGCACCCCGCACACTTCCTTCTCAGTTTCTTTTATTGGATATTCTTGGCTTGCCCAGCCATTAAATATTTGCATTTCTCAGTGTTTTTTTTTTTTTTTTTTCAGATGTCTTCTCTTCCCAGGGAACACCAACCTGTCCTACCCTCACACAGGGAAATCTCATTTTCTCTGATGGATTCAATTATCAACTACTCATTTTCCCCAAATTTCTCTCTTTCTCCCTAAATTAAATTCTCCTGAACTTGAGACACATTTAGCCAACTGCCTATTATATACCTCCACTAGGATTTATAGTTGGTACCTCAAAATCATTATGAACAAAACAGAATTCATTATATTTTATTCTCAAAGCTATTTCTTCACCAGTATTTCTTATATCAGCATGTATTCAGTTGTCCAAGCCAAAAGTCTTGATGTCATTCTTGGCTCTTCTCTGTACTAAAACCTCCCACTACCAACTAACTACCAAAACTGTCAATTCTACCTCCTACATATTTATTGTGTCTACCCACTCCTCTCCATCTCGACTGACACCATCATCTCTCTTAAACTGCTATAACAGCCTCAGAATTGGTCAGTCTGACTTTGATCTTGACACTGTGCAAAGTCAGAGAGGTCTTTCTAAACCACAAATTTGATTATATAATTCTCCTGCTTAAACCCTTCAGCACCTTCCCAATACCAATTTGTATTGAGTATAAAGTCTTTGACATGACTCTATAACATCATTTACTACTTGGTAACGTCTTCAACAATAGCTCCAGAAAATCACCCACTTTAGACTACTACTTCTTTCAGTTGCTTGAGTGGTCATACTTCCTTTTCTTTTTGGATTACCACATCAGGTGTTTCTTATTTGGATCAAACTTTGCTTCTCATTTGGCTAGTTCTAACTTGTCCTATAGGTCCCAGTTTAATTATTTCCTCTAGAAAGCCTTCCAGATCCCTCAAGTCTGGGACTGGTGGCCCTCTTTATGTTCTACTTTAGTACCCTGTGGTTCCTCTATGTTGAATATAATAGATTGTCTTGTAATTGACAGTTTACTTAACTTTCTTCTTGCAGTTTCCAGGGCTCTGTTGCTAAGTAGATACTAGATGCACAAGGAATTTTTGTGGAATAGAATTGAATTACATGTCACCAAGGATCCTCACTAAATGCAAGGTTTTATTCCCATTTTTAATATTTCTGAATATCCAAACTATTTGATCTTTCCCTGTTTCCTTAAAATTATTCTTCTTTGTTTTCAGAGACAACATTTTGTGCATATTACATTACCTTTCTACATTTTTGAGAAATTCTAGTCCCCTTTTCTGACCTTTAACTGTGGGCTTTCCTTCAAGACTCTGTTCTTCACTCTTAGTTCTTCTTCATATTCATTGTCTGGAACATAATAGGCATTCAAAACATGTTTGTTTTCTTCCTTTCCCCATTCTCCAGAAGCTCATTTAGTCTCATGGCTTCAGTTACCTCCCAGATCCATGAGTAAGCCAATAGAGTCTTGGTCACTTCATACCTCAAAAGAACTGTAAATGAAAAGCATGACATTCAACCACCCTAATTCAGTTTATTCTTGCAATATCATTTCTATATTTGCCAGTTAAAATCAAGACTCCCACTGGGGCTCCAGACATCAGGTATGTCTAGTGCTCATGTCTACTTTATACCATTCATCCAATTAACCAACAAGTATTATACAATTTTCTTTGAAATATATCTGGTGTATTGATTTCTATCTCTTTTTCCCCTTCCATTATTCTGCCCTCATCTCTTTACCCTTAGATTACTACAATAGTCTTCCTAGTTGACCATCCTGACCTCAATATCACCTACTTTCAGATCTGTTTTGTATACTGATGCCAGACTACTCACTTGTACACACTCCATGGCTTGGGGCTTTTCATACAGTAGATTCAATAAACATGAAAACACTAATTCACTTTCCCCTCAAGAACTTACAGTGGGGACTTTCCTGGTGGTCTAGTGGTTAAGAATCCACCTTTCAATGCAGGGAATTTGGGTGGGATCCCTGGTCTGGGACCTAAGATCCCACATGCCTTGGAGCAACTAAGTCTGTGAGCTACAACTAGAGAGAAGCCTGCGTGCCACTACAAAGAGCCTGCACACCACAACTAAGAAGAGAGAAGGTAGCGTTGACATATATACACTACCATGTGTAAGACAGACAGCTGGTAAGAAGTTGCCATATAAAACAGGGAGCCCAGCCTGGCACTCTGTGAAGACATAGAGGGGTGGGATGGGAAGAGGGAGGGAGGCTCAAGAGGGAGGGGACATATACATAATATGGCTGATTCAAATTGTTTAAGGCAGAAACCAACACAACATTGTAAAGCAATTATCCTCCAATTTGAAAAAAAGACCCAATGCAGCCATAAATAATTTTTTAAAAAGAATTTACAATGGCTACAAATCATCTGCTAAGCTCAGATTCCTCTTTCTTTTTTCCCATCCCTATGGCCCTAACCAACCATTTCAACTTTGACAGAACCCTATACTGTTCTAGGCACTCTGCTTTCCTGACTTGTTGAACTCCTTGCCTTTCCCAAAACACAACCTACTTCACTCCATTGCCCCTGTTGGTTCCTCTGCCTTGAGCAAGAACACCCCTAATAAGTGCCAAAAGCCTAATATTTTTAACATCAAATTAAAGTGTCACTTGTCCTCTTATCTTGGTAGTATGAATGCTTATTTTGTGCCCCTGTTGTTCTCTGTTGGTATTTGAAACATTACTTTCTTCCTGGTATCATAGTAATATGTGTGTCTGGGCTGTAAACTCCATGAAATCAGGAACTTTTATTCATTCTCATAACCCCTAGAGCACTGGAATCAGTGCCTGGAATGTGCACGGTAGGCATTTGGTAATTATTGTTTGAATTGATTTGGTCACGTCTGGAAGTTTCTTACCCACCCTGTTCCCTATATCCCCACTCTTGGTCTCTACTTCTCTAATGGCCAGTCACGCAGCTCTCTGAATAAAATCCAGCTGGACACACCCAGCTCTGGTGAAACTCCTAGCTTCAGCAGATGGAGCTTTTGAATGTCTGCCTAATTTCTAAGACTCACCGTAATCTGGCCAACCAATTTACATAGTTTTGCCTCTCATTTGTTTCTAAGCAAGTGTCCTTCACTCCACATTATGTTAAATATTTCAGCTCCCCTTTGATCACACTGTTATCTATATCAGAAATACTCTTCCCTTATTTTGATCAAATCCTCCCCAAACTTCAGACCTGGGTTAAGTCTTACTTTATCTATAATGTCATTTTTAACTATTTGAGCCCATGTTTATCTCTTCTGTGTCTGAATTCCTTTGGCAGAGATAATATAACATATTATGGGATTTTCAGATTCCTTCATGCATCTGTCTTGCTTTCCTCAGCAAGAATATTGACTCTTTGGGCCAAAGAGCATATCTTAATCTCCTTTGGTATAGTGCGACTGATTATTAGACTGATAAATCAACAGGGCTATTTTCTTTCTTATTACTAATTTCTCATACGTTGAAACAAACTTAGATCCCCAAGGCCTACTTTTGCTTATAAAAAAAACTATATAACTAGGTTTGTGAGAAAACCTAAAGATGAGTCAATATTACTCAAGAATTTTAAAATTAATTTTTTAATGGCTAAATCAGAGTTTGTTAGCAGTTAATCTAGCTGGCTGTCTTGCAATAGGTTAAGGAAGCTGGGAGAAAGTGAATTAAAAATGGTTTACCTCTGTGTTTACTTATGAGACATGGTTGTACAAGGCCCTAATAAATTAAACTCATCATAATTTTTTAAAAATAGTAGAAATAATAAAGCCTAAATTCCAGGTGATTAGATCATTCTAGGACTAAAATCCACGTTGACGATATTTGTACTCCCATCATAGATTTAGCCCATTCATGCATTTAAAGAGATGTTTAAAAGGATGCATGACTAGGCCTGGTTTGACCCACAGAAGTTTGCATATACTCTACAGCTGACGCAAGGAAGAGTGAGTGATAGTCTCTCAGTGGTGTCCAACTCTTTGTGAACCCGTGGACTGTAGCCTCCCAGGCTCCTCTGCCCATGGAATTCTCCAGGCAAGAATATTGGGGTGGGTTGCCATTTCCTTCTTCAACACAAGGAAGAGCTGGAAGGCTAAGCTGGAAAAAGGTACAGTGTAGCTTAGACGTCATGTGAATTGCCTTCTGTATTGTCAGGATGGGCAGGGAGAAAAAATGACAGCATTTCTCTTCTTATTTCTTTATTTTCAGATTCATTTCTTATTCTAAGGAATCAGCTTCCTCGTAAGCATTTTGATATTTTTCTAACACAATGAACTGGTTAACTGCATTTGAATTTTCCTACTGTTGCTTTAAAACCACTACAATAAACTATGTTATTGATTATGTCAGAAGGCCGATGAGATCAGACATTTTATAGAGGTCTGGTTTGCTTCTCACAATCACTCACTTCTATACTTTTTATATTAATGAGGGTAAAAAGTTGCATTCTTTCTTTGGTTTCTGTTTTGTCTTTCCCAGCTGCCACAGAATGTGAACTACTTTATCCTCAAGTCCCTCTGAAAGCATTTAACCCTCACCAGTCACTTGTCAATGTTTTAATGGGTCACTTCAGTCATCATTTTCTTATGGCCCAGCAATAGCTAATTACAAGAGTATTTGACTAGAAATGTTCCCCAATTTAATATGCTTTCTATTTTAAAAATGAAAACACTTAGAAAATATGGTAATACAGAAATTTGAACATGAATGCTTGTAGCAGCATTATTCATAGTATTTGAAAAATGGAAACAACCCAAACATCCATCAATTGATGAACGGATAAACAAAATATGGTATATCCACACAGAGGAATATTGCCTGGCAATTAAAATAATAAAGTACTGATAGATGCTACAATATGCATGAACCTTGAAAACATAATGCTAAATGACAGAAGCCAGACACAAAGGACACCTATGAAATGTGCAGAATAGGCAAATTAAAGAGACAGACAGCAGTGTTTGCCAAGGCCTGGGGGAAAGAGTGAATAAAGAGTGACTACTAATAGGTAAGGGCTTCTCAGATGATGCAATGGTAAAGAATTTGCCTGCAATGCAGGAGATGCAGGTTCGATCCCTGGATTAGGAAGATCTCCTGGAGGAGGAAATGGCAAACCACATCAGTATTCTTGCATGAGAAATCCCATGGACAGAGGAGCCTGTAGCCATGGGCTACAGTCCATGGGGTCGCAAAAGAGTTGGACACGACTTTGTGACTAAACAAAAACAGCTAATAGGTAATGGGTATTTGGGGGTGATGAAAATATTCAAATGAGATTGTGATGCTGTTTGCATAACTTAGACTCTACTAAGAAAACCTTTGAATTGTATATTTTAATTGGGTGAGTTTGTATGGTATGTAAATTATATCTCAATTAAAAAAGAAAAACTTAGAAAACCCCTATTGAGGACTGCACTAGATCCCATTTCAGACACTGGTTTTGCATCAGAATCTCCAGAGGTAAGTATCTGGAATCTGCACTGTGACAAATTCCTGGGTGATTGTGATACACAACTAAAGTTTGAGGATCACTGAATTAAAAGATATAAACTTTGCACTGTCTTCCTGAGATCTAACTATATATGTTTCCACTCAGGGAGAGATTATAACTACTCTCAAGTGAATAATATTCAACTTCTTTTTTTAATTTTCTGTTGCTATTGTTGTAATTTGTGTATTTAAGTTTTTGGTGAATCTTTCTTGTGTATTTACTTTCAATTTCAGATCAAGTTTCTTTTAGACCTCTGAGAGGAATGGTGAAAACACAGGAAGTACTAAGACTCTATTCTCTACTAAGTAAAGTCAGAGTTGTTATCACTCTCACTTTTGAAGGCATCATTTAAGCAAAAAATAGTTCATTTTTCTTCCTGCCACAGCTAATGGGAGAAAAACCAGACTCAACATTATACAGCAAGTTAGAACTGAATGAAGTTAGAACTTAAATTCTGTCTTGAGTGGCTTTTTTTATTCAGTTGTCATCAAAGTTTTGAATTGCATATCAGAGTGTAGTATTCATTTCCTTAAAAGAAGCAAAAATAACCATATACCACATTCTACCTCTAAAGGAAAACCTCTTTTTCCTCTATCATTTTAGGAATTAAAGCTCTCACTCATATTAAGACTACCCAAAAAGAAGAAGAAGAAATTTCTGCGTAATATTCAAAATAGTAGATCAATCAGTACTATCAGGATCTGGGGAGTTAAATGAATCCTTTGACTATCATTTTGGAAAAATCCTTTCTTATTTGGCAATTCCAGCTGATCTTGGTGATCTTATTACTAGAAGTGACTGAGAAAGCTGGAACAACAATTGATGGGCGGCAGACAATGGGATAAATCTTAATAATCATATAGAACCAATTTAGGGAAGTATTTGGTAAATATAATATTAATTTATAAATCTTGCAAGTTTTCCACTGATGGAGTTACTGTGCTATTAGCTAACTAATAATTCATGACCTAAAAATGTTAGGTGATTTCTTTATCATAATTGTTTTTCAAATAAAAAATATCTGTTAAGCACAGTTTAGGAAGCTTTACTCATATATGAGAAAGCCATTAGTTATTTCCTGTAAATCTAAATATAATGAATTTTAAATGAACAAAGGCTAAGGTTTAATGCAGTGTCATTATCTGAAGTTTGATTTTCACATGTGAATAATTAGAAGCTGTTAATGTTCATAAAGTCAATAAAATTCAATAAATATTCTTTGATAAAACTCTGACGTCAGGAAGTATGCTAGATAGGTATTATGCTATTAGATGAATAAGACATAGTTCCTGACCTTGAGAAGTTCGGTGGAAGAACGTAGATAGTCTTACTTTTTCATAAACTGTATCTGTAATAATAGACTATGGTTCCAGGTACTAGAAAAAAAATATGAATATGAAATATTAGTTTAGGTATTTGAACTTGGCAAAATAGAAAAGCTAAAAATCTTATCTTTCATAAAAGTCACAGTGATATATACTACTACTAAGTTGCTTCAGACATGTCCGACTCTGTGAGACCCCATAGATGGCAGCCCACCAGGCTCCTCCATCCCTGGAATTCTCCAGGCAAGAACACTGGAGTGGGTTGCCATTTCCTTCTCCAATGGATGAAAGTAAAAAGCCAAAGTGAAGTTTCTCAGTCATGTCTGACTTTTAGCGACCCCATGGACTGCAGCCTACCAGGCTCCTCTGTCCATGGGATTTTCCAGGCAAGAGTGTTGGAATGGGGTCCATTGCCTTCTCCGACAGTGATATATAGGCCATGATAATAGCATGAAATTTCAAATGCTATGTAGTAAATAATGTTGATTTTTTTTCTGGTTTCTTTTTTTTTAATTAGAGTATAATTGCAGTAATGATTCTTAATTAAACTATTTCCTATAGTTTTAATAGTTGGACATACAGCTTGAGATATGTCTTGTTACTCTTTGAGACATCTGCATATTTCCTGCTTTTTCATGAGTTTTAAACTTATAATCTTAGCACTTTGTTATTACAGTGCTTGACATTTTAATTACTGAAGCCTTAAAAATATAAGGATAATACCAGCAAAATGTTAAAAATCCTCAAAATGCTCATATTTTAATAATTCAAGAAGTCTGAAAATAAGATTCATTTGAGAGATCTTTTTCAGAGTCTACTGGAAATAACTTCTGTAGATTATGCTGCTCTCTGAACGGGATTTTAGATATGACAGACAGTACTATCTTTCCTAGTAAGTGTAGCAGGATGCAAACTGCAGTTTCTTTTACTAGTACTCTTTTTTCCTCTTGCATCAAAAATTTTTAGATCCTGATATTAGATTTAGGTGAATTTATAATTGTTCTCATGTGCATTGCTAAAATGCAGTCTATTGGAAGCACCTTTTCAGTTCTTTATTGCTTGTAATAAAGGAGGAAAATTCTAAGTAAGTTTTCTTAAATTGATTCAGAAACTCAACTTCAGAAACCAATCATGGGATCAGGCCCTGTTCTGTGCTGGGAAAAACATATATTTGATACTACCACAAGTACAGTTTGAAATCAATTTTAATTAAGGTGGCTAATGGAAATAATTTCCTTAAAAAAAAAAAACTTACAAACTACATGGAAAGAAAAGGGTAAACAAGAAAAATAGGTTGCATGATAACATTTGTCATTTTGAAGCATAAAGTAAATCTTATAAATCTTCAGTTTCCTCCCAAATACTTTAGGATAATGACAGCCTGACTAATTTTTGAAAACCAGAATTCTATTTGCAACTACTTATCTGTTTGTTTTAAAAACTGAACAATTTTTACAGCATTTTTAGGTTCACAGAAAAACTGAGCAGAAAGTACAGAGAGTTCCTGTGTACCCCCTGCTTACACACACGCTTAGCCTCCCCTCACTGTCAACATCCTGTACTATTTGTTACAGAACCTACACTGACACACCTTGATCACCCAAGGTCCATATTTTATATTAGGATTCACTCTAAGTGTTGTGAATTCTATGGATTTTGATAAATTATAAGATGCTTACTCCTTAGAAGAAAAGTTATGACCAACCTAGATAGCATATTGAAAAGCAGAGACATTACTTTGCTGACTAAGGTCCGTCTAGCCAAGTTCAGTTCAGTTCAGTTCAGTCGCTCAGTCGTGTCCGACTCTTTGCGACCCCATGAATCGCAGCACGTCAGGCCTCCCTGTTCATCACCATCTCCCGGAGTTCACTCAGACTCACATCCATCGAGTCCGTGATGCCATCCAGCCATCTCATCCTTGGTCGTCCCCTTCTCCTCCTGCCCCCAATCCCTCCCAGCATCAGAGTCTTTTCCAATGAGTCAACTCTTCACATGAGGTGACCAAAGTACTGGAGTTTCAGCTTTAGCATCATTCCTTCCAAAGAAATCCCAGGGTTGATCTCCTTCAGAATGGACTGGTTGGATCTCCTTGCAGTCCAAGGGACTCTCAAGAGTCTTCTCCAACACCACAGTTCAAATTGTTGGAGAAGACTCTTGAGAGTCCCTTGGACTGCAAGGAGATCTAACCAGTCCATTCTGAAGGAGATCAGCCCTGGGATTTCTTTGGAAGGAATGATGCTAAAGCTGAAGCTCCAGTACTTTGGCCACCTCATGTGAAGAGTTGACTCATTGGAAAAGACTCTGATGCTGGGAGGGATTGGGGGCAGGAGGAGAAGGGGACGACCGAGGATGAGATGGCTGGATGGTATCACTGACTCGATGGACGTGAGTTTGGGTGAACTCCGGGAGTTGGTGATGGACAGGGAGGCCTGGCGTGCTGTGATTCATGGGGTTACAAAGAGTCAGACACGACTGAATGACTGAACTGAACTGACAAATTATAATGGCATGTATCCACCATTATAATGTCATATGTAACAGTTTCACTGCTCTAAAAATACTTTGCTTTCTACCCATTCATCCCTCCTTATCTTTTTAAAAGCTAGACTATTCCATCTCTCTTATCTGCCTGATACAGAGTTTCTTGCTCAGGGACTCTGAACATTTTGGACCAATTTTTTTAAGGGCATATCTTGTGTACTGTGGAATGTTTAGCAGCATCCCTGGCCTCTATCCAAGAAAGCCATGCCAGAAACCCTGCCATTCTTAGTTGGGCCAGCCCCAAAGTCTCAAGATGTTGTCAAATGCCCCCTGGGAGTGGGTGGCAAAACTGTGCCTTGTTATGAACCACTCATCTAATCCAAGGCCTACTTCTCCTTTCAAGATCATGTCTATATTATTCTATTACAATTTGTACAGTTAGTCATTAAATGCCAGTCTACAGATATTTACTCTGCATACATTGTGTTTGGCCATAGCCTGCTAAGAGCTGTTAAACATTTCAAATATTAGAAGTGTCAGGATAGATAATGAGCTCTTACCATACATGTAATTATATATAAATCTATGCATGGTAGCTACATTAAGCATTGAGGCATGATTAATCAAATCAATTAAACCATCTTCATGATCTTGTGACTATTCACAGCAGCATGAATGGAAAGGGAAAATGCACTGACTGATCTTTAAGATTGCTTAACTGATTGGACCTGCTATGCTGTGATCCGGTTCAGCAGTCACACACAAGATATGGACTGTGTCCCTACAGAGAAACAGTTCTAAATAACCAGCCAGGGAAGGTGGACTCTATGCAAATCTCTACTCCCATTCTACCTCTATCACCACGTTTCCATGAAAACGGAATTTTTGCCTAATTTTCATGGACAATTGTCATAAATACCTCAATCCTCCTTTCATCCAGCCTCTGTGTATAGAGATGGACTAATGGGAAGCTGGAATCCTTTCTGATTCAGTCAGTTTCTCTGCTGTTCTGGTTGTTAAATTGGAATGCAAGTGAGCAAGGACAATTTGAGATTTTATTTGGAGATTTTCCTTGTAAAGATTTAGGCATTAAAGCAGTCATTTAATTTATGACATAATTGCCAAAAACTAAAAAAGGAATTGAAGTGGTAGGCTATGGGATATCTTAGCAAAACTAATCCTATTTGCACAATGGCCTCAAATTATGGGTTTCCTCCTTTTTGGGGGCAGACCTATTACATTCATTTTGATTTCTCCTCACTTTTGTTTATTTGGCTTTTTATGATGGACCAAAAATAAATAAATTCAGAATCGACTCATTAAAAACAGTTTAATACATTTAATTTAGTTTTTATTTCCAAGATGCTTCTTGGAGGATATGGGGATCCTTATTCCTTGGGCTAAGTCACTTCAGTCATTTCCAACTCTTTGCAATCCCATGAACTATAGCCCGCCAGGCTCCCCTGTCCATGGAAATCTCCAGGCAAGAATACTGGAGTGGGTTTCCATTTCCTTCTTCACCTTATTCCTTAGTTAGTGGTCAAGAACCCACCTGCCAGTGCAGGAGAGGTAAGGGATGAGGGTTTGATCCCTGGGTCAGGAAGATCCCCTGATGGAGGGCGTGGCAACCCACTCCAATATTCTTGCTTGGAGAATCCCATGAACAGAGGAGCCTGGTGGACTACAGTTCATAGGATCGCAGAGTCAGAGACAACTGAAGAGTTACCTCCCAATTGATCTTCTCATCTGTAAGTAACTTGTAAGATTCCTTCCAGCTCTAATTGTCTCTGATCCATTGTCTGTTGTAATTAACATAGACTGGGCCACAATGCATGCTGGGACCTCATCAAAAGGAACCAGAGGAAAGGGGTAGGAAACAATCCTGGAGAGGGCCTAACTAAATTGATGGCAAGGCCTGCTATCAGGTCATCTCTCAGGATTAGAGGAGACCAACTAAAAGATGAAGCCATGCAGAGCAGGATCCAGCTCCTAGGGGCAATAGAGTAGAAAGGACTTCTTCAAGAATCAGTGCCCTAGCCAATCAGGTGGGAACTCAGGGGAAGGTCTGACCTCAAACTGAGAATTATAGCTCTAAGCAGAAAACCAAGGCCAAAAGCCAACCACAGAGGTTAGCCCAACACTGTTGTATTGGGGGAGAGGAGGCACTTCAGTGAGCACATATCAGACATAGAGACCTTGGGTAGCAATATATATTCTATTATCCCTACTGGCAGGATGGGATGCCTAACATCCTGCTCTCTTAGGCAGGATTGACTCACCAGATGTTGGAGGTAGAATACTCCTAGCCTCTGTCAGAGCAAAGCTAGGAAAGGCAGGGATTAACAGAAGCATTATATACTTCATTTCATTCAACTCTCGTATTTGCCAATGCTTAAATAGTAACAAGAACATCATATTCATTGATTGCTAACTTCTCTATGACTTTTACTTAGATCAGAATTGACTGCAACTTCCTAAGGAATTAAATGTGATCCAGCTCTGATTATGGGCTATGAGACTTCTGTATATCAGTGGAATTTACACATTAAACCAGTGCTGACAAATGTCTTTCTGTAAAGCTCCAGATAGCACATGTTTGAGGCTTTGCTGGCCATACGGTGTCTGTCATGAATCCTTAGTTCTGTCACTGTAGAATGAAAGCAGCCATAGACAATATGTAAACAAATAAGTGTGGCTCCATTCCAATAAATCTTTAGGAACCTTGAAATTTGAATTTCATAAATTTTCATGTGTCATAAAAATAATGTTTTGATTTTTTTCAACTTAAAAATGCAAAAATCATTCTCAGCTTGTGGGCCATAAAAAAATAGGCAGCAGGCCATAGTTTGCAACTCCTGTAGTAAAAGAAATTGCTTATTTAGTGAGAAGTGCATTACCTAATTCTGCTTAGCAGGACATCAACACCACAATCAGGGCCACGAAATCCCACTGATAGACTTAGCCTTGGCTCATCTCTGATGAAAGTCAGACCACAGACAGGGAGAACATAGGAAATTCTACATATTGTCCAGTTGTCAGTCTGTTGGAAGCTCCTGCTCTATTTCTATACTTTCTTCTCATAATAGTTCTCTGATGTGGTGGTTGTTGATAAAGCCACTTGAGTTGCCCTCCAGTTCTTACAAACATATTTTCCTGTGTGTCTGTGCTTCTGCTTGGCACTCATTTCCTACAGAACTGGTGTCTGGCCATGACTCTCAACCCAAAGTCCTCCTGGAGATGGAAGTGCTGTATATTAATCTTAGTGCTTATGGTTGGATTCCTGTGATCGTCCTGATGTTAACCCTTTACCTGCCTGAATCACCCTCCTGTGGTTGGTCCATTTCTAGTTCATGCTGACCTGACCAATCTCACCAAGCCTGACAGAGGCAGTTAGTATCATTAACAGAGAGGCACATGGGAGAAGAAGATGGAAAATATTAATCATCCAAAGACTGTCTTCTTTAAATAACTTTCATTATAACCCAAACCAAGATGGTGCAATCTGTTTGTCATGTTCTATCCTTCAGAAAGCACAAGTGTGAGAATTAAAGTTCTTTCTGCCACAGTGAGTGTTCAGTTCAGTTCAGTCACGCAGTCGTGTCCAACTCTTTGCAATCCCATGAACCGTAGCACGCCAGGCCTCCCTGTCCATCACCAACTCCTGGAGTCCACCCAAACCCATGTCCATTGAGTTGGTGATGCCATCCAACCATCTCATCCTCTGTCATCCCCTCTTCCTCCTGCCCCCAATCCCTCCCAGCATCAGGGTCTTTTCAAGTGAGTCACCTCTTCGCATCAGGTGGCCAAAGTATTGGAGTTTCAGCTTCAACATCAGTCCTTCCAATGAACACCCAGGGTTGATCTCCTTCAGAATGGACTGGTTGGATCTCCTTGCTGTCCAAAGGACTCTCAAGAGGTCTTCTCCAACACCACAGTTCAAGAACATCAATTCTTCTGTGCTCAGCTTTCTTCATAGTCCAACTCTCACGTGTTCAGTTGGAAACAAAAAGTATCCACAGTAAAATTCTTAGTAACTATAGCAAGGTACAATAAAAAAATATTTAGTTTTGGTCTTTACAATTCTAACATTCAAGTCTCTTCATGGTTGGGCTCATTATTGATTAATTAAAAGTGTTTCAGAATTTAGTGGGATATGTTATGTGATTCAGTTGCATAACTTTAGTATTTCTTATAATTCTTTCACATGTACCTAATTCTATGCTGTGATAGATGGCTATCCTCATATGCCAATGTGTAAACCACTTCTTCAAGATGAAACTAAACATTATAATGTAGATGATGCTACATTTCAACTTTTCATCAATATGTCACATGTCCTTTGCAAAGGCAATTGGAAAACTGTATTGATAGCACTCTATTATGAACTTTTTAATAGCATCATCTTTTAGGATTTTAAATAGCTCAGCTGGAATTCCATCACTTCCACTAGTTTTGCTCATAGTAATGCTTCCTAGGGTCCACTTGACTTCACATTCCAGGATATCTGGCTTTAAGTGAGTAACCACATCTTCGTGGTTATCTGGACCATTAAGAACTTTATTTTGTATAGTTCTTCTGTGTATTCTTGCCTCCTCTTCTTAATCTCTTCTGTTTCTGTTAGGTCCTGGCCATTTCTGTCCTTTCTCGTGCCCATCTTTGCATGAGATGTTCCCTTGGCATCTCCAATTTTCTTGAAGAAAGCTCTAGTATTTCCCATTCTACTGTTTTCCTCTATTTCTTTGCATTGTTCACTTAAAAAGGCTTTCTTATCTCTGCTTGCTATTCTCTGGAACTCTGCATTCATTTGGGTATATCTTTCCCTTTCTCCCTTGCTATTCACTTCTCTTATTTTCTCAGCTATTTGTAAGGCCTCCTCAGACAACCACTTTGCCTCCTTGCATTTGTTTTTCTTAGGGATGGTTTTCGTCACTGCCTCCTGTACAATATTACGAACCTCTGTCCATAGTTCTTCAGGCACTCTGTCTACCAGACCTAATCCCTTGAATCTATTCATCACCTCCAGTGTATAATCATAAGGGATTTGATTTAGGTCATACCTGAATGGCCTAGTGACTTTCCCTCAGTTCAGTTCAGTTGCTCAGTCATATCCAATTCTTTTCAACTCCATGGACTGTGTAGCACACCAGGCTTCCCTGTGTGTTGTGTGCATCACCAACGCCTGGAGCCTACTCAAGCTCATGTCCATCAAGTTGATGATGCCATCTAACCATCTCATCCTCTGTAATCCCCTTATCCTACTTTCTTCAATTCAAGCCTGAATTTTGAAATGAGGAGCTGATGATCTGAGCCACAGTCAGCTCCAGGTTTTGTTTTTGCTGACTGTATAGAGCTTTTCCATCTTTGGCTGCAAAGAATATAATCAATTAGGTTTCAAAAGAAATTAAAAGATGTTTTCACTTTGGAAGAAAAGCTATAACAAACCTCAATAGCATATTAAAAAGCAGAGACATCACTTTGCTTAAAAAGTTCCATATAGTCAAAGCTATGGTTTTTCTCAGAGAAGGCAATGGCACCCCACTTCAGTGTTCTTGCCTGGAGAATCCCAGGGACAGGGGAGCCTGGTAGGCTGCAGTCCATGGAGTCATGAACAGTCAGACATGACTGAGCAACTTCACTTTCACTTTTCACTTTCATGCATTGGAGAAGGAAATGGCAACCCACTCCAGCGTTCTTGCCTGGAGAATCCCAGGGACGGGGGAGCCTGGTGGGCTGCCGTCTCTGGGGTCGCACAGAGTTGGACACGACTGAAGCGACGCAGCAGCAGCAGCAGCATGGTTTTTCTAGTAGTCATGTATGGAAGTGAGAGTTGGACATTAAAGAAGGCTGAGCACCAAAGAACTGATGCTTTCCAACTGCAGTGCTGAAGAAGACTCTTGGGAGTCCCTTGGGCAGCAAGGAAATCAAACCAGTCAATCCAAAAGGAAATCAGTCCTGAATATTCATTGGAAGGACTGACGCTGAAGTTGAAGCTCCAATACTTTGGCCATCTCATGCGAAGAGCCAACTCATTGGAAAAGACCCTGATGCTGGGAAAGATTGAAGGCAGGAGAAAGGGGTGACAGAGAATGAGATTGTTGGATGGCATCATTGACTGAATGCACATGAGTTTGAGGAAACTCCGGGAGATAGTGAAGGACAGGAAGCCTGGCATACTGTAGTCTATGGGGTTACAAAGAGCTGGACTCAACTTAGCCACTGAACAACAACAAATTATGAGCTCATTTATTTTGGAGAATGACATCTAGGAATGTGTTTATTTTAAAATATAATTTCATTTATTTATTTTTGGCTGTGCTGTGTCCTTGTTGCTGTGCGGCCTTTTCTCTAGTTGTGGCAATTGAGGGCTACTCTCTAGCTGAAATGCATGAGCTTCTCATTGCACAGGCTTCTCTGGTTGTGGAGACAGTGTCTAGGGCACATGGGCTCAGTAGTTGTGGCTCCTGAGCTCTAGAGTACAGGCTCAATAGTTGTGCACACGGGCTTAGTTGCTCTGCAGTATATGAGATATTCCCAGATCAGGGATGGAACCCCCGTCTCCTGCATTGGGCATGTGGATACTACAGCCAACAGTGAAGCCCATAGGAATGTGTATTTCTGATCTAAGTTTTGTACCCGACCTTTCATCAAGAGGAAATTTATACCAGGATTTTCAAATGAGGTTATTCACAAAAAATCTGCGTTATCTGCAATTCAGCTACACTTGATGATGAAGACAGCTTGACATAAGGATTTAGTGTCCATTATTAAAGACCTTAAGTTCAGTTCAGTTCAGTCGCTCAGTCATGTCTGACTCTTTGTGACTCCATGAACTGAAGCACGCCAGGCCTCCCTGTCCATCACCAACTCCTGGAGTTCACTCAGACTCACGTCCATCGAGTCAGTGATGCCATACAGCCATCTCATCCTCTGTCGTCCCCTTCTCCT